>VZRS01013711.1:29075-59075 GCA_013398055.1 Ifrita kowaldi
TGTGCCTGTTGTGTTTTTTTTTTGTTTCTTTTAATTCTTCTATCTCACACAAAAAATCAGTAAGTAATCCATATTCCAAACCAAATTCAACCCGCTACAAGGTATAAGGTAAATTATTTACATGGAAAGTGAAACAGTGCCAGACTACTACCACGGTGTGAGATGATATCAAATAACAGTAGTCTGGCCATGCCCTCTATCTGGCTACAGTAAAAAATAAACCCTGTCCTGACTGGAACTAGAACACGTGTAGATGTGGCACTTAAGGGCATCATTCAGTGGTAGACTTGACAGTGCTGGGGGACTGGCTGGACCTGATGACTTTGAAGGACTTTTCCAATCTAAATGATCTTGAGATTCTATAAGCACTTACCTCTTATGCCAGTGTGTTAAGGGATGATGCCGCAGCCAGTTAATTCCATTAGTATCTGGAAACCTGTCCTTAGATTAATTGGGTGGATTTAATTGATTTTCCACACATCCCCTCTTCCATAGCAAAATAAGCTTAGAGTCTGCATATTAATCAATGTATACCTTTTTCTTCTGTGTATTGTCCTCATTGCCAGTTGGTGATAATTAGACCATGGCTGTATGTCATTGTTGCTGACAAACAGGTTTTGCACAGTCTCCTGCAGGGTGTTGCTGTGCTGGGGCTGTTCAGTGTCATGTACTGCCAGCTTGGATGCTTGTGGATTCCCCTTAATCAATTAGGCCTCAATGCGACCCAGATCAAATGTTGCACTCTGTGATCTTGTTACCTTCACACCCTGTAGCTTACACGGAGTATTTTGATGCTTTCCTGACCACACACAAGTTTATTTTCTGATTTTTGTAATTTGTTTGTGATAAACTGTATGGAGAATTAGAAAAAGGATTAACATTTCTGCTAAAAAATAAAACCCTATGTGATCCATGTGCATATGTACTTCAATTATGTTTCATTTAGGTTTGTATGGTAGTTCAAAACTGGTTGTCTTGGCCCTTGTGCTGGTGGAAGGAAGGCCAGGCTCTCAGCCTGGATTGGTGGCCCAGTTCATCACTGTATTGACTTTTAGAAGCTGGCAGTCCCTGGGATTCTCTACTAACCTACATTGTTTTTCAAAACAAGAAATCAACAGGACATTCTCTTGGTGCTGGTCTTACAAGTATCTTGGTTTATAAGTAGTATCTGTAGTTTTGATGGTAACTGGTTTCATAGGGAAGCATCCTTCTGCTTGGGGGAAGCGAGGGATGCTCCTCACCAGTGCACTGCTCTGGTTAGGTGAGGAGTATTTCACGTTTCACCTGTGGGTCTTTGTGGGACACTATCCTGAATTTACTGTTTGTTTTGTTTGTGAGAAAATAAATCTTCATTTTACTATTTGAATTGTGTCCTTGGAAAACTGGCTAGAGGTTTGTATTCCCCAGTGGATTTAATTGGTGTATGAGATGGAGTTGTCACTGCCGTACCAGTGTATACACAATATACAGTATTGCAGTCTTGTTTGTGCAGGAGAAGTAAAAGGTTCCTTTTTGTTTTTTTTCTTTTCACCTGCTCAGAATTCAGAGATAGATTTTGTAGACAGCCTATGTACTGATTTTTATAAGGTGTAATACTGCTTTGCATTCTTTCATTTATTTTTGTGTTTCTTGAAACTTGGTAGGCATTTACATTGAAACTGTCTTTGCAACTGGTTTCCAAAACTGAATGCTATTTTGCATTGACAAGTAGCAAACGCTTTCTGTGATGCTTTAATCTTATATTTCCACCTTTCAAGTGTCAGCAGAACTGTCTGGGTAAGGCTTGCAGGAGGTGTGGGCTAAAAGGTGAAAAAAGTGGGAGTCCTTCCCCTCCTTTGGCATCACCTTGTTCTTGTCCCCTGCTTCCTTACTGCATTTGTTCCCTGAGAAGAGCCAGAATTGGTTTCTTCTGAAGGGACCTATTGTTGTAGGGTGTATTTCTGTTACAGCTTGTCCTGTTTTACTAATGTCAAGGAAAGAAATGTCCTGTTGTGGTAGAAGGCTCTGCTTTCCATCCCTTGTGAGCTGTCCTGGGCGAAGAAAGAGGAAGTATTCGTTACCTTGCCTTTGCACTTACGCTTTTTTTTCACATAATAATGTAGTAAACAAACTGCCTGTGCAGGCTCAGAATGAAAACATCAGGCACGTAACACTGATCCCTTCCAAGAATAAATGCTTGAGTGTTTTTGTATTGTGCTGGAGATCTGGGATTCATGATAGACTGAATGGTAGCTGGGACAATGCAGGTTTTGTAGCCATGTGCTATTTTCAGTAGGTTAAAGAATGAGGGAAGGAGTGCTCTCACGGTGGTCTGAAGAAGGTATTTGGTAAACAGAGTTGATTTGGGGTGTTTGCTTTTCTAATAATTTGCTATTAACTCTCAAGTGAGTTTCTCATCTTTTAGAAATAGTAAATTGCATCATCATAACTTTGTTTTTTCTGAGAGATGTTGTAAGCAGTTTAATATACAGATAGCACAATAATGATAGCTCCATATCCCCAAATACAGATTTACAGAAGTTTTTTTCAGATTTTTCAGTCCTTAAAGTTTCTGCCTTGCTCAGTGGTGTGTTTGGAGTGAAGTGAAGCTAATGTTGGGTAAAAGCTCTGATTATTTTTAACAAGCTTGCTACCTGACTGTAGAAAGCTGAGTAATGTGCTTTCTTAAATGTTTTTTCACAGTACAGTGTTAATGCAAGGTGACTGCCTTGCTGCATCTCCCAGGGATGCCCCTCCTTGGAGGGAGGGCGGAGAGAGCCCTGCATGGCAATATTCCATGACTCTGCAGTGGCCCTGACACTTTGTGCTATTAGGACTTCTAAAAATGACTACTTAATTTTTCTAGTAAAAGATAATATTGTTTTGAGGGAGCAGAAAAGACATCCCTGTTGAGAATCTCACTGTAGGAGCATTTTTAGGTCTGTCCACTTTACAGCTCTGACCCAGATTTTCAGCATACTTTGGTAACACTCAAACACAGAAAGTATGATTTAAACTCTTGCAGGTCTTTAATTCAGTCTGCTCTTCAGTGGCAGTGATGGCTTTTCAATGGGGTTGTTTGGACATCTGTTTAGAAAGTCTCTTATGTTTCTCTCAGTGCAAAAGTACTTGGTCAGTGACCTGAATGGTCTTGAACCTAGAAAAGAAACTTCATGGTTGTTTTGACCTTCCGTTGTAGCTGCATGTGAAACCATCTTTGTACTGCTGTCCTGTACCTTGTTATTTCATGCAAGCCCTAGTCCAGAAGAAAAAACAGTTTTTTAGTGCTTCAGGTGTTGCTGGTTGTATAATCATACGCGTCTGTTGTGTTTCACTGCAATGGATTTATAGGGTTTGTTTATTCAGGCTAATTGTGTTTGACAAATTTTAATAAAAAGTTTTGAATCACAAGTGGTTAGATAGCTCATTTCTCAGACAGTTCCTGGAGCTAGAGACAGAATGTAGTATCTGTGTAAGGAAGAGAGTTTTGCAAGTCATGTGAGAACCAGCCAAAAAGATCTGATGACATGACCACCCTGAAACCTTGCAATCGCCAGAAAAAATACTTTCAAATCCCTTACTTGAAAAGGCTAAGAACTGATGTCTTGACATTTAAAAAAAATATCTGTATTTAATTTATTCTTCTCTATAATGTGGGAAGAAATATATGTTGTATAGACTCTCAACTTGTCAGGCAAACACGTTCTGAAGATTTACTGAGATGGTGAAAAGCATGGGTATTGAATCTAATTCACTGTGAATGTGGAAGAAAAACAGTAACTGTGTTTTTCCTGTTAAAAACTGAGGAACTGTTGTAGAAGTAAATTCTAAAATTCTCTCAGTGGTTTGCATTTGTAACTCAATAAGGTGAACACGTTTGCCTAAGTCAGGAGATGGTTAGAGGAAGAAAAATGCCTTTGCGACAATTTACCAGTACTATTTGGGAGCCTGGGATGAGCTCACTGTTAATATGGCTTTGATACTTACTTTCTACTTTTACGTAGCAAAAGAAAATTAAACTGTATGTGAAACTATGTGTGCTTGTGATGATACTCTTTGTTACCTTGAAACACCTTCAGCTGTCCTCATGGTTCTACAATGCAAGTAAAAACAGTGCTAGTGTTAATGGATGATAGTCCCTATTATGATGACAAAGGGAAGAGCCACATAATGTACGCTGGCTGACTGCAGAGGGCGAGGATGAAAGAGCATGTGGCCCTGTCAGCAAAAGGGAGAACTCTGTTGCCAGCAGGAATGAGTTGAAGAACTCTTAAAAGTACTCAGTTTTCAAAATATTGTGGTTGTGGGTGATTTGCTGATATGGAACTATACCATTAATAAAGTCCTCTTGGTGTGTGTGTACATACTGTGAATGTAATACTAGGAATTGCTTTATTTTGAGTAAATTCTCAGTTTGGAGTCCTGCATTGCAGTGTGGAGTGCCTCATCACTGCAGACTGAGTGTGATGTGGAACACTTACCTTGGCTAAGCCTAGGCTGGGCACAAGTAAGGGAAGTGCCGTGTCTTCTGAGGTTTTCCAGGGCCTCTGGAGCTGGACACGCTGCTGCTGTGCTGTTCTAAGCTGAACCCTCTTGACATCTTGGCAAATGCTGGGAACTGTGACCATGTTCCTGAGCTTGTAGACAGGAAGGGGGGAGCTGGGGGAAGACTGCTTGCTTATGGCTCGCTGAGAAGTCTGTCTCTTGTTGGAAGGTGGTTGTTGCCAGCTGGAAGGAGAAGGACTGTAAGCTCCAGTGTGGATCTCTGACCTTTTCATCTGTCTTGGGTTAAAAGCACTATTTCTTGATGTCATTCTGTATGAAGTTAGTGCTTGAGGTGGTCTCAAGGCTCATATGAAGATGGAGTCTTCCCTACTTGGACTTTTCAGCTCTGTGGTGTATTTTCAGGTCATCTTTTTTACTATTTTCTTACTTTTGCTGTGCCATGCTCAAGGAATCCTGCCAATGTTATTGTGGCTGCTGAGCATGGCCTGCTGCTGCTTTCAGCAGAACAGGGTTGGAAATGGAAGGAGAACATGAAGGGAGTCTTCTGAAGGTGGGAATAGGAAGGCAAGGTAGGTGTAGGTTGCTTTGGATTACCTTAGCTTGCACATGGAATAAGAGCAGGGTATTAAGGCAGTTACTGATGTCAGCTGTAGTTGGTACCGTGTTTTCAGTGGTACCGTTTCTTTCAATCTCTCAGCACAACAAGTGAAATGAAGCCTAGTTGTGTAAGACATCTTGGGTTTTAAGGTTTCTTGCCCTGAGTGTGAAAATGAATGTGTGCAAATTTCAGAGAGCATATTCTTTCAGAAGTGAAAGAAACATCCGTAGAAGAGGCTTTGTGGTAGCTTGGGGCAACTTTTGCAAATGTGGGTTGTAAGCACTTTTTAAAATCTGCAGATAAATCTGCATGGAGAATTGGAGGAGAAATAAACTGTTGTGTTGCTGCTCTGTAGTGTTTGGATTGTGGGCAGCTTGGGTAGAGTTTGTGCTCTACATTTAGTACTCTGGTCAAATTCCCTGTCAGGGGTCAGCATCCCTGCTTATAGTCCTTGGATGTTGCATTAAGTGAAATAAAATACGTTATTTCTGCTTTCACTGTACACTGTGACCTAGCTAGTCTCAAATGAAAGTTGACAGCCATTGTTTCTCTATTAGTGTATGGAAATAAGGCTTCCTTGTACTCCCTGCACAAGGCATCGTTAGTGTTCAGTGGGATTTCTGTAGTAGAGCACCAGGCTCAGTAACCAAATAAAAATTTTTCTTCCCTTCCATTGTTGCAGTGTGTGTGCCATCTTCATAGTATAACTCGTTCTTATTACGTCTTGATAAAGCAACAAGCAGGAGGTGGGAAAGCATAGTATTGTTTTCTGTTTTGTGATGATGGTTTATCAAAAGTGGGTAGATAGTTCATTTCTCAGAAAGTTCCTGTAAGTGCTATGGTTGATGAGTGTCAAAGGCCAGATGATGTTTTAATCTTCCAGATTATTCATTTAAAAGACAAATGAAAAAATCCCCAAAAGTAAGTCACTGTTTGAAGGATTTATGTGTTCTAAACAGCAAAAATACAATGGAGCTTTTTAAGACAAAAAATGCTCACCTTTCAAGTATGTGGTTTCATCTTAATTAAGAAACCTGGAGGGTTTCTTACCCTCCTTAGCAGAGGGCTAATGCTTTGGGGGTTTTTTATGCCTAATGATCTGTGGTGATTTCAGTCTACTTATTGGTAAGGAAACAACCTTAATCTTTATTATGTCATCTTATTTGGATCAGTTCTTTCAGATCTGGCTATAATAGTTAACAATGGATAATCTCATTTTTCTTTATCGTTTGAGGATCTGAAAGTTGCCTCCAAGTTCATCTTAATCTCTTTCATGGACATCTGTTAAATTCAATTAATATGAATTTGAAATGTAGTCTTTAAGGATGCTGCGTTTGAATGCAGTACTTCTCATGAGCCTTCAAATCAAATGTGTGTGAGCATGTCTATTCTGCTATCACTGTTGCCAAGACACAGAACAGCTGCTGTTAGCAGGTGGACCTAGAAGAGGAGTCTGAGGCCTTAGTATAGTTGAACAAACCAGAAACTCATATTCTGAATTTTTGGCTTCTGGTTCACTTCTTCAATCAATTGCTTTTTCTATCCTTGTCTCAATGAGAGATGTTTGTGTAAGATTCTGGCAACCACAGTAACAGCATGTCTTCCCATGGAAGAGCAAGAGTTGTCAAGCACAGTTTTTCTTGTGTTTCAATGTTTTGCATAAGTAAACTTGCATGTGGTACCTACTTCTGTGTTATTAGAAATTTACTGTGAGAATACCACACTGGAAGAAAGTTATTGGATTGACAGAATCTAGTTTCCCTGGCTCCCAGACCTAACCAACAGCTGGAGTATTCCATAGCACTCAGTAAGATCAGAAATTCAGAACTTACGGTGGGAGTATACCTTCTAAATAGGAAAGAGTGAGAACATAAATAGGGTACTCTGCTGTCTATTTGGTTAACATTCCAAATATTGAAATCAATAAAGCTTTTGCTAAAAATTGTCTGTGGAAGAATTCAGATGAAGGCTATATCTTTAAAGAGAGCAGTTGCTGTAAGATACCAGAGGTCGGGTTTGAAAATTTAAATATGTATGTTGGAAAAAATAAGTGTACTTCTGTAGGGTGGCCTTCATGTATTGAGAAGAGCGGTTTGAATGGGTTTTTTTGTCTTGTCCCATTTTGCTTCCTGCATATTAGTTGCTTTTTTTGTGTCGTTTTCTTGAATCTCATAATGGATTTTGGAAAGCCATAAGCTTAACATAACTATCTTTCTGATTATTGTGTCATTAGAGATTAATTTTATTTGAGGCTGACTGAATTCCTTCATGTCCAATTTTGGGTGGTTTTTCTTAGTTTTTTAAGCTGAAGAGTTGCAGTCTGTAGAATAACTGGTTTGTGTGGTCAAGCCTGTAACTCCTTTGGTTTGTTATTTCCAATAAAGTTGAGAATCCTATCTTATATAATCTGGGTTTTTTTTGTCTATCGTGGTTGTGCAGAGGGGTACGTATGTAATGTACCTGGTGCGTGATCCCTGCTGAAAGGGAGATTGGTGCTGGGGCCCATCATGTATTACTGTTGTCCAGTCTGCTGAACAAAGCTGCTGGGTTGTTTCTGTGAGGGCTTCACTGTGTTTTCATTTGCATGTTTTTTTCCTTACTTTGTTTCTTGTTCATAGGTCCTGAAAAGGAAGAGATTCTTGGTTTTAAACATTAGCACAATGGTATGAAGGTCATGTACATTAGCATTTAATTAGAAAAAGAACATGCAGAATGCAAACTGTAGAGGCGAAACCTGAAATGCGCCCAATTGAGAAAATGAAAGAATATTCTTCCCAAAACTGAGGAATCCTCTACCTTTTTCTGTTAAGCACTTGTGAAGGTCTTTTTCTTTATTACTTAAACATGTATTGTTAATAATATATGTATGCAATAATGATGGTCTTGTCTTCGGTCTGGTCAATGAAATTAAATAAGCTGTCTCTGTCTGCTAGAGCCAGAAAGCAGAGAGATGGAGAAATGGCTTCACCTTGGAGACCATGGGAGTGGGGCATAGCATCAGAGGTTGAAGGCCAGACTTTCTTTTGAAGATGCAACATGATTATTATGAAAAAACCTCATGGACATGGAGTAGCTGCTTAAAAGCCAGCAGCTGGGTGCAGAGTGATATGAAAATAGCTTGTATCTAGTGGGACAGTGAAGTTTTGGTGGGGTGGTTTTTTTTCTGGTAACAGGTGATTCAAGTACCCTAAAAACAGATCCAGGGCAGGATCTGTTTCAGCATGGGATGTCTAGTAATACTGTATTAATTCCCTCATCACAGTTCTGTTGTGGAGAGATAAAATTTCATAGATTTTTATAGAGGAAGGAATTGAAGAACTGGACCTTCAACTCGAATGGTGTCCAGCAAACATCTATTTTACTCTGTCAAGCTTTTCTATATGCCTTGAAGGTCATCCAGGTAATGTGTTATGTTGTTTAATCCTGCTGTTGACAGATTAGTTCCTTCTGGTTTGCTTATAGTGGTGTTTTTGTGTGCTAAAAAATTGTTTGTCTAATTGGAGATGTGTTGGCATCTTGGGTAGCATAAATACTTCAGGAAGGATCTTCTGGGCATGTTCTTCCTTGTAGCAGTCAGCAAGTCCTCATCATGCCAAACACTTGATGGTTGAAGTCAGCAAATGCCAGAAATATCTTGTTAATTCATCTTCACATTGTTTGTGGAATGAAGTTGGGAAATTGTTATTTTTATTAATATAATAATAATAATTCTAGTAATCCAACTAGTTGGACAGCTTGCAGGGAAGACTGAGTCACAGACTTGCCACTTGAGCAAAGAATAGTTCTGCATCAAAAGAAGGTGAGAGGGACCTTTGGCATACATGTGGAGTGCTATCATAGTGCAAAATAGCTGAAATACCTCATGTTAAAACTGGTGAATTACGTCAGACTTCTCACATGGCTCTGTTCAGATGTTTGTGGCTCAGCCCAATGACAGCAGAGAATGATTCCATTCTGTGTCTTTTGGAGAATGACATAAATAATGCAGTCTGTGGAAGAGTTGCTTTAGCAGTGTAGATGGTGCCTCTGTATCAAGGGCAGATAAAGACCTGTATGCAAGATAAGTAATACTGAGAATAAAATATCCGTCTCAGAGCTTCCAGTTGATGCAGGGTCCTGTTTCACAAGGAAAATTACAGCTCTTCTGGCTGTGGTGAATTTTGCTCAGGTAGAAAAAGCTTTGTTCAGATTGGAACACAGGAAAAATCCTCTGAGCAGGTTGGTTTCAGCTTCCATTTTTTCTTGGAGAAGCTTACAAATTCGTTGTATCGTTGCTGCACTGCAGTAATAATTCTGTAGATTTAGAGTAATTAGTTCAGTCATCTAGTGTCGTCTTTCTACAATAGGAAAAATATGTAAGCCCACAGGATTTTCCAAATTGAAAAATCTGGTATCTCTTTTTCAAGAAGTTTGTTTCAGGAAAACTCATGTGTCTTGTATACTTTCTCATTTTGTCTAATCCCTGTATTGTCAAAAATACAGGATGTTAGGACTGTGTAATAAATCAGTCATGCAAGAGTCATGCTTAGAAGTGTAACTCCAGTGTTGTGGGTTTGGTACTGTTTTTTAAAGTTGTTATTATTAGTATTTATTTATTTATTTAGAAAGTTTCAAGTCCAATTTCTTAAACAGAGGCCTTTGAAATCATATTGTCATCTGTACTGTAGGCAAAGTTTGCTGGTTTGCCCATAGGGATCTAAAAAGATAAAAAAGAGTGCCAAACAGGTTATTTTAATACTTTATATCCTTTCTTCCTTTTTTCCTCATTCAAAATGTTTCTGAGCATCCTTCTAGAACCTTCTAGAACCATCCTTAGCACACTAAGGCCCATGGAAGACAGGGAGGTGATTCAAGACCAAGTGCAAGCCCTGCCTGACCAACCCAGTGGCCTTCTGTGATGGAATGACTACATCGGTGGACAAGGGAAGGCTTACAGATGTCATTCATCTGGACTTCTGTAAAGCCTTTGACTCAGTCCCCCACAACATCCTTCTCTCTAAATAGGAGAGACATGTATTTGATCAGTGGATTGGTAGATGGATAAGAAAGAGATTGGATAGTTGCATCCAGAGGGTGGTGGGCAATGGCTGAGAGTCCTGATGGACATCGGTGACATGAGTGGTGTCCCTCAGGGGTCTGTATTGGGAGGGGTGATATTTAATACCTTCATTAATGACGAGTGCACCCTCAGCAAATTGTTGATAACACCAAGTTGAGTGGTGCTGTTGCCTGAAGGGTGGGATGTCATCCAGAGGGACCTGGACGAGCTTGAGAAGTGACCCATGGGAATCTCATGGGGTTTAACAAACCAAGTAGAAGGTGCTGCACCTGGGTCAGGGCAACCCCTCATACCAATCCAAGCTGGGGAAGAACAGATCCAAAGCAGCCCTACAAGAAAGACTTGGGGGTGCTGGTGGGTGAGAGGCTGAACATGCCCCAGCTGTGTGCTCTGGGAGCCCAGAAACCCCCTGTGTGCTGGGCTGCATCCGTGGGCAGCAGGGCAGGGAGGGGATTCTGCCCCTCTGCTCTGCTCTGCTAGGACTCCACCTGCAGTGCTGCATCCAACTCTGGGGTCCCAGCACAGAAAGGACAGGGACCTGTTGGACCCAGTCCAGAGGAGGGGCACAAAAGTGATCACAGGCATGAGACACGTCTCCTATGAAAATAGTCTGGGAGAATTGGGATTATTCAGCCTGGAGAAGAGAAGGCTTCAGGCTGAACTTATTGCGCCTTTCTGTACCTGAAAGGAGCCTACAAAAAGGATTGAGAGAGACTATTTACAAGGGCCTGGAGTGACGGAACAGGGGAGAATGGCTTCAAACTGACAGAGAGTAGGTTTAGATTGGATATTAGGAAGAAATTCTTCCTTGTGCAGGTGGTGAGGCACTGGCTCGGGTTGCCCAGAGAAGCTGTGGTTGCCTCATCCCTGGAAGTGGCGAAGGCCAGGTTGGATGGGGCTCTAAGCAACCTGGTCTAGTGGAAGGGTGTCCCTGTTCATGGCAGGGGGCTGGAATGAGATGAACTTTAAAGGTCCTTTTCAACACAAGCCTTTCTAAGTTAGATACAGCTCTGTGAGAGGCTGAGTAACAACAATTTTTTTGGGATGGAGGCAAAATGTAAGCATCCCTGAAAGGGATTGCTATCCTCTTACAAACTATCCTTTTGCAGCCCAGTTTCAGCAGGAAAAGTTGAAAAACAAATCACATAAAAAAGGAATGAGGATACTATACGAATGAATTCTTCTTCCATGAGATGCTTAAGCATGATAGTGGAAACGTGATGAATGAGATGTGAAGCTATCTTACAGTCATCAGCTACTTCGAATTAAAAATAAGTCAATAAATTACTGAGCATTGACATTGAGGGATAAAGTTCATTTGAGAAGCTAACATTGCTCAAATGTTAATGTCTTTATCAAATGCATTGAACTAGGATTGTTCATCAGTTTTCAACTGAACAGATAGAATTTAAATTTATTTCATATTACTGAGTTTGGTTCTGCATATAGTAATTTTCCTTTTCACATCCTTTCCTGGTACACATGCAGTGAAATAGGCTTAAAATATAATTTACACCACCAAAAAAAAAGGTGCTTTAATATAAATGCAAACTAGAAGTTAGGGCTTTTTTTAATACTTGCTCTCACCTTGTAGTTTCAGTTTTGCAGCAGTGAGTTTCATGGGTATGACAGGACCCCCGAAGTTACTACTGAGCTTGGTTCTGTGGTCTGTTGCATTGCTGTGAAATGTGCTCTTATTTTTCTTCTACTTCATGTATTTGTTTAAGATAAGTGATAGTGGCTTTGAGTGTTGGCATAGAAAATACAATCCTGGAATTAGATGGTTTACAGTGATTCATTTCAGTGCAAAACCTTGATTTGCCCTGTAAAACAGAGTCTTGTGTTTATTTTGGGGTAGTGACAGCCTTGAAGGTGATGAAATTTAAATGCAGTATCATTAGCATTTCTGCATGTGTAGATGTACCAAAAGAAATCATAACACTAGTCATATTTATTGGTATCATTAAACACTTCTTTTGTCAAACTTGCACACTTGCTGAATTTCATCTTTTTTTTTCTCCTATTTTTTCAAATGAATAAAAGATCATTAATTCTGACAGGATTTGTCTTGTTTACCCTGCCACTATTAGTCAACACATATGACCAAAGACTGTTTCAAAATGTAAATTAATAGCTTGTGAGCAAGATAAGCTTTTTTTTACTTTTATCTTCTTAATGCACTTTTTATTCAGCTTGTAAAATCTTGATGTTATTCCACTTCCTCTACCTTCCCATCCCCTATGTTAATGGTTAGTTGGTGCTGCACTAGATTTAATGCTTCCTGAAAGTCATTCCAGTCTTGGATAATTTTGGTCAATCTGCTTGTTATAATTTTTCTTCCTGCCAAAATGGCAGTTTATATAAAAAATTGTGACTAAACTGTGTGGAGGTACCTGCAGGCTGGGGATAAGTGTTGGCTGTGAGGGCTTTCAGTTACTGTTACATCAATGGCTAACTTCAACCTCTGTAAATTTGGCTGTGGACTCTTAAGGTATTTCCAGAGAAGACCTGGTTGGGTGAAGGTTGTCCCTGCTCCTTTCATTATCCTCCTGCCCTTGGTAGTGCACAACTGCTGGCGCTCCTGGTCTGGTTGTGACCATGGTGACGTAGAGGGTAGAATGGAATACAGTACTTCAGGTGGAAGGGAGCTACAGTGGTTATCTAGTCCAGCTGTGCCTGATCAAGTTACAGCCTGTTACTAAGGGCACTGCCGATCTCTCCAGGAAGCCTATTCCAGTGTTTGACTATTTTCTTGGTAAAAAAATGCTTCCTAACGTCCAGTCTGCACCTGGCACAGGGTTGAACCATTCCCATGCATCCCATCACTGGATCCCACATAGAAGAGCTCAGCACTTTCCTCTCCACTTTCCTCCTCAGCAAGCTGTAGGGAGCAGTGAGGTCACCCCTCAGCCTCCTTCCCTCCAAGCTAGATAAGCCCAGAGTCCTCAGATTTTCCTCATGGGATGTCATTCCTTTCAGCCCTTGCAGCAGCTTTGTAGCTCTCCTCTGGATGCATTTAAGCACCTTCACATCATCTTAAATTAAGACACTCAACTTGGAGGTTGTGGGAGTGTGGCTTTTAGGTTTGGGGTTTTTTTGGAAGCAGACATGTTGCTGGTAGTCTTGGTGGTAGGTAAGAAACTCTTGACACTGCACTTATAAATGAATGTGTTTTTGTTATGTTCATGTAGCTGATGCAAAGATCTGCCTTCTCTGACTTGATGGGGTACTCTCCGTGGTAATTCCTCACATTTATAACTACATTCAGACATGTTGATTTTTGTAGCTAAATTTTAGGTTTTAGTCACTCACAGGAGCATGGAAATGTGTGCAGGATGATGCTGGACAGGTTCAGCACAGGAGCTAGGCTTCTGCTGCTCCTGTGGTTCTCTTCATTGCTTCCTAGTGATTCCAGGGACCCCAGGGAGGGAAATCCCTTTGCTCTTGACACATGCACATGCAGGTCAGCTGTTTATATAGACACTTCTGCTCAGGTCTTGTGAATATCTCTTGTATGCACTTGGTTGCTTGTTCACTCAGGTCTTTGGGGAGGGGGAGCACTCAACCTCCCTGTTGCTCTACAAGATATCCTTGTGAACTCAGTGCTTAGTCCTGGCATATTTTTGGTTTGGTTTTGATACTTGATTTCAGGATAGACAAATGCCTTGGGCTGGGCTGGGGTGTCATTCTACAAGTATGTGGAACGTGACCTGAGGGAAGCACTAAAACTAAGGTGTATGGGATAAATACAACCTATATCTCAGGACCTTGTGAAGGGTGTGGGTGAGTGCAGTGATCACGCATGGGCATGGACTCTGCACACAAGATGGGAAAATGCAAAGCTGTTTATTGCGCAGTCAGAATTCCCTTAAATACCAGCACACAACAGGATATAACATCATATAAACAGGAAAGATGTTCACCACAGTGTCCTCCAATCACCTGGGGTATTGCACAGATATTACCTATTATGGTAACAGGCAAACAACACCCTATAAGGCCATGAACTACAATTATCACTTCCCATAGCTCCAACCGTGCCCACAAACTCACAATCCTCTCTCCGCCCATGCCTGGTGACCTGGATACAGTCCCAGGGTCACCTACGGGCCCAGGAAAGAGGCTCTCTCTTCAGCCCTCAGGGCCTATCTCTCTACCATCACATAGTGTACCTCAACAGGTGAGGAGAATGATTGGCTGCCAGAAGACAGTTTTGAGAATACTGTATTTTCCTCTGCAGGCTTGAAGGCAGAGTTGCTTTTACTTTATTTGTGGAGCAGTTGATCCTTGAGCTGCTGTGGAGATGTGTGTATTGTGATGCATTTTGGCATCTTTGTTTATGAAACAGGCCAGGAAGACAGTACGCAGATAGTTGCACTTGGGTTAAATAGGTTATAGTCAGGGCAAATAAACTTCTCTGGTTTTCCAGCAGCTTTTTGATAGAGTGTGTTTCTCAACCAAATTTTGTATGATGGCTTTTTGTAAATCAGATCTGGATCTTCACAGGGTTTTTCTGCAGGTTAGGAAGGTGGTTCTTTCTGCGACTGTTTGCAATAAACATTTGTCTTCCAGGAGGAGCAACTGTATGAGCAGTTTTACTGAGTAATCAGTAAAATGTTTTTCTGACCTATTTCTGTAGGCTGTTGACAACAGTAATTGTTACTGCTGTTTCTATGTGAACATTATAAAATAAAACACTGTTTCTAAATTATTCGTGTTGATTTTGACCACCTTACTCTTTTTCATCTCTATGGAAAAGTGAGGAGATGGAAAATTTTCCTTGGTTTTGACAAACAGCCATCCTGAAGCTGTGAGGAGACAATAATTTGATAATACCTCCTTTTCTAATTTGGGTGGCTTTTTTTTTTTTTCTTTTTTTGTCCTGATTGTATTTTTAAGAAAGGAGATTTTTTCATTGTGTATCTACATTTGCAGGTTTTTAAAAACAAATAGTCGTTAGAGCATTTGTGTTCTGTGAAGATCCTAACAGAGCTAGGAGGAGAAATATTTTAGGGCTAAATAAGATGTCTAGAGCAGAGTGTAATAGTTTACAGTCTGCCAAAGTTGATGGCTAACTCATGTGCAAGAAGTCATGGATTTGTGTCTGGTGACATAAGCCTGTATTTGCATGGCATTTGCCCAGTTTGAATGGTAGACTTCTAGAACTGAGCAACAGTCTTCACTTGCAGGGTTCGGCAGACCAGACAGTCCAGTGGAACAAACCTGGTCTTTCCACTGGGAATAACAAGTCTCTGTATCATGTGTAAGGCAAGCAGAGAGTCCTTTTATATTCATTCTGTTTTTACCTCTGTTCTTTATAGGAAAAACAGTTATGAGTTTTCCTGGTTTGAAAGACAGGTGTCTGTCCAGGAGGGCAGGAACTTCCCTTGAAATGGAAAATGCAACCCCCTTCCCTCCGAATTATTATAATTTTGAAATTAAGGGGCTTTCAGGCAAAGATAGGGTTAGGAATAACCGTTTTTTACTAAACATATAACAAGGCAAACAAACAACAATAACTCCGGCAGTAGCAGGAGACAGAACCACAGACCCAATACCAGTCTCTCGGCCGCAGGCCGTGGGCACTTTCCCCTCTGGTGCAGTTCTGCTCACAGCCGGCAGGCCCGGGGTCTCGGGGAGGGGAAATGGACTAAAGAGCTTCACAGACCCTCCGGGCAGCTGATCCTGGTGTCCGGCCGGACCCTCGGGAACAGCAGGCTGGAACAGCGGAGGCGAGCACAGATCCCAGGTGGCAGACAGGATGTATCAGGAGCTGGAGCAGGAATCCCGGGAGGTCCCGGCCGGCAAAAGGGTGTGCAGGGGCTACAGAGTAGCGAAGGATCGGAGCAGCGACGGAGGCAGGGCAGCCACAGCCCAACTCCCAACGAGCAGGGGGAGATGGGCTTCCGGAATCCCAGGGGTTTCTCAGGTAGAAGGAAAAAAACAGCCAAAAAGCAGAAAGGTTCTGACGAACTGCCTCTGAGCCCGGCTAGCACTCGCAGTCCCGCCTGTACTTAAAACCAGGTGAAAACACCAGTAGTCTCATCGACCCCCCACCTTCTGTGGCCAGGTCTTTTTGTTTGGCTTAAGCACCGGCAATTTATTGTCCTGGTAACACTATGGGGAAAATTCTTTAAGAGAGAAAAAAAAAAACCAAAACAGAAGGGGAACTCCCAAAACCCCAACATGAGTGGCCCCACTTCAAAGATAGAATTTCTTTTATTTTGTTAATAGTCATAGAGGAAATAAACTGCTATGTATGCAGATTGTGCTGCTTTAGTCAATGAGAAACCTCAGATTTCAACCCGAATATGGTATAAAAGTTTGGAGGAAGCACAGCCATGGGTTGGAAGGGTGATGTGTTATGATTGGATATACTTAATTGTTCACATTATTTGAACCCCTGTTTTACTATTATTGTCAGCAGAAGTTGTTAAACTTTCAAGCTGTAGTCGCTGACTTCTTGGTTGGAGGTTTGTACTGGTGTTAGCATTAAAAATGAAAATCAGCAAGGCATTATTTTAGTCATCTCCTAAACTAAGGAGGACATTTGTTGTTCTTAAACAAGTTGTAGATATGGAGATTTTTATTGAATGTCCTCTCCTTGAAAGTAATTGCAAATTAAGTAATTATTGCAAATTAGATAAACTTTGAATGTTTATAAAAGTGGCTTCAGATTAGTGTTTGCAGAATAAACCCATATAAATCACAGAAGCTTAGGGACTTCTGGGAAATGGTTTTTGATGTTTCAGTGGTTAATACCAGCACATAGAAGGTCTGATGCTTATTTCCCTATTATATTGTAGTTCTTAATTGTAAGTTAAGAGCAGAGCTGTTGGAAGTGGTGTTATTATGGTTCCTTGATGGAAAACCTCTTGAGGGTGAAACCTTGCAGACTGTGTTTTCTGACTATAACCCGAATTTTGAAAAAAGCCAACACTTGTTGGTTAAACAGGGATTATGAAGCGCTATTAGCAAATACACTGATTGTTTTTGTAACTGCAAAAAGCAGTGACAGAGAGAATGGAGGGGGGGAGAGGGCTGTGCTTTCTGTCTTAAATAATGATAGTGTTTGACAGGAAAAGGCCTTTTGATATTATGATGGAATGGCAGTGAGCTAAAAAACTCCATACACTTTTTTGTTAATGTAAGGTGTTCCTTATTATAGTTTTGTTATTGGATAAACTTCTTTCAGTCCTCTGTACTCTGCTGTCAAAATCCTTTTTGAGTGTCTCAGGAATGGTATAAATGGCATCCAGCATGTCATGTGGATGTGCATCTCTCCTCAAACAGACGTGTTAAACTGCCAGGCCTGAAAGGCAGGAAAGCAGAGGCATCTCTACTACTTCTTAGCATGGAAAGGAAACAGATTGCCTACATCTTAGTCTTTTAATGCTTGCATGATTTCTTTTTTTTCCCCTGTGTTTTATGTAAGTCAGCATTTTGACATGAAATAAATACTTGTAATTACTATTTTCCCTCTAAAAACAAACAGAAAAATGCTATGAAACAGCTATTTTTAAAGACAGACTCCAGTAATTAAATGATGCCATTCAGGTGGCCTTGCTAAGACTGACCTTGTTTTGCCCTGAGTTGACCAATCTGAGGAGAAAGCAGCTGAATTATGTCCCTCTTGTTTCCATATCCAAAGCAGTTATATACCCAGTGGGCTTTATACTACAGAGTTGTCTTCTGATTTCAGTCTTTAGTGTTGGTTGGATTTTCTTTTCTTTAATATCCCCACCTATGAGAGTATGCAAAATACTGACACTGCTGGGGCTGCCAAAGGCAGCACAGTGTCCAGCTGCAGACGTCCTTGGGGTCGGCTGCAGCAAGCAGGGAAAGCTGGCTCCTTTGCAAGGAGCAAGCCCCAAATAAAAGGTGGTGTAAAAGCGTCGGTGGAGGCAAAGGAGGAGAGAGGGGTCTTTTTAATGGGTTCCAGCGGGCTTATTGCAGGTGGAGAAGCCAGGGACAAAGACCAGGAAAAAAGGGAGGGCACAGTATTTTATACGGGGTGGAACAAAGGGAAACAACCAATGGGGATTGACTGAGGAGGAGGAGACAACAGAGGAATATCCAATAGGGATAACTTAAAGGAAGGGAATTGCATGAGTATACCAATGGGGCATCGAAGAAGGGAGAACTTTCCAGAGGTAATACATAAGCAATTAGGGGAAATACATAAACACAAACTTATACTTAAAACTGGGTGGAGAATTCCTAAACCAATAAACTTCAAACATGTAAACTAAGAGCCACTAGGAACATGGGAACTTGCTGTAACCACATGAGAATCAGACCTCTGTGTTGTGGAGGTCTGTCCACCAGTCCTCTGAATGCTGTGCTGCAGTGGCCATTGCCACATGCACTGGAACAAAATACTGAAAGCCTATCCTTGAAAGGTATTTTGAATTTGTTTTCCTTAAACAATATTTTAAGCACTTAATTATTTATCTGCTCATAAGAAGGAAATGTAGCAGAGGAAGATGCACTCAGTTGGAGGTGAAATGAGTCTTGAAACCAGAAGATAGGCCACTGATATGCTGGAATTCTTTTCAGGGATCCTTGCTGTCAGCATTGGGCTTTACCACAGCCATGGAACCTTTCTTTAAGAACTTGTATGTTTACACTTCTAAAAGTTAATAATTTTGTTTTCTATATGAAGAGATGTCAGGCTAGTGCTTGAGTGTCTTGTGACATAGTAGACTAAAGTAGAGATCTAAATAGTGTACCATCATCTGAGTTAATCTTTTCAGAGTTCTGTAGATGCCATTTTTCAAATTAATGTAGTTCCCATTGCAGAAATCGTATTACAGATGTCTTGTGTAAGTGATGAGTAGTGTTCTTACTTGGTCTCTGAAAACAGGATATACTGAGAAAACCTGAGCATAACATTTGAAGTTACCTTGAGATGCTGTGCTAATTGGTCTTTTATTTAATGATTTGACAAGAGGCAGGAAAAAAAGCCATGCTGTTACTTCAAAGTCGTTTGCAAAGGAGACAAAATAATACGTGATTACAGTTCCAGTAAGATGCTTGGAGTTTTTGCTTTTGCAGAATATTGATAAAGTAAATAGTTGCTTTTAATGTAGTTTGTGTCCCATGAGTTATTCTTTGGGAGACTAATCTGCCTGAGAGCTCTAGGAACAGTCAAGGAGAGATTTACAGGTGTTGGTGTAACAAACTGGAGTGTAGCTTTGTTATTCAGCATTACTTCTATAGAAGCTGCTTATCAGTGTAGATCAGTGCTCTAGATTATTTAATTGCATTGTAATGCAGATACTTTTTTCTTTTGAAGGTATGAATGTAAATGAATTAAACCATTGGTTATGAAGAAAACTTGGGTGATGCATAAAATTCGTCACCAGCTCACATATTTTAGCTGGATATACCTTTGACGTGACCAGCGATTAATTCATTCACAAGTTTAAAATGTTATGATAGTATGGTTCAAATCACTTATCACTGTGTAGGTTTTACTAATGTTTTAGTCTCCTGCATTTTTTTTTGAGTTTTTAATCTTTGTTAGTGTATGTTTTTACAGAAAGTGCTACATTTCCCCACCTTTCCCCCAAAATACTACTGTTCAGTCCCCTTTGTGATCAAACTGCTGCTTGATGTTTCTTAAAATAAGTAATATTTAATGAGATTTTATGTTATCAGGAACTTGCACCGTATAGAGACCCCTTGAAATTAGTTATCTCAGCTAAATTTTATCTTTTATTTTTGGCTTTTATTTTGGTGTAACTTGGCAGTGTTAGGTTTACAGTTGGACTCAAAGTCTCATTCAACCTAAATGAATCTTTGATTCTATGATCTAAGTACTTTAGTTTGGTTTACAATGTCTGTTAGTTGCTCTAGTATTTCTTTATAATTAGAGACATTTAACTGTCCTAATCAATCAGATGAAGTGCTATGCTGAGCAGGTCTTCAGGTCCTGACATCTCAAAATATAGAAGGCTAAATGTGATCATCTGGTAATTTAATTAAGATGGGAGATGTCATGGCTTTTCTGAAGGGAATGAGATATTAAGTAGACAGGCATAGGTTGTGTTTTTAGAGTTCAGTTGATAGCACTTCAAATTTTATCTGCCTTTCTAGCTGGACAAAAAAAATACGCAAAAGCTCCCTGTTACAAAACCACAAGGCAAGTTCTTGATAAATTTAGAATTTATGATATTGAGTGAAAAAAATTTAAAATCCGCCTCGATGTGACTACTGTGTGCTTTATTAATTTAATAAAGATCTGAGTTGGAGTAGCAGACTGGGAATATAGAGTTGTCATCCATACATCACCTGTGGAATGACTCACTTCTATTTTTATTGAAATTTTGATAGGATTATGTTGCATGTATAAAGAAAAACAAAATAATTAACTTGGAGGATATTTTGCAGATTGTTATAGATGTGTTACATTTGAGTTGCTCTCCAAAGTTTCTGAACGTAGTAGAAGGAGTAAACATGTGGTAGTTTTCCTGATCGAGGCAAACCAAGACAAGGTGCCATCCCAGTTATTGGAAAATTTTTAAATTTCCCAGTGAAACGACAGTGATAGTTGACTTTTAAATTGTACAGAATGTACTTGTTTCACAGGAGAAGAGAAATTGAGATAGTAAAGGGAAATCTCAGCCAGTTGAGGTGTTCCTGTCTTTTTATATTTTTTTATTTTTTTGAGCTGAATTGCAGTACCAAGTTAACATCTTATGAAAACAGGAAAAGAAGTGTTCTCTCCTTTCTCTTAAAAAAAAAAAGAACAAAACCTTGGTTTAATTTTGGCATTTTCATTTTCAATGCTAATCTAATAGATAGATAGATGTTTGCTCCTGCAGTGTTTCTTAGTGTGGAGTTTAGGGTTTTTTTTACTACTGCAGGCATATAAAATTCTTTAAGTCTTTTTCATGTTTGTTTAAACAAAGAGTGAAACTAATATGCCGGATTTGCAGACCTCCCATAATACCATAATTCTGTTTCTTCAGTTTTTTGTGAATTTTTAAAATGTTTTTAATTTTCCTCTTGAGAAGTTTTCTAGCTAAGAGATTGAAAGTTGAAAAGAGATATTTAAACTGAAATGAATACTCTGCTGTACCTTGAATATGATGGACTGGCCTTTGGAGTGTGAGGGGCAGTGGAGAGCTGTAGACTTGTCTCTTGGGGTACCTAACCCAGAGAGGAGGTTTCTCTTTGTGTCATGTTCCTCAGATGTAAAAGAGAAGTGAGTCCTTTCAGCTCATACCTTCAGGGGCTGGCTCTTGATTTGCCCTCAGTGCTGTGGTCCCATGGGGGAGATTTAAACCCATGCTGAGGGTGCCTCTCATGTCTGGCTCTGTGCCCCAGCAGTGCTTGGTTTGGGTGTCAAGGGCAGTGTGTCTGTGGTTCAAGAGGAGCACCTGTCTTGAGCCTGGTATTCTAATGCTTGTTGGGGAGATGGTATTCTGTAACTCTTGGCTGTGAGCTAGACCTTTAGCAGACCTATTTTGATACCTCCTCAGCCCCTCTGCATTTTGAGGTTCAATCCAAGAAAAGCTTAGGTGGAAGCTGCTTTTAACCCACCATCTTCATAAGACATGATGAAATAGAGCCTGTGTGCTCAACAAGGAGATGAACTACCGAGGGGCTTGAAAAAAGATACACTGTGAGGTTTTTTAGGAAACTCTTGCTAAAAGCTTGCTTCTTTTTTGTTGTTAGTAAACCCCTCCCCCCACAGTACAACAGCTATGTTTGGAAAATTAAACTTCAATAATTGTGCTCCAACTGTGCTTGTTGTTCTGTGTTTAGCCCAAGTTGGTAAGAAGACAGTTTTGGGCCACGAAACAGTTTGGTTACAGTTTTAAAATGATACTATTGTAATGTGGACTTCTGTGAAGACCTCCATTTGCATTTCTCACATCTCCGTGAGTCAAATATTTTGGTCTTTGCTGCAATAGGTGGATGGGTCTGGAGTTTGTTTCAGGCTTGCTTGTCCTGTTGCTGCTTTGGCTGGACTGAAATGTCAGATGTGAGCTTAAAACTTTTCTTGTCCTTCCAGGTGCCTGCTGATGGAAATGCAGGGCTGCTGGCAGAGCCTCAGATTGCCATGTTCTGTGGCAAACTCAACATGCACATGAACGTGCAGAATGGAAAGTGGGAATCAGACCCCTCTGGCACCAAGACCTGCATTGGGACAAAAGAAGGGATTCTTCAGTACTGCCAGGAAGTAAGTGCTGTCTCGTGAATAACTGTAGTGATTGTTCTTTCGAAAGCCTAAGTGCAGGCATGTGCTGGAGAGCTCAGTCTGTAGAGATTTTCCCTTTTTTTTTGACCTCTTCTGCTCCATTGCCTTCTTGTCCTTTCTGAAGAGGTTCTCTCCAGCGCCTGTTAAAACAGCTTCAGGAATTGGTTGCTGAGGGAGTCACTGTTGGAAAATTTTGTCTCTCTCTCTTCTACCCTTGGGGGATAATTTTGGTATAGTATGTGTACAATGGACTTCTTTCTTATAAAGTGTTTTGAATAAAGCTGAGGTGGCAGTTTATTACTTAAAATGCCCTTGGTCTTTTTGGGCTGATTTGGAAAAATAAGCTGTAACATGACTTTTGTAGTTCTACCAAGACACTGAAATGCACTTGTGCAGTCCACAATTATTGGCCTCTGCTGCACACAGAACCATTCAGAGTTTCTTAATAGAAAAGCTTCCCCTACAGATGAAGTCACAATGACTGATTTCATATTTGAGAGCAGAAACCTTTTACCCACTCACTTATATCCTAAGACCAGATTGTGGATCTAATTTTGTTTTGTCTCCATAACAAACCTCGTACCAGTGTGTGACAATTTGGAAAGAAAATGCGTTGTTTCATTCAGTGAAACAAAAGGGCATGGTTTGAGTTGCCTTAGTCCTTACATTTGCTGTGCCATCTCTTTTTGTTTTTTGAGGGCTATTGCATATTGCCATAGCAGTAGCTGCTTTGTTTCCTAAATGTCAAACCAGTTCCTGTGAAAATATTTCTTTCGAAAGCAAGAGAATTTATTTTTCAGATCTTTGCTCTCTTAGCATCTTCATTCCTGTCATTTCACCCATTGATTGTTCTTTCTGGGTTTTGCAGTGTTTTGTTCAGGTTTTTATTGCATTTGGGCAAAATATTCATTTTAAGGATGATTTTGTAACGGCAATTGAAATTGATTCTTCATCAGTAGCTTTGACTCTTTACTAAGAAAATTACTTTGTGAAACTCGTATCTTTTTTTTGTCACTAACAAAAATACCTAACTTATCCTGCTAGTACAGTTTCAAAGATTTCTTCTCGTTTTCTGTTGTCTTTAATTTATCTAAATAAAGTTGACTTATGCATAATGAAATTATTGAGGGTGAGGAAAGGAATAATAAAAACAAGAGCATCAGTAACTAAAGAAGCATCAGTGACTAAAGGTAGTAAGGCTATATGAAGTTACAGAAATAAATATGTGAATTATGGAAGTAAGACTGGAAAGTTTGGGGGCTTTTAAGCATGAATATCTCAGTAGGTTGTGGCTTAAACCACAAATGCTGCAGGCAGGGAAGAATTGTGGAGCAAGGTCTCAGAGCTGTAACCGTCAACTGACCTTCAGGTAATTTTGAAATTTGGGGTGGCATTTAAAAAAAAAAAGCCCTCTCAAAGTAAGGGAAGAGGTAAGCAAAAGCAGTCAGAAGGTAAAAGACAGATTGTTAAATGACAAAGAGAGTAATAAGAAAAATTTTGACTCCCTAAGGTAAAAAATTGTTTGCTATGCATGGAGACCGAGAGAGCTTAACTGGACAAGGGTGCAAGCAACTTGGTCTGGCATAGATGTGAGTCCTGGCTGGAGCTGAGGAAGGTCTAAGGGACCATGATAGATCTCTTTTAACCTGAATTTTTTTGCAGATCTGAAATTTTCTCATAACTGAAACAGAGGAGAGACCTTGTGTTACTTGGATTTTTAAGGGTAAATACTTAAACTCCAGTGTGTTAAGCCGTATTTTGTGTGCTTGACAGTTTAGTAGCTTAGTGATGATTAGATGATCATCATAATTTTGGAATGTCTCCAGCTCCAGTTAAAAGTACGGCTTATGGGGTTCTGCCCTGTTGTGGGGCAAAGTGCTGGCAGGTCTACTCCCTAAAAATGGGGTGGGCATTTATACATTTTTAGATTTTACAGATTTTAGTTAATCTCTGTTAATTATGTGAGCAGTATGCTTTCACCAACTTGAAGTGAGCAGTTATGCTGTGGTGTGTTGGAACATGGGAATCTGGCAAACCCCACTAACTTTTCTTCCTGTGCTCACCACTATGCTTTTGGTTTGTTTCCTGGAAACTGCCAGTGTCCTGCTGTCCTGCTGTGTCCTTCCCACACACCTCCTTGAGATGCACAGTGCAGCTGCTCTAGGCTGCTGATGGAGAAGGGACAAGGTGGTCTGGGGCGTAAGAGCATGGGGCAGCAATGGGGTCTCTGCCAGCAGGTGTTTTGGGGTAGGGTGGAATCATGTGAGCCCCAGGTTTTTGAATGCTGGTAGTAAATTCAGAAATGGATAGCAAGTATTAGGAAGTTCAGATCTGCTGACAGTAATTTGAAACAAAAAGCCACATGGAAGTTGATCCAACCCAGCAGCATGGCAAGAAGCTCCCAGTTCTGTACAACTCTTGCCCGTTGTCCTCCCTCCTTCCCCACACCTCTTCCGCCAGATCTGTGGTATGCTGGGTTTTGGCTTTGGCTAGGGAATGGCACCGATGCTTTGCTATAATTAAACTTGCCCATGACCCCACAAGACATATGGAAGAGTTGGATTACAGCACTCACTTCTACCAAAGAAATTAATTTGTAGAGGATTGCTAGTAAATGCAACTCAAACTGGCTTCTTAGCTTTACCCCTTGTTATTGTGGTTGGTATTCCAAATATGCCTAGTATTTCCCTTGCTTTCTGCTGTTTACCTTGGCTGCAAGACAGTACTTGCTATCAGGGAATGGGAGAAATTTGCATTTTCCCAGCAGCTTCCTGCTTATAGCAGGAAGCAATAAGCAGCAAGGCTGAGATGTGTACCTCTTGTGTTGGAATAGTATGCAGGTAAAAATCTCCTTTTTGATTGCTTTTACCAAATATGATCTTTTCCTTCCTTTCTTTACTCTCCTTTAATGCTGCATTTTTTCTCCAAAAGTAGGATTGCTTCTTCCTATGTGCTTTTTTTCTTGCTCTAGGCAGACGCTGAGTGTAAATGCTCTGCTAACCTGGGGGACAGGTACTCTTTCTGCATCTGCCTTCATGTTCCCTGGCATTGTGGCAGCTTTCTTGGTTCTTCACTCTTGCTGTAGCAGCAACTCTTTGTACCACGTGCTGAGGAACTGGGTTTTTTTACCCAGCTGCAAACAAAGCCCTGAAGTGACAGCCAGCAAGGGAACGTTTGGCTTTTCCACCCTGTACTTCTATTGAGAAATATGTCCATCTGGTTTTTATTGCAGATTCCTTGTGAGCGCTGTTCCAGGCATTGTGATAATGACTGTATTGCAAGGGGAGATGCACTCCTGCAGTAAATCCTGTAGTGTTACCCCATGCATCCAGTTCTTCTTCCAGCTTGGGAAAGACCAGAAGGGACATACCAAAAGGATCCATTTGGGTGGAAACCCAATGCACAAGTGCAGTGATCTTGCTCTGTGTCTCCTTGGCTCTAAAATTATACAAAATAATATATCAGGAAACTCCAGTCACTATTAATAAGAAAACGATACTTCATGTATTCTCTGGGTTTGATTTCTTCCTTGAAAGTATTTTTCAAAAAATAAAAAATAGCATGTCTCCTTTCATGAGAACTTACAAGTAGATGTGTTACTCTGCCTCCTCGCTAGCTTTTCTTTTAAAAGAGCTTCTCTTGACAATGCAAGGCCAGATGCCCGAGTGATGGGCAGGGCTAGGAGGTGCATAGAGTACAGAAGGACTTGTATTTGTCCTGTAGAGATGTACTGTGAACCTTGAGATTCTCATCATTTCCTCTTGCAGTCCACTGCCAGCTTAGGTGGATTTTGAAGTCTTGATGCAGAAAGTAGCAGCAGAGGAGCATTGCAGGGTGGAAAGGGAGGATCAGGGAATAAGCAGAACCACCCACCTACATGTTTTAAAGATTAATGTTGCTTG
Organism: Ifrita kowaldi; assembly: GCA_013398055.1. Taxonomy (NCBI): domain Eukaryota; kingdom Metazoa; phylum Chordata; class Aves; order Passeriformes; family Cinclosomatidae; genus Ifrita; species Ifrita kowaldi. Next base: position 55,331 of record VZRS01013711.1, read on the forward strand.
TTTTTGCTTTACTTCTTTTGAGTGGGAGCTCAGTGCAGCACAGGAAATATCAGAGTTTATATTTGGACAGCACATCACAGAGTTTAAATATGGCAAAGCTCAGACAGTAGATTGCTTTTTTGAAAGGAAATGGAAGATACTTAAATGCTGCCTTCCAGCTTCCTTGACTTCAGTTAAACTCTGACACTGAACTCATAGGAAGCACATCTGCACATTCTCTTGCATTCAGTGTGAGCTGGCGACTTCTCTTGAGTTTTTTTGATTTTTTTGGTTGGTTGGTTGGTTTTGTTTGGCTTTTGGGGTTTTTGTTTGTTTGTTTGTTTTTAATGTCACAGCATGAAACTTTCTTGGGTGGAATGAAATGCTGTTTAGAGAAGTATAATTTATTAGTGGTTTCTCTTAATGTCAAACTAGCTAGTATGCTGCTGTATGGATTGTACATGTTACTGGGAAGTAAAACTGCATGGGCCTGATCTGCAAACAGCTGCCAAGTGCAAGTGCTGCAGGTGCTAGAACAACAGGGCATTGATGTAAATTCGGATGGTTTACAGCTCTGTGTGCCAGAATTTTTAAGATGTTGAGTGATCTAGGTGACGCTTCAGATCAAGCCACTGGTCAGTGAGTCCTGCTGCTGTCACTGCAGCACCAGCTGTTTCAGAGGAATTTTGGGAAAACCCTGCCATACTACACAATTACTCGATAACTGCCCCTGGGGAAAGTTTCTTCCTAACAGCCCCTTATGGGTAGTTAGCTGATTGCCAAAGCAGGTGGGGACCACTGCTCCTGGATTTGCCTTTAGTTGTTTTATGGAAGGAGCGGGATTGCCCCCACCTACACATACTGAACTGCTGGGGTGGCACATTATTGCTGTAGAAAGGTGCTTTTGGAGGTCAGCTCCTGTCTTCGTAACAGTGTTCATAAAACCCATCTGGAGCCTGCCCTTTGACAAAATGTACCTTCAGAGTTACATGAATATGCAGAGTAGGAAGTTAATTTAGTTGTGCTTCATTCCATGTTTAAAGGGAAAGAGCGTTCAGGTGGAATATATTGGTGCATGTTGTATTTTATTAGCAATTCTGAGCAGCTACTATGTGCAGAATTTTATGTCTAGTAATTAGGATACATTATATGAGTTCCTTGAATGATTGAAATTATTTTGCCATCTGTGCTGAACTCACTGTCCAAAATGAATTGTAAAGCAGTCACAGCTGGCAAAAAATGCTTTTGTCTAATGCATGTTTTTTCCCCCACTTAGTTTTGTTTGGAGATGCCTATTTCCATTTTAAGTATGCATGTAACTGTTTGTTGGCTTTTTTCTTTTCCCCCAAGACCAAACCACAGCTATAATAAAATAAGTTTGGGTCTGGATATTGTGAAGATGAATTAAACCTGGGAGTTTGGAGATCTAGTGCACTTTGTAATCAGCAGCTGGCTCGCTTTGCAATCTTTAGCTAGATGCCTAGAGTAACTTTCAGATGTAAAGCGAGTGTCGGCTTTGGGAGATGTTACGCTTGGCATCTCATGACTGCTTGGTTTATTGTTTAAAGTTGTGACATGTGTCCACTTTCCTTTTAAACATCACTGGGATGCATGGGCGTCTTGTGGTCAGTGCGTGTTTCTTACAAAAATCCTCTCCAGAAATAACAAAATTATAAATGCATGTTACTACATTCTTAACTGTTATCTTTGTGTTACATGGAGCAGAAAACAGTAGGGTAAATTCTTGTAACAGGAATTCATTATAGCTGTTGACAGAACACTGTTGACATTTCTACTCTCTAACCATAATGCTTCCAGAAATTATTATCTTGTCATTTTCTCAGATCCCCTGGGTTTGTGCCATGTGTTTAGGTATGTTGCTGGTGAAACCCAAAAGCCACTTTTAGCCAGGCCCAGTACATGCTGTGGTATAATCATACTAAAGCTTTGACATTAATTCACCCCACAATCTCCAGATGTCCCGTTTTTTGTACATGGGCCAAAAGGGCCATCAAATGACTGGCCCATCTCTTTTTTCTTTACCTGCTTGGCTTCCTCTTGTCACCATGTCTGATAATCCCACTGTGCTTGTTGTCCTGGGGCCTACTGATGGCAGCAGCTCCTTCCCGCTAGTCTCCGTCTTCCTGCTAAAGAGTTTGTTAAACTGCCAGGATTGACAAGGTTTTTGAAAAGAAAAAATTGTTTGGCCTGTTTTTTCTGAGAATTTGAGACACAATGACAACAGTCTTACTGCTTTGATAATGGTTTCTCTCCACCTTGTCATTTTCATTGTAATAGAAATCACTGGTTTTATCTAGGCTGCATAATGTGCCCTTTCTAGTTTGTCAAAGCAAATAGCCATGGTATTGAAGGTGAAAATGAATTTTAAACCTGCACTACTTAAAATTCAGCAGTCTAAAAAGCCATAAATTTTGCTCTGAGGAAAATGATCCATTTAATGAAACATCATGGAAAACATACAGATTTTTGGCAGCACAGAATGTGCTTAAAAACAAATGACATTTTCAATAGAAATGGATGGTGCTGTATTTGGAGATGTGTACAGTCATGCTTAAAAGTTTGAGTAAATGGTATCTTAGCACTCTTTGCATTGATTATTGAGGTCTTTGGTTTTACTTAGCTTTTGGTCTGCAGCAAAGGTTGAGCTAGTTTACTCTTTCTGCCAGTGCTTAAATTTTATTTGCTTGGAAATAGAGGGACTACTACTGATGGTATATTTATCCTGCAGTTAAACCTTAGTATGCTCACCTTCTTGAGAAAGAAGGCTGGGCTATTTAGCCCAGACTGTAGTCTACCGTTGAAATATGTTTCAAATCAAGTGACTAACAAAACTTGGAGCTTACACTGCAAGATGATTCCTGTCTTTCTCTTGTTGATAATGAAAGATCTCCCCTCTTGTTTTCCTTACACTGATTTTTTTTTTTTTTTTTTNAATTTCCTTTTTTTCCCGAACCTGGTGGGGGGAAGGGTGGTGGTAACCTGGTTTTTTCTTTCAGAGGATATATTGCTAGATTTTGGCCAAACCGGCACACTCAAAAAGAAATTAAATGAAAAAAATAAGGACTTTTTCAATGAGTGCTTCTGCTTTGAGGCTGAGGGAGGAAAAAGCATGAAAAGGGATGAGGATTGTCTGCATAAATAAGTATTTAGGTAAACATGTACTGCAGTGTTTAATGAAACTGCAATGCTACATTTTCCCTAGATTAATTCTGAATTTCACAGATACGATGGACAAGATTAATCAGGGGGTTCCATCAGCATAATGTTTGTGCCAGGAGTACAATAGTTTATTCTGTCTTCTAAAAGGCACAAGTGCAATGGCTATATGCAGGGCAGCCCTCTTGCCTTGTTTGGTTCATAGCTGAGCTAGCAGATGACAACCATTTAGCACATGACTGAGAAAAAGTTCTTCATTATTGTCAGCAATGTGTGTTCTGTGCTTGTGGTTTGCTCCTTCAGGTTAAAAAAGGGCTAGCCATACTTGCAGTAGATGCTCAGCATGCCCAGCTGAGGGAGCGAAGTTCAGCTGACCTAGCTCTTGGCCCAAGATACTTCTGAGAGGGCTGTGTAGTGTTTGATGTGGTCTGTAGAGACATTGCTTTTCCCACATATCTGGTGTCACGGTGGGGACAACACAGCTGACATTTACTGCTGCATTTCACATTCTCTTTTCTGTCTTATATGCAGAGTTCTCATCATATGTGGTCTGCAGTTTTCTTTACAGACACATCTCCCAGTCTTTTCA
>VZRS01013711.1:60209-87854 GCA_013398055.1 Ifrita kowaldi
TTTGTGTTTTTTTTTTTTTTTTTTTTTTTTTTGCTTTCCCATTTCACCATTGCCCATCCTCTTTGGAAGATACAGAAATCAAAAATACTGGCTACAGCAGTGATTGTTTCCCTATAGCAGTATATGAAGATTGTAGTAGGAGCAGTGGTTGGTATCACGAAATGGGTTCACGTTCAGAGGTCTCTTGGAAAGGAAAAAGTCATTACTCACAGTTTCGGCTGCTGGTTCTGCAGGCAAACATAAAAAAGGGAAAGACAGTTTCTCTTGTTCTATAGCTTTGAAGTTGTCAGGAAGTACATTTGCTTGAATTCATCACTGGGCAATGGCCCAAGGTTTGATGGGGGAAGTATTTCTTGATTTCTGGGACATTGCTTTTTTCCCAAGTGGTTTACTACCACCACTTTCTAGTTTCTAATTCATATGGCAGCATTATCATTCAGTTAGCCTTTATCCAATTAAAATGATCATGTAGCGCTGTATTGAGTGCCTGCTTTAATCTTCCAAACACTCTACCCCTCTGGCTAATAAAAAATCCCACTGATAACCGTTTTTTATAGATGTGTGCTCCTTACAGAAAATTGTTCTAGATGGTTGTGGATTAATTGTAATTATGGAAAGGTTTCAGAATATCTGTCCAATTATTAATGGTTTTATCTACCTTTTCCCCTTATAAGTATATAGCATGTTTTTAATGGTTTAAGCAGAATTTTAAGTGTTAATTTTTTTTTTTTTTTCCACTTGAGTGGGACAAGATTTTCACTGGAGGGGTGTTCCTTCAAATTACTAACAGAAAAGTTTGAAAGGTGAGGACTTTTGATTTTTAGATTTTTTTTTTTTTTCAGAGTTCTTGAGGCATTGTGTTGGTTTTGAATGGCCTGGTTTTTGGTAGTGGTGGGGGGCACAGAGGTGGCTTCTGTGAGAAGCTGCTAGAATCTTCCACCATGTCTGGCAGAGCCAATCCCTGATGGCTCCAGCGATGGACATGCCGCTGACCAAGCCTGGGCCAATTAGAAATGATGATAATGCCTCTGTGATAACTTATTTAAGGAGAAGGAAAAACAAAAGTTGTGGCACAGTTCTAATTCCAGTCAGAGAAGAGCGGAGTGAGAATATGTGAGAGAAACAATGCTGCAGACACCAAGATGAGTGGAGAAAAGGAGGGGGAGGAAGTGCTCCGGGCACTGGAACTGAGATTCCTATGCAGGCTGTGGTGATGACCATGATGAAGCAGCTGTCTCCCCATGGAGATCCACGGGGATGTAGAGATCTGATGCAGCCCGTGGAGAAACCCCCAGTAGAGCTGGTGGATGCCTGGGAGGAGGCTGTGAACGCATGGGAGACCCATGGAGAGTGGAGCCCTGCTCCCAAGCTGGAGCAGCCTGTCCTTGAAGGACTGCACCTTGTAGAAGAGTGACCCCATGCCACAGCAGTTTTGGGTGGACTGCTGCCTGTGGGATATACTCACATTGCAGCAGTTTGCAAAGAGCTGTTGTTCGTGAGATGGACTCACACTGGAGAAGTTAGTGGAGAAATGTCTCCCCTGGGAGGGACCCCATGGTGCAGCATGGGAACAACTCCTCTCCCAGAGCAGCAGGAGAAGCCATGGATGATGAATTGACCATAGCCCCCATTCCCTGCCTTTCTTGTGGAAGGAGGGAGGGGCGGAGGGGGAAGGTGTTTTTAAGGGCTTATTTTACTTCTCGTTATCCTTCTCTGATTTCATTAGTAATAAATTCACCTTATATCTCGAAGCTGAACCTGTTTTGCCCATGATGATATTTAATGAGTGATCTGTCTCCCGATCCTTATCTCAATCCATGAACCCTTTGTTAAGTTTTCTCCCCTCTGTCCAGCTGCGGAGGCGAATGAGTGAGCAGCTTTCATGGATGCCTGGCACCTGGCCAGCATTGACCCATGACAGACATCTGGCTTAGTGTTGAGGCCAAAACCAACACTGGATTTAAGTCCCTAAGACTGTTCCAAATTGTTACGGATCTTTGTATGGAAAGGGAAACTCTTCCTTCTCTGGAGCTGAGACAGGAGCTTCTACTAGGACACTGTGTAGTGTTTAGAAGATGCATCACAGTATCTCTTATACATCAGCTTTGTATTTTGTGAGTGCCAATAGCTGTTGTATGTATTAACAGGAAAAAAAGGAATACATATTTGTACAGTAATGACAATACCATGTTTAATTTTTTTTCTTCTGCCCAGATATGAATATCGAGACATTAATGCTGTTCATCTGGATATATTACTCACTATAAATAGGAACTGGAATATTATTCAAAAACATTTGTTTTACCAACACAGTTTCTTTCTATAAGTATCACAGTAGATTAGAAAAGCACTGATCCCATGGGAATGTAATGATATTCAAGATGTCCCATTCCAGGTGCGTGAAGAAACCACACAAAGTTTCCAAGCCAATGCAATTTTTTTTTATTCTTTTCCTGAGTCACAGGTTTTCTTGAAGAGCGGTGATAATTAGGCATTTATAAAACATCTGACTTGTCCATTCATTACGCACTTCCACTTGGCCTGGGAAGACATCTCTGCCAGAGTTGTGGTCAATAAATGGCTTCCTTGTAAATTCAGATTCTGAGGAACTTTCACTTTTTAAGGCACTATAAAGATCCTTTAGTATTTTTTTGCTTTCCTAGTTAAGCCAATTACAGACTTAAAAAAAAATTATTTTGATGAGTGTTTCCTCAGACATCTGTGAAGTTTTGCAGGTAATGTTGCTTTTCCAAGTTCCCACATAGTTTGGCCAGTCTGTACATGCCATCTGACAGCAAAAAAAAAAAAAATAAAAGGATTCATCTAAGAAGCAGGCATTGCATTTATGATTCTAAATAAGGAATCTAAGAGGATTTGATTAGACTAATTTTATTAAAGCTAAACTTGTAATACCATGTAAGTTAATGTCTTATTAAAAATATGTTTATATTTTTATAGTATTTTAGAGGAGATTGATATAGAAACTTATTTTAAGCTATTGCTGAGAGCAGGTCTGTGGATATGCTAACAGACAATTACTTGCTTAAGTCTGGAAGATGACTTCTAATATTTTGGAGCCAGTGTGGGTCAGAGCCACTCTTGAGTAGTGGTATGATGTGTTCCTATCAATTTCATTCCTTTAACTCAGGCATTACTCTGGTTTGAAGTTTGGAGCAATACAGAGGACTGAGGAGTCTCCCATATTCAGCCAGGCTTGAAGTTCCTGTATGTCCCTGCTTTTGCAGACTTTCAGCTTAGACATCTTGAGCTGTTGTAGTGTAGGATCTGTAGCCAGATCTGGGACGGTCAGATTTTGCAAGCTGATTTTAGAGTTTCTTGCCAGGAGAGCTGCTACAGAGTGGTTTAGCACAAATGTTGAGCTTAAGCAGTACATGCTGTTGCAGAAACAGTCAGTTTTCTTATCTCCTTCCTCCTCATTTCTTCGCTGCTAAATTTTAGCATATGTCTGATCTNGAGGGAGGGGCGGAGGGGGAAGGTGTTTTTAAGGGCTTATTTTACTTCTCGTTATCCTTCTCTGATTTCATTAGTAATAAATTCACCTTATATCTCGAAGCTGAACCTGTTTTGCCCATGATGATATTTAATGAGTGATCTGTCTCCCGATCCTTATCTCAATCCATGAACCCTTTGTTAAGTTTTCTCCCCTCTGTCCAGCTGCGGAGGCGAATGAGTGAGCAGCTTTCATGGATGCCTGGCACCTGGCCAGCATTGACCCATGACAGACATCTGGCTTAGTGTTGAGGCCAAAACCAACACTGGATTTAAGTCCCTAAGACTGTTCCAAATTGTTACGGATCTTTGTATGGAAAGGGAAACTCTTCCTTCTCTGGAGCTGAGACAGGAGCTTCTACTAGGACACTGTGTAGTGTTTAGAAGATGCATCACAGTATCTCTTATACATCAGCTTTGTATTTTGTGAGTGCCAATAGCTGTTGTATGTATTAACAGGAAAAAAAGGAATACATATTTGTACAGTAATGACAATACCATGTTTAATTTTTTTTCTTCTGCCCAGATATGAATATCGAGACATTAATGCTGTTCATCTGGATATATTACTCACTATAAATAGGAACTGGAATATTATTCAAAAACATTTGTTTTACCAACACAGTTTCTTTCTATAAGTATCACAGTAGATTAGAAAAGCACTGATCCCATGGGAATGTAATGATATTCAAGATGTCCCATTCCAGGTGCGTGAAGAAACCACACAAAGTTTCCAAGCCAATGCAATTTTTTTTTATTCTTTTCCTGAGTCACAGGTTTTCTTGAAGAGCGGTGATAATTAGGCATTTATAAAACATCTGACTTGTCCATTCATTACGCACTTCCACTTGGCCTGGGAAGACATCTCTGCCAGAGTTGTGGTCAATAAATGGCTTCCTTGTAAATTCAGATTCTGAGGAACTTTCACTTTTTAAGGCACTATAAAGATCCTTTAGTATTTTTTTGCTTTCCTAGTTAAGCCAATTACAGACTTAAAAAAAAATTATTTTGATGAGTGTTTCCTCAGACATCTGTGAAGTTTTGCAGGTAATGTTGCTTTTCCAAGTTCCCACATAGTTTGGCCAGTCTGTACATGCCATCTGACAGCAAAAAAAAAAAATAAAAGGATTCATCTAAGAAGCAGGCATTGCATTTATGATTCTAAATAAGGAATCTAAGAGGATTTGATTAGACTAATTTTATTAAAGCTAAACTTGTAATACCATGTAAGTTAATGTCTTATTAAAAATATGTTTATATTTTTATAGTATTTTAGAGGAGATTGATATAGAAACTTATTTTAAGCTATTGCTGAGAGCAGGTCTGTGGATATGCTAACAGACAATTACTTGCTTAAGTCTGGAAGATGACTTCTAATATTTTGGAGCCAGTGTGGGTCAGAGCCACTCTTGAGTAGTGGTATGATGTGTTCCTATCAATTTCATTCCTTTAACTCAGGCATTACTCTGGTTTGAAGTTTGGAGCAATACAGAGGACTGAGGAGTCTCCCATATTCAGCCAGGCTTGAAGTTCCTGTATGTCCCTGCTTTTGCAGACTTTCAGCTTAGACATCTTGAGCTGTTGTAGTGTAGGATCTGTAGCCAGATCTGGGACGGTCAGATTTTGCAAGCTGATTTTAGAGTTTCTTGCCAGGAGAGCTGCTACAGAGTGGTTTAGCACAAATGTTGAGCTTAAGCAGTACATGCTGTTGCAGAAACAGTCAGTTTTCTTATCTCCTTCCTCCTCATTTCTTCGCTGCTAAATTTTAGCATATGTCTGATCTTGCAGCGAGGAAGTTTAGGGAACTGAAATGGCACAAAGCAAACCGCAACAAACAGAAAAAGGGTGAGTTTTCCTCTTTGACCCTCTCCTCAGATGAGCTGCATTGGTAATGTTGGAGTAGGTGTGAGAGCAGGACTACTTTTTGTGACAGCTGCCCAGAAGATGGCTTTGCTATGGTCTTTGAACAGCCTCTGAAGAGAAGCTTTCTAGATACTTCCGAAGGCACTACATCTTTCTGCCATTTGGTCTCAGGTGTTTTCAGAAGAACACGTGCTGTTAATCCCTGAATTTCCCCAGCAAGCTTTCTCTGGCAATAGAAAAAGACAACATGAGCAATTTGAAAGGGAAAAAACTCCCAATATTATTAGGTCAAGAAGACAGATGTCAAATCAAGTCTATAATGAAGAGTATGCCACATGTTAATCAGAGATGCAAATGTGGATCCACAATTTCATTTTAGGCAGCAGTAGAAACATAAGTGGAGAGCACATATGTTTAAAATACCAGAATCTGCAGAAAATGAGAGAAAAGGCAGGTGAAAATAAAGAAATGTGGAAAAGGTTGATAGTTTTAGGCAGAGTGATGACTGTAGGAAGGACAGAGGACAATTGACAGGTGAATGAAAGACTGAGAAATTTGATGTAATGCAGTATCCTTGTAGTGGTTATCTGATCTGAAATTTAGTTTTTTTGGGTCAGTTGCTGAACAGTTCCACAGACTCCACAGACCTGCCATAAAGATTTTGAGAAAAAGCATATGTACCCTTGTAGTGATTTGGTTCAAAATATCCATTATTTACTTATTTATCTTCTGTGAGATAAGAATTAGGAGAAGGCAAAGCAGGCACAAAACTAAAGAGAATATAAAGAAGTTTATTAACAGACCTAAAAGAAAGAAAAAAAAGTCAATTAAACCTTCAGAACACCTCCTCTCCCCCCACCTTTTTTCCTTCTCCCACTGACAATGTAAACAAAACAACCTTTGAGATTTTCAGTCAGTTTACCACCTTTATAATAATTTCTTTTTCAGTTCACTTAGGGAGAGGAGTCTCTGTTGGTCATGCTATGGAGACATCTCCACAAGAAACAGTTTCTCGTGGCTTTAAAGTCACAGCAAGACAGCTGCCCAGGATGGTTCTCTGTTTGCATGTGAAAGTTTTTTCTCTCGACTTACAGCTTTCCCCACAGCTGCATTCGGGGGTTCAGTCTTGGCTAATGGGGTATCATTTTAAGGATGAGCTGTTCAAAAGAAAAAAATTCTCTTCACTTACCAAAGTGTTTGAGAAAGGTAAGAACACTATCTCAGAAAGCATCTTTCTCTCTNCTTACACAAGTTGCCAATATTCAACCTAGCCAGTTGATAGGTTCTGTTAGGTGTAGAGGAAGCTGTAAGCAACCCTTCGCAAAAGAATCACTTCTGTGGCTGATGGAGGCCCTCTTTAACTAAAAACCTAGACTATGCTAACCATGACAACCATTTCATCTCAAATGCAGAATCTCAATTGTTGCTGTTTTGCTGTAACTTTGGATTTTGCCAGGGTTTTGCAGCTGGAGGTACAGGAGGAACATCAGTATCACATGCTGGTTTCTAAGAGAAGGATTCTTTGTAGCTGTTGTTTAGCAAACTAAAATACTGTCTTTTTCGTAACACACAAGTGGATTTGATATTTGCAAATTAATTTATCACATTGTGTAGCTGTGTCATAGAATTTCTGGTTTATGGGGTGTCAGAGGGTCAGCCTGGTGTTTCTCACTGGGCTTCAGCAACAGAATGGTGTTAAAAGTGCCTGCGCTGTGCTGGAAATTAAATACAGAAATCTGTGCAAATCCTTATGCTGACTTTGCTGCTTAGATTAGTCTTTGGAGAAGGAAATTCATTCTAGTTTAATGTTTAACTTTCATGAGTGCTAAAGTAAAGCTTATCTCAGTTACCCACTGAACAACAGAAACTGCTAAGCCACAGAGCACAGTAATAGATTGCATCATAACATAATCCTGAAGCTAAGAGCATTTAAAGCTTCGATCTGCTTTTTTTTTTTTGTTTTGTTTTGTTTCTGAAAATTTCAAGAGGAGTGTAGGTGCAGTTCTGAGAGACAAGAAGTAATTGAAGTAATTTCTCTCCAGGGTGAGCCAGGGCAGTATGGAATGTTAAGGATTTCTTGTTTGTTTTTCAGCAATTTGAAAATCCTTTCAGTCCTGAAGTCCTTGACTGGAATGGTAATGTTTGATTTATTTATGTTTACTTCAATCCAATTCAGTGAACTTAATTCTTGTTGGAGATTTAAATGTATTGTTTGCCAGCCTTACTGTGAAACAAAAGTAAAAAAAGACACATCCAATAAATTATCATAATTACTTTTAATACTAAAGTTTTCTCTGGATTTTGAGGACCTGGCAACCTTGAGGATTCTTTGATTCTGTGAGTAGGCTGGGATATCTGCTGGCAAGATGCAGGGTGCAGAGGGACATGTATATGGGCATGTTCCGGCTTTGCAGTGGTTTATATTTAAGCAGATGCAGGGTTACAGTCCGTACTCTGTACTTTGGAATTCAAAATCAACACATCTCAGAAGATTCATAACTGACTTGGACTTCAGTTTATTCTGATGTTCCCTTTGCTCAGTGTGCCTTTGAGCAGTTGGAAATGCATATCCCATTTCTGATAATAAGATCTTAAATATATTGGTGTTGAAATTTTGTGGGATATGATTGGGCTTTGTTGCACGACAACAGAGTTGCTTCCTAGAGATTGACATCACCGTGGTCAGTTGAGTCATTGGGAGCAATTTGAAGTAGTTTCTCCATTTGGCAGCCATCCTAATGTTTTTGGGACTGTTCTTTTGTAGGAGGAAAAAAATAAATCTTTTCATTTTTCAGGTTTTCTTGGAGTTGGATTGGATCTTTCTGTTAGAGAAATTGGTGTCAGGGTTCCCATTGATTTCAGTGGAGCATGCAGTACCAAGATTCAAAAAATGTTTTACCATCTGTGTGGGAACATACTGCAGGAGGAAGAAAGCTGGCAAGAAAATGTTCAGCTTCTTTTTAGTGGGGAATGGAGCACTAAGACAGAATGTTCTTTGGTTTGCAGGCTTCTAAGCTGCTTCTGGTAAATGTAAAGATGCCTATAGGCAGCCCGGTGACTGGCAACTTCATACACATGGAGACGTGGTGCTTCTGTGCGTTTGTTGTTAAGAGCTTCTGTCAGAACCTTTCTCCTCCCTTATGTGTAAAAGGTTCAGTAGCTAGCTCTACTCAGTGTTTCTCACCAGTAAGTGGAAAAAATGACCCAAAAGCTTTGGCCCTTAACCTCTCCTGTGCTATGTGCACAGCTTGGAGCCTGTGTGGAGTGGAGCTTGCTGAGGAAGTGCTGTTATAATCCAGTTTAAAGCCAGAAGAGCAAAGAAAATTAAGTCTCTGTGTATAAACTGGAAGGAGCTTTGAAGGTTCAAAATATACCCAAAAACGAGATTAAAACCAAACAAGGTTAGATGTTGGTGCCAAAAAAATTGATATGTTTTATTTAATGGTAAAAGAGGCAGAGAGAAAGAAAGAGAGAAAGAAGTGTGTGAGGGGGAGGTGGGGGGACAGGGAGGAAGTGACAGGGGTTGGGTGGAAAGCATATCAACCCTCCGAGGGTCCCAATGGCATCTCGTTGCTCCCCTCCATCTGGTCTTCTGGTGGTGAGAGTCCCCTGTCGCCGCTGCCATTCCATGCCATGCCATACCATGCCACGCCATGCCAAAAAGTATAGAATCCAGGGGATTAATGTGTGGTTTGGGCAGGTGGAAACGCCCACATATCTTCCCTGCAGGGGGCCAGTTTGACACTGTCCCTTGCAACACTGAGAGTCTGTTGCATCATCTGTGGTGTAGGGTCTGGGGACCCCTTTGGGGAGAGCCTTTGATGGGCCATGACACCTCCTCTGTCCTTCACGTGGATGAAGCTTCTCCCAGGGTGAAGAGCCACTCAGCTGGGCTCCTCTGCACAGTGGAGGATGGGCGTTATACCCAAAGCCTTTTCTCCCCCCACCCTGTGGTGTGAGGGTCTGCTGGAAGCCTCACGGCTGATAGCCCTGGGGCTGTGGTCTCCACCCTGAAGGTGTTAAGCTTGTGCTCTGTGAATGTCCCCAACCCAACCCCGAATTGTTACTTTATCTTCATCAGCGAGCAGTCCAGCGCCTCAGTAAGAGCCCCATTCAGGGTGTGATAGTCTTCTCTCCAGCTTTTGTAATAGTTTTGAAAGTCCTTCATGAAAATGTTTGTCATAAACTATAATATTTCAGTCTCTGACAAGTGCAAAGGTGAACTGTGGGTCTGAGAGGAGACCCACCTCATGTTCTTGCTGCTGGAAAATAAACCAGGGTGGGTGGGTCTGATGCAGTAGTGCAGTAACAGAGAGGGACTTTTTGCAGCATGTTTTTCATTCTGAAAAAACCACATGATTTTACAAAAAAAAGTACATAGCGAGTGTTAAGCAGCTGAATTGCCCTGGGAGATGCTTCACGTGTACTTCTGTTTCAGCCCTAGGGCTGACTCAGTCTGCCATTATAGACCTTGTGTGTGTGTGTGTGTAGTCTGTCAGTCGCGGAAGTCAGCTGTAGGAAAAGGATGGTAGGACTTTGCTGCATAATGCACATTTGATGATGTCCATTCCTTGCTTTGCTTTCAAACTGGCATTTGCTGGTGGACTCCAGGGTACAGCTTCACTGGCAGAATCATAGCCAGAAGCCCTTGTTTTCAAAAGTGAGGAATGACTAGGAGGTCCTCCTGATAAATACCCACATGGACATCATTCAGGGACTCAGAATGATGGCCTACTTCTTTAGCAGCCACAGTGTTTAGGAGAAAATTTGGATTAGTTGAGTTTTCAGTCCAGTTTAGTAACTGGAAATGAAGACATCAATCAGTTTACTAAAATAAAACAGCAGTTTTACATCTTTCTTGGCCAAATTTCCAAACTTTGTTGCAAAGATCTTTGCAGGTGTCAGTCTTGATGTCTCCATATCTTCCTTCTCTTCTTCCACCGTGAAGCAAAATTGGAGAAACAGTAAGTGCAATTTATGAGTAAAAGTGAATGGGAAGTGATTTGCAGAGCTTTGATGCTTTTAATGGTTCATGAAGGTTTCTTAATATCCTGTTGGAACATTAGCTTTCAGTAATGCTTGTGAGTGTTATCCAAGACAAAGTAGATACTGCTCCCTGTAAAGCAGAATTTGCACCACATATGTACAAACTGCTCCTTGGCAGATTTTCTTCTTTATGTGACTTGCTGAGGCCTCCATTGCCTGATGCTGAGTTCTCCCCTTTTTTTTCCTGCAATGTGGAAATGTGAAACAAATTGCTGCGGAAGTCTGTCCTGGTTTAAAAGACAGGTGGCTGCCAAGGAAGGCAGGAACCTTCCTGGAATGGAAAATATGAGCCTCCTCCCTCAAAATTATAATAACTTTGGAATTATAGGGCTTTCAGGCAAAAATACGGGGAAATGAATAACAGTTCTTTACTAGAATATATATATAAAAGAAGACAAGCAAACAACAACAACAGAAACAACACAAACAAAAAGGAAAAACCCAACAACAGCCTTTTTCTGCCCATCAAGCACTTTCCCCTTTGGTGTTGTTACGATCGCAACTGTGGGCGTGATGTGGGTGCTGATGGCTCCTGGTGAGGCAGAGGGGGTTCAGTGACTCCCCTGTGGCTGCAGGGGGCGCTGATGGCTCCTGGTGAGGCAGAGAGGCTGCAGTGACTCCCCGACAGCTGCAGGGGGCTTTGTTGGCCCCTGGTGAGGCAGAGGGCGGCTGAAGCAAGCTGTGCGTCTCCCCAGGGGTTGATGGTGGCCCCAGGACGAGAGAGAAGGTGGGGGGTGTTTTGGTTTTCCCGTGGCTCTCACGTGTCCCGAGGGTGTCCTGGTGACAGCAGCAGCAGCCGAGGCTCCAGTAAGCAGCCGCGAGGTGCTCCCTCCGGAGAGAGGGAGGAGATGGGGGCCCGGTTTTCCCCTGAGGTGCCCAGGCAGATGGTGGGGGTCTTTCTCCCAGGAACAGCGGGAGCCAAGAAGTCCCAGTCCAACAGCTGCTTCTGCGAGCAGTGGTCTCCAACAGCAAGGAGAAATAGCAAGCAAGGCTCAGCTGTAGCAGCGAGTCTCCCTGGGCAGGAGAAGTCCAGCACCAAAACCCACAACCGTCCACCGTCCAAGCCGGGCAAAGATTGACCCAAACCCAGCTAAGAAACTGCCAACCACCACACCGCTTCTCCCCCTCCCCCAGAACCATTCCAGTGATATGCCAAGGCCCTGGCTACATACTTTGTCTTTTAAATAGACTTCCATTCACCATCTCTATGACAACAAATGGGAGGAAAATTCCCTAAAGAGAAAGAGAAGGCTTAACTCCCAACAAAGTCTCAGCAATGTTTATGATTCATTTTATTATTCTTGTTTTACAAAGTTCTCTGTTTCTTTGGAAAAAAATTGTGAAAACTCATTCAAAGAAAAAAAAAAAACCAACCTGAAAAATAATGGTTCTTTGAAAATATTCCTACTTTGAAACTGAATACATGAAGCAAATTAAAGTGTAGAAGTTTTTTGGTCTCCTAAAGTGTAGTATCCAAATTTCTGAAATGTTTCCAATATTTTTTTCAGGGAGTTCTTTTAAGGGTGTGAGGGGGCATATCTTTAAACACATTTGTATCATAAGGAGTTTTCTGCATTTGAAAGTTACTTCAGACTTGCAAGTTTAAAATAAAATCCTGAGTAAGTTTATGTGAGTCTGATCAGAAAGAAGTACATTTTTAAAGCTTATTCAACTTTTGGACTGGAATTTATTGCCTTTGTTTTGGAGCATTGTTGTTTTGTAGAGTCTCCGATTTGAAACACTGACACAAATTAAACATGAAAGACTAATGAACTTCTGTCTTGGAAGTGGCTCCATATTGCAATTCACTTAAGTAGACAGGGCTTCAGAAAATGCTTAGTGACAGTTTTCATTGATAAGCTTTCATGGTGAACTTAATTTAATCTGAGATACAGTTAATGTTGGTAATGGACATAAGAAGTGCCTGGTTTATCTTCAGTCACGTGTTCTGCAGGTTGCTGTCTTAAGAGAGCAGTTTTCAGGCTGAATTGTCATATCTGTGCAAGGCAATGGTGAGGCAATTCTGATTATTCTGGACAAAAAAAAGTTACGAGAAAGAATTAGACAAAAAACATGTTTATAAATATTTGTTAAGGAAGGATTGATTTTATTTCTTTAGAAAGGAAATTTTTATCCTATCTATTTTCTGACACTAAACAGTCTCTGTATGTATTTAAAAACTATAGACTGTATAATGTATATCTCGTTCACAAGAACAATAATGATTAAAAAATATTGGTATTTGATTTATAAAGAAAGAAAAATGCAGTGTAATCTTACAGCTGCTCAGGTAATTACTGTAGGTATCTTGCTTAAAGGACCAAGACATGGAAATATAAAACACCAAATGCATGTTCACAAACAAGAAATGTTACTGATCTGAATGTTTTCTGCAGGTGCTCTCTGTATAGCTTTGTTCTTCATTTTTTTATTTCAATTTCTAATTTTCTTTTCTTTTTTTTTTCCCCTTTTTTTTCCTTTTGAGGTCAACTTTTATTTTAGAATGTCAGGTAGTCCATTTTAACTTGCAGACTTCCCTGACTTTTTCTGTATAGCTTTTACTACTGGACTAAACTATGCATGGTTTTCTTGTGTTCTGGATGATGGAGTACAACCACTGTTTCAGAATATGACCTTGTATTACCACTTCACATTCTTGGTACTAGAGTCTGAAGTTGGTTTCATGAAAGAGGAAATCACAGCTGTGTTTGCCTCTTGGGGCATCATACAAGTGAATCTAGGCTCTTAGAATAATAAATTACCCTTTGGCTATATCTGCAGTAAACTCAAGAACGCATAAGTTAATTAGATTATGAAAAATGAGTTCCTGGGCCCGTTACTTTGTGACAGTTTTTGCATGACCTCGAAGACAACTTTGACATAAAGTAGGTCATTTTGTAAGCATTGTAACTTGGAAATACTTCAAGAGAGGATAGTTAGGTTTTTCCAAGTATGTTTTCACAGATTTTCTGCTACAGCTTAGATATATTTTGTACTGTGATTTCCCCAGCAAACATAACCAACAACTCAGCCACGTATGTTCCCATTTTACAGAAAGGTAGAAGGTTTCTTTAGGTAAGGCTTGTGAAAGTAATTCAGGTAGGTAATTTGATGATTTAAAATATGCATATTATAGCCCACCTTTATTAATTATTTCTTTGAAAATCTGGGGAGAAGGAAATAGTAACTTTGGGTGTGTAGTGATTTTCACAAAGCGGTTACATTCTTTATTTCATGCCTTCAGAATGGTGCCCCATCCTTGGGCAGAAACTACTGGTACAAGATCTGCTTCTTTCCCTGCCAGCCATTTTTGAAACATGCTTGAGGTGAAATGCAGCATTTCATCTTCATTATGGTAATACGACAAAAAGAAAGGTCACACTTTGTTGTTTGGCTCTTTGGGGGTTTGTTGTGGTTTTTTTGGTTGGTTGGTTTTGGTTGGGTTGGTTTTGTTTGGTTTTTTTTCCTGTCTCCTTTTTATTTTTTCTTCTCATATTTCCTTTTTTAAAAGAGTAGTAGGGATTGCTCCTGAAGATCCACATCAGGTAGCTGAGCCTTTATTGCAGTCCCCAGGATGCTGGTGCTGTAGCCAACAGTTTTGTTTAAGCACCTTCCTTGTGTATTAGTTGTCTTATGCAGATCACTGGCATTTCATATATTGATGTGATTGAGGAGCTGCTGCCAGGAGAGCACTATGCCTCACCTTCCTTCCACGGACTGTGCTGCTGGAGGGATGGCAACCTGCAGGAGAACCTGGAAAACCAGACCTAGCCTCTCTTGCTGCTTACACTGTCCCACCTTCCTTGATCTGGTGCCACAGTGCCTGAGGCAACCCTTAAAGAGGGAAGTGGGTGGATGAAATATTGTATCATGCCTAAAGGAGGAGATTTTTATTATTTTTAAATTACTTCTGGCTGCTTTTCCCCCTTCCCCTTCACACCCTTTCTAGGAGGACAGCAGTCCTTTGCACATGGTATGTTACTTCGAGATAAAAATACCCTGTTAGCTTGATTAGGTTTTATTCTGTCTCACTGCTGTAATACTTAAGCTTATTCATGCAGAAATTTAATTAAAAAATGCAAGCACCGACACAAAAAAAAAGAGTGAAAAACCATCAACACCCGCAAACCCCAAACTATTAATTGCTTCTAGTGATGCTGCAGAGTAACAGGCAGATGAGGTTTCAACTCAAGGGGAGTGAATCTGTCAACAGGCTTGTGCTGACATGACAAAGTGGACTTTGCTGACTTTGCATAAAATACTCTGCCTGTGGAGAAGTAAAAGTACTTGTTGTGCTTGAAGTGGACAGTGAAGCAGCTTAGAAGAGACTGTAAATCCAGCCCTGTTTACTATGAGGTTTTACAGTATGAAAAGCTGGATATCCTTTGCAATTACACAGGAGAGGCTTTAGAGAACCTGATGTGATAAACAGAATATTCTTGGCAGGGCTCAAGTTTTGGTTTAGTTTTCTTACAGCATACAGACATTTGTGCTATAAAATCAAGAACTTGAAAGGCAGTGTGGAGAATGTGTTTGACTATGCAGCCTTACTTCTGCTTTCGTAGGCTTCTGCCTTCCCTGTGTGCAGACAAAAACGTTAAGAGATAGCCAGTGTGAGTGTTCAGTTTAGATCTGTGTTAAAACATGGTGCCCAGTGCATGGATTAGGGTCGGCTGGCAGCCTTTCTGAACACTTCCGTTGCAGAGGAAGTCACAGTCTTGCATGAAATTCCAGATAAAAGCACATTGCGGAATTTTAAGAGAAGAGACCATCTGTGTATAAAGCTTCATATGGGTGAACCAGCCCAGTTGGTCACTGCATGAAAACCAGCTCGTGTTTCTACCACTCTCAATACCGAAGGCAATTGGAATGATACATCAAGATGTTGTATGTACCCTGCTCACAGAGAAAAGCAGTTAGTGCATGTCATCATGACCAGGAGTAAAAAAACTGCAGCAACATCTTGATCTCTGACCCCATCTCCCCCGATCTGTGGTTAATGCCTAGAACGTTCAGCATCTCCCCTCTCGCTCTCACACACACACTCAACACCTGCATGTTTTGTTTTGCTTTGCTTTCCTTTCCATAGGATAAGATCAGTAAAGAAGAAAACTAGTTTGAGTGTTGAAATGTTTGCTGACTTTGCATGCCGAGAGAAAAAAAGAAGAGAACTTAAGAAAGGAGGACAGCATTTGGGTCTTAGCATGGAAGTTAAAAGTCACTGAGTGAGCAGAGAGATTGGAAATGAGAACTAACAGGATGCCGGGATGAGTGGATTGGAGAAGTAGGAGTTGGGGTGAAAGGAGTTGAGATAGTGGGTGAGTTTTGTGGCAGGAAACTCCTGAACAGCAACTCTGTGTGTAACAGTGAAGCAGCTGAGATGTTGGAAAGGAGGGTAATTTATTAGATGGACCCAAAGAAATAGTCATAAGAGCAGTATGTGAAACCTCCTAGGTGAGGCTGAGGGTTGACTCCGATAGCTAGTGAGACTGGTGCTATTAAACATAAAAGAATGCTGTGAATGGATGCAAGAGGATGTGGGTGAAGACAAGAAGTAGTATGTCTCTAGAAATTTGTCCTCAGGATTTAATTAAGAGAAAAAAATCCCTAGCTGGTTTGGAAGACATTCAGCCTGGGTTTATTTATTTATGCTAAGTAATTGGGTGTGGGTTTTAGTTTAGGAATTGATTACTGTTAAACTTTTTCTGTTAAACTATGGGGTTAAAAGAATATATGCATACACTCTGCCCAAGTGACTGCTGGAAATCAGTGCAAATACCTGAGATGTTATGCTGATAACTTGCAGCAGTAGATGCCTGGGACTTGTGATACAGGGGCAGAGCTGTTCCTTCTTGATTGCCTTGCTACTTCTCATGTTGGCCCATGACAGATAATTTCAAAACTGCTCCAATGCAGCTAATGCTAGGTTTGACTCTCATAATTCTCTTTGAGCCAAGTGAAGGCTTTGCTTGGGTTACAGAGAGTGACAGGAAAAGTTTGGATGCCAGCTTCAGCTAGCCCTGTAGCCTTGCTTCTGTATGTAGAAGGGTCTGATGGCTGAGAAAGCCAGGAGCAAGTGGTTGAACGTGGTCAGACATGACAGGACACAGCTGAAGCCACAGAGATGTGGCAGAGAAGGAAAGGTGTTCTGCTGATGTTGGGAGTGCTCTGGATCAGATGGTTCCTGGGCAGGGGGCTGCCACAGGGAAAGGCATGGAGCTACTGTAAAGTAATGTAGAATAGTTGTTGTAAAAACCAGTAATAAACTAGGATATTTTTACACGAGACATTTAGTAACTTTATTCTGCATATAGCTGTCTATTTTCTGAACACAGACTGCAAGCCTGGGAACAGTACATTTCTTTTAGGGCTGATGGTGTTTTTGTCACTGCTACTCATGTGACACCACTCTTGCTGCAGCTAATCTGGGACTCTGCATTGTCACTGCTTCCCAAGTTGTAGGCTGGAAGGCTTGTAGAGACACTGTGTGTGGACATACAGAAATAATTATCCTATCCTTCCACTTCATGGATGTGCCAAACAGTTGGAAATTAATGTAGCATGTCTGCTTGTTGCTGCTCTTCAACACGTCAGTGCAAAATTCTGGGAAGCAGAATCTTTATAGATTCTATATATACTTTAGAAAGGAACAGAGATAGGTTTTGATCCAATTGTAGTTTGTTAATGTGGAATTGAAAGCTTGTTCTCATACTTGAAGTATCGTTTAGTTATCCTTCAGATGCCATTGTTGTCAAAGGATCTTTTCCACAAGCAATTTTAAGACCCTAGTCTTCTTAACCGCTGGTTATTAAATGTGTGTATTCTTTTGTGCTTGTAGTAACTGTCTGCAGATTACTTTGCTGACCCTTCTTTGCCCATTTAAAGCGCAGAGGTAAATAGTTACCTGTGTCACATCTGTGATTTTTGTTTACCGTTTTAAAAAGCAGATTGTCTGATAATTTCTGTGAATGGTTCTTTTTATTAAAATAACATTGTTATTGAAAGTATAGAATATTCAACACATGAAGTTGCAGTGTTCAGGTCAGAGTAAACTTGTCCACAGACCAACTTGTTTCGTTGTTTGTTTTCTTTTCTGGGGAAAGCTGTGGGAGGATAGCAGGCAAGGAAAGTCTGGATGTAATCAATCTCTATCCTACTTCGAGTTGTCTTCCCTTTAAGTATTCAAATGATTCAAGTTGCTAAAGGTGCAACTGCTAAAAATACCCTTATTTTTGTTCTAACTATTTACAGCTGTAATTGCTTCTTCACTTCTTTTATCTGTATGAATATTCCTTTCTAGCATTTCTATAGTCACTGTTGGATTTAGTTTTTAATATAGATACTGTCACTGACTACCTCAGATGAACTTCAAGCAGAATTCGAGCTCATAAATTCCTGTCAGATATGTGGTGTGTCAGCATGAGTTGTTTGGTGGTATGCTGCAGAGAATCTGGGCCTTGTGCTTTCTGAGAGACTGAGTAGCCTTTTCTCCTTGTGACAGTACAGAGTTGAATATTGCATTTGAACTCAGTCTGGCTTAAAAGTCTTGCTGTGCCAGATGCTGAAGCTTAGGGTAAAAGGAAGATTTAAAACCCACAAATGCATTATCTAATTTAAGATAGGATATCATGAGGAGGTACAGCAAACAGCTGAAGTATTAAGGAGAAAGAACAGAGGGAAACAATAAGAAGAAAATATGTCCACTTCAGACTGGCAATTAAGTGAATACATATCTCGGATTTAGAACAGTCAGAATTCAAACTGAAATGGGATGCAATTTGGAGAAAAATACTAAGGTGTTTAAATTAAAAAATGGCAATTAATTACATGTTACTTTTGCACCTTATTTTTAAAGATTTTTTTTCTTGTCTCTTGCCAGGTTGTCTGGCATTTCAAACTGTTGGTGAAGATGGTGAAGAATACCAATTCCTGATTATGCTTTACATTCTCTAAAGATACTGTTTTTCTTTTTCTTTTTTTTCTTCCCCATTTAATTCATGTTAAGGTGTAACACCACCCTGTATTTCACGAGGGGTGAGCATACATGTTTGTATGTGCAAGTGTGTACATGTGTGTTCCATTTTACAGTTCCCATGGATGGAGCATATTCCATTAGGAGTTCATACCATTTGTTACTCTGAATCTCGTTCTTTTCTCTATGGTTATTCTGCTCTTAGAATATACAGGAAAAGATCCTTATGTTCAAGGTGAAGTAAGAATAAATCTGTACCACTAATTCCAATCATATACACTTATAGTACTTCAAGATTTACATATAGTTATTTATATTGCTGTTGTTTTGATTGTCTAATAAAAACTGATGATATAAATTGAAATAGCTTCACTAACCTCCTGATCATCAGCTAACCTTGAAAACCTTTTAAAATTTTATTTGGAAGTATGATGAAAGAAGCAATATTCTGAATAGTCAAAGTTACTCTAGAAGATGAGGGACACAATGAATAATATCTAGGTGAAATACTAAGCTTTTGAATTTAAATGTCTTCTAGTATCAGAGATGACTGCCTCATGATTATGCTCAAGTACTACTTCAAGATTGAACCAAGATGTGCTGAGCGTGTGTGACTGGATGGAGAAACGTATTTATATAATCATGTGTAGCAATATGTATTTAAACCCTGCTGGTGTGCACTAGCCAAACTCTCACTCAGGACCAGGATTCTACACCTGAATCCAATTGGGACTACCTCAATCTAAAGTGCTCGTTAACCTCCTCCAAACAGCTGTAGCTGCAGGGCGGGCACAAGCCCTGTAAATCTAGCCCTGGGAGGAGCCAAGGTTGGAGGTGGTTGTTCCTGGTTGCTGTGTGCTGCTGGAGCTCTGCTCTGAGAAATCATAATCCAAGACTCAGAAGACTGCGAGCTCCGGCACAATCATGTATCAGAGAGTGGTTTAAAAAACCAAAAAGTGTCTCTCATAGAGATTTCAGTTGCATATAATGCTGGTATTTGAGTGCTGGCAGAGGTTGGATGACTCTGGAGTCTCCATCCCTGGAGATACTCAAAAGCCATCTGGACATAGTCCTGGGCGGTCAGCTCTGGGTGGCCCTCCTTGAGCAGGTAGGTTGGACCTGATGACCCCAAGAGCTTCCTTCCAATCTTAAGTCTGTGATTCTATAGGGATCAGGGCAGTCCTCAAAGATGGCCAGAGGAGAGATTTGGGGGTGCACTCACCTGCACCGACCATGCTGAGAGGCCTCTTGGCTGCTCTTCCCTACACTGGCAGGAGAGGCAGCTGTGGTGGAAGTGGCTGCTTCTTTCCTTTAGTGTTCTCCTCTGCCATTGCCTCTTTGGTTTTCTCAGATTAGTTTCAAAATAGTTTCTGATATCCAGCTAGTGGTATCATCAACACCTTCGTATGTAGACAGATACAAACGCCATTTCATAGAATCATAGATTATCCTGAGTTGGAAGGAACAGCAGGGATCAACAAAGTCCAACTCCTGGCCCTGCACAAAACAGCCCCAACAATGCCACCATGTACCTGAGAGCATTGTCCAGACACTTCTTGAATTCTTGTCAGATTTGGTGCTGTGACGACTCCCTGGGGAGCCTGTTCCTGTGCCCAGCTACCATCCGGGTGAAGAATCTTTCCCAATACCCAACCTAAACCTTCCCTGACTCAGCTTCATGCTGTTTCCACGGGTCAGAAAGAAGAGATCAGTGCTTGTCCCACTACGTCCCCTTTAAATTCCTTTAATTGGGAATTAAAAATATTTTTCCCCAAGTTGAGTCTCTCTTGCCTGTGACAGTAATTGGCAAAGATTTTCTCTCTACCTCAATCCAAAAGCTTTCTCATCCCATTTTCTCCCCTTCTTTTATTAAGGACGTCTACATTTTAGTCCTAAATCTATGTGGCACCAGAGCTGGTAGCGGTAAACACAAGTTTTAGCAAGATTATATGAAATTCTGAATAGCCTGAATGGCTTTTTAGATTTTTGTTTCTGCAGTCAGTATTTAAGGAGACTTGGTAATGAAAATGGAAGTAAATGAAGACACAGCTGTAACTCTTGATTGTCAGTTCAGTTTTCTAGATTACACTGATCTCTGTTTTCTCCACTGTTTCTTTTAAGATGAATTAAAGGAACTTCTCTACAGCAAGTTACAATAATGTTGAAAGTTTAGATATCTTGCAGCTTTCTAGAGCTGCTTGCACTGACACTGTAGAAGGAGCAGTGGCTCATTAGGGACACTATAAATAAATATGAGGCTCATTTTTCTGTGCCACTAAGTAGGTCCCACTTCAATTCAAAGCAAATATATAAGTCTAGTGAGGGGAACTCTCCTCGCACATACACTGGCATTAACCTATTGATAATGAAATTCAAAGCCTGTTTTCTCTCCTGAAGGGTGGACCGAGCTTTGTGTGAGCTGTCAGCAGAAATTAGGAGTTTAGTAACTGATGCAGTAACAGAAGAAAAGGCTTCTTTGTATTTCTTTGTCCTTGTGTACTTTTGACAAATACTGCGAACTACTTAGCATTTGGTCCACTTTACTAACCAGCACCTAAAATGGTGGGTTTGGGTAATAGTAAAAATTAAAAAAAGTATGAACTTATTTTTCCCTCTAATATTATTGTTTCAATGAGGCCCTACAGTAATAGTGTGCTCTTACTATTTAGAAATTCATCTCAGGAAAGCAACTTAGTGTATCTTTGTTCTTGTGGATCAGAATCCTGTTTTCTGTTGCTTTAAAGCTGTGTACACATTCATGTGGGTAAATAAATTGTTTTGAGCTTTTTGTCTTAATTTCCTTTTTTAAACATTCCAGTCTATCAATTTTGACATTTCCTTAGTTGTCTTCATTTAAGGCATTTACTTCCTCTGCCAATGACAAGTGACAGTTAACCCTGGGCAATGTTAAATGTCCCCAATGAGAACATGTCAGTTGACACTGTGATATATCAAGCGCATGGCTTGTGACAGCACCCAGTATTATATAACCACAGGCTTTAATTACTTGAGTGTGACATTTGTGGAGGTATGAACTGGAAGAGTTCCGCATGACAATGGTAAAGGAAGTAGCCAAAGAAAATCACATCTTCCTCTTGCATCATGCTTGTTAGCTCTTGAGGCAGCTATGGAGCCTTGCAGGGTAATATTTACACAGTAGTTAAGGTGTGACGTTTCCTGCTAATCCATTTCGGCGGTGCTGCTACAGGAATCATGAGCATGTGCAAGAGCTTTCCTTGAACCTGCTGCTTCAGTTCTGAGTTCAGTATCTGAAGCACTGATGGAGTAGGGGGAGCAGCAAGTTCCTCTGGAGCCCCTTTCTGCAAGCAGTGTGAAAATGGGGGTCTGTATGTAATGTGGACGATGACCATCAGCCTTAGCCACCTGCTCACAAAAGGAAGAAAGTAAAGCTTCAATCTTCTGAGTGCAGAAAACTTTCGCACTTTTCAGTTCTGCCCTGTGGGCTTTCTTGAGGTCACTTGTATCTTGTACGCTGGGTTAACATCCCAGGCTGTACCTTCAGCCTCTGTACTTCTTTAGCCATCAGTCGTAGTGAGCTGCGGGTGCTGTTGAAACTGGCAAAGATCTGACAGATGGATTCTATGAAGTACTTGCACAAGGAAAGAAGTATCTGATTAATAAATTATATTTTGGAATAGAAGGCAGGGTTGATATTCAGGCTCTTTAGCATAAAGTGTGTTGTTTAGGCAGTGTCTCTTTCTGTAGTCATTTCCATGGCGTTGTTACTGTATCTGCCCTTGTTTTGTGCATTAAGCTGTTAATACAGTTCAATTTTAAAATTGTAATAGCCCCTTTGTGTCTCTTAATGAAAGTAAGAAATTATTTCCAATTATTTCCAGGTATGCTTTGATTGCTTTCTGGTTGTTTCCATGTGTATGGACCAGGCCACATTCATTTAAAGACTACTGATCTCAAATCTGAGAAGGCTCTACTGTTGTTTGTTAGCGTCTTTTAAAGTTTAAGACTTCAGCTCAAGCTGCTTGCTTCATTTTTGCCATACTTTAAACCTTCAGTCTGGGGATTGCCAGGAGGCACTGGCTCTCAGGTGCCATGACCTCAGTGGAGATCCATGATTGAGACAAATCTTTTTTACTTGAGGTGGGTTTGTCAAGATTCTTAGAGTAGTTTTCCAAGCACCAGTTTTGGACTCTCAGAATTCATTCCATCTCAACCCAGCTTTCTTTTGTTGGGATTATGTTCCTTCTCTGCAGGATGTTTTTGGACCAACTCCAGTTACTTGTTCCTATTTCTGTTTTTATTTTCCATTGGTAGGTACAAGTAGACTGTAGTTTTCAGTGCACTTAAATCGTTAGATCTCACACAGTTGGAAATCGGTAAGGATTGCTTGAGGAAAGGCAAAGGAAAATTAGTACCTTCTGAGTTTTGTGTTAAAGGCTGATAAATTGCCAACCTGAAAAATGTAAAGCAAGAGCTATAGGCTGTGTTAGCGTAGGAAAGGGAGGTGGGATAAAGGGACTGAGGGAGATAAAAAGCCAAAGTTGTGGTTTGCCAATAAATTAGTCAGCAAGTTTGCTGTTGTCATGGTTATAGGTGTAGAAGCGTATTGTGGTATTAAAGCAGATAGAATTTTGATCTCAGCAGTTTAGAAATTGGTGATGAAAACCTAAATATGAATAACTATTTAAACAGACTTTTAGTACTAGGCAGACTGCAGCAGGAAAGAATTGTGATGTTTGCTAAAATGGTTGAGATGAACATAAAGGCATGCTATTAAATTTAGTTGTATGGAGATTCTGCCCTGTATATGGAGTTTTGCAGTAGCCTAGACATGGAGGAGAAGGTATTTAACCATGATTAGCTGTTCTTTACCTTAGTCAAATATAACTGGCGAAGTTATAATTTTGACAGTCAGCTGTTACCACCATAATTTTTCTGAACTGGCAGCCACATGATTTTACTGAACAGACACACCAGCTTTCCAGGTACATGCACACAGTCATACCATGACATAAATATTTTACAGAGCAGAAGAGGGAGAGGAGAGGGAAGATGAATATTGTGTTGTTACAAACGTGTGACAGTGACTCAGAGTACATGCTTGTGATAACATTTGTCTTTTCCTATACTTTTAATGCTAGGTCTACCCTGAATTGCAAATCACCAATGTTGTTGAAGCCAACCAGCCAGTTACAATACAGAACTGGTGCAAGAGGGGATGGAAGCAGTGCAATGGTCACCCGCATATTGTGGTTCCCTACAGATGTTTGGGTGAGTGACTCAGTTTTGGTCTGTTTTTTCCAGCTGTATTTTTTTTAGTCTCTTCATGAAAAAGATAGAGAATTTACATAAATATCTTCTATACCTCAGTATTACTGTCTTTTCTGAAAGGAGTTTTGTCCAGTTGTTCAGTCCTTTGAAGTTGCGTTATCTAGAAAGAAAGTACTCCTGCTCTTCCCTAAATAAATCCTTTTTCACATCAATTTTTGGATATCTAGTACTTGGACTCTTACTGTGAAAGACTGTGGGAATCTATATTTGTTGAAAGAAAACAAAAGATA
This sequence comes from Ifrita kowaldi, assembly GCA_013398055.1. Lineage (NCBI taxonomy): Eukaryota > Metazoa > Chordata > Aves > Passeriformes > Cinclosomatidae > Ifrita > Ifrita kowaldi. The sequence continues at coordinate 84,141 of VZRS01013711.1, forward strand.
GTTTATAAATTCCCCCATTTCATCCTGCAGTTTTATTTTTGTAGCAGTTGCTTGCTGTTCTCTCCTGCCTCCTTGGTGGTTTGATTCAATTAAAAGGGAGGTTTGGGCCCTCATTTTTTTGTTAACCTTTGCTTTTGTCTGCATTAGAAAATGGAATCGTTAATTTGCTGTTTTCATTAACATTCTAGGCACAACATTTTCTTGATATTATTCCATGAGTTATTTAAGTATGTTGCTTTACCACTGCTGTTTGAATTGTGATAAATGCTGGAGTTCAGAGTTGCTTTTCTAGTAAGCCAAGACAGCTAAAAGGCATGGAAACCAACTCAAACCAGTTATTCCATGAAACAAATAATGAAAGAAATTTAAAAAAACTATGCAATGTTTCTAGAATTTTTGTTCATTTGTGTAAGTAGGTAAAACACAGGGTGCAATCTGCCCTTAGCAAAGCTGGGACTGAAGAGTAACTAACAGAAATGCTACCAGTGTGGTCAAAGGTGCCAAAACAGCAGGTGTGTAAAATCTGTGCTAAGTATAAGAGAAATTTTTTCGTTTGGTAAAATTTCTAGATCTGATGTTTGTTTGTATAGATTTAATATAGGTTTCTCTAAACCAGCAGTTTATCATTTCTGATGCTACTGAGGCTCTGCAGGACTAGTTTATTCTAGGCAGAAATCTTCAAGGAGAACCCAAATTCGAGACTTTTGGTAAGGAGAAGAACCTGCTTCTAGGAATTACGGATTCTGATTGTGGGAAGGAACCTGCTGGTTTTTGTGTTTTTCCAGACTTCTACATGAGTTGAGTTGGTTGGTTCCACCACAAGCTTTAATGCTGAAAGTGACATGCTCTTTTACCCATTTGTTGCTGTGTTTTCTTCAGTTTTTTGTAGTCAGGATAGAAACATCAGCTTGTAGTATTAATATATGTGTAAAGCCAGATAAGCAACTTGTTAGAGGTGAGGCAGTCTCACCTAGAATGCATCACGATTTATTTGATCAGTCTCCATGTGAGTGCACTTGCACTAATTAGAGATATGGCAGAAGTACATCAGACTAGTGAAACGATAAAAACTAATTTTTATTATTTATTTTATTATCACCACAAGCAAAGCTCTGAATTAAGAAAAGGGTACTCTAAGGCTCAGGACTCTCTATTCTTATGTAGATTTGGTCAGTGCCCTGGAGGTCTTAAAACCTAATTTAAGCTAAAAGGCAATGTCATGATGAGACCAAATGAATATAAATTGGCTATGAATAAATTTAATCTGCAAATTATAAGGAAGTATATGCAAGCATAAGGAGCTCCAACAGTCTTCTGGTAAAGAAGAAGTCTGATCATGTGGAAGGAAGTTCATAAATTCATGGACAGCACTATAAGCAGCTCCTTGCAGGAGTGAGGAACTGGGCTTGGGACTTTTAAGGTGTCTTCCCTGAGTTACTGTTTTGAAAGAAAAATCATTCCAAGTTGTATGGTTGCTATCTTAGGTAGCAAGGTAGGCTTTGGAGGCAAAAAATTTTAAAGATGTTTAAGCACTTCATTCCCATTAGCCCTTAGCTCTTACTTTTTATTTTAAAATCCCCTCATATGATATTTTTTGTCTGATTTCCTTGTAATTGAGGCTTATGTAGTTGTGTCTGACACATTGTTGTGTTTGTTATCCTTCTCATATGCTGACATTCATCTTTTGACCCTGACTAGAATAAACCTTAGATACGGATGTTCCCAAGGGTTTACTGGGAGATAGGTGGCCACATAATTACTTCCTCTGGATGGGAAACGGTGACAGTGGCCATAATCTATAATTTCTCTGTCAAACAGCCCTCTGCTTGTTGTGTACTATGTCTGTCTTGGAATACTTTTTCTCAAATAATATTTTTTTACAGAAATAAGGAGTCCAGAGAGCTTTTTAATTATTTTTTCTCTCCTCCTAGTACTTCTTCAGTGTTAAAAGGTAATTTTTTTAAAAGTTGCATCTTGCTCTGTGTGTGCCTCAGCTGTTCTTAGTGTGGTAGTTGTTAGTGGACATTGCCAGAAGTTGGGCATTGCCAGTGCCCATTCCTCTGTAATTTTAGTGCAAATAGACCCTTGCCCTAGACCACTGTTAAATCCATCTGGTAAGAATTAAGATACTAACAGAAAATTCATCAGTGGGCAGCTGATTGCAGGGTTGAGTCTTAATTTTGCATTGCTCTGAGGATCACTTCAAGTATCTTGAATCAGCTCAGTAATTTCTTCCAGCTTGACATTTATTTTTCACGGTTGAGAAACGCTGAGTGACAGAAATCTGGCTGCTTTCAGGCCAGAGCATCTTCACAGTCTGTTTGCATCATAATCTTCAGCCTAGGCTTTCAAACATTAGAACCCATTTCACTACAGCCCTTGCCTGCTCCAGGAGTTTTTTCTCTATGAGACTTGTGCAGGGTGGTAGTTACAGCAGTTATTTGTAGCAGTATACTTTAGTAACATCCATGAGATTTACCAAATTACACAGCTTCATATTTTCTTAAGAGAATGCAACTAAAGCATAAAAACAATAATTTAAACAAGGCAAAATGAAAGCTCCTTATTTGGGTCAGTTATGTGTCTTTGCATTGACCACAGAAATATTCCCTAAAATTGTTCTAATTTAATTGAAATCTTAGAGTTAAATTTCGTTGTTTGAGTGAGGAGTGTGGTGCTTGACATAGAGCCACAAATGTGTTTTGGGTACACAGCAAAGATGAGCTGTGAGATGCACTGGTGGAAGAGTGAAGATCTGCAGAACTCCCTTGTCCTGGTCTTGGGTGTATGTGCCATCCTCACAGCTGCACCACTTGCTATGTGGCACAGCTTGCAGGGTTACACCAGACAGCGCCAAGAAACCAATGATTCCTGCTTTGCTTTACAGAAACTGTTTCTGGGAAAATACCATGGCCGCCAACCTGGCCGTGTAAGTGTTTGTGGGAGCTCTGCTGGTGGCCGCAGCAGGAGGGCAGGATTTCTGCCACTGTTGGGGCAGCGTGGGCAATAAGCAGTTCTAGTTTGCACATTTTCCTCTCTTCACTGCTTCCCTGAGGAAAAGCAGCTGGTGAATTTATGCAGTCTGGCCAGTGAAGTGGAGTAATTCACTCACTCCGTGTTCCTTTCTGGTTGTGAGAGCAGACATCCTTGTCCCAGTGATGTGATTCTTTGAATACCTTGGATAAATGTATGACTACGCTTTTCTGAATAGATGACATTATTTTCTGTTGGTGAAATACATCTCAAACTCTGGATAGAGAGGAGAAGCTCAGTTATGTGCGTGTTTGTGGATCATTATATGGGCATGGCAGACAGGGTATGGCAAGGTGTTGCAAATGGGGAATTACAGATTAAATGTGCTATGTGAAGTGCATGTTCAGGAGTGGCTCTGCCTCATTGTACTGTTAATGTGTGCTGCTAAGCACTGCATTCACAATGTTGGAAGGATCCAGATGTGTTGGAATCTCATTATGTATATAGCTGCTGTCAATCAAAATGTCATTACTTGCAATCATTTCTCCATGAACAAGTGGATTAGGTTATATGAAAAGTGTATTTTGCTGTTTGGTTATGTAGTGAAAAACTGGCTTCTGTTTCTGGTTTTAACAAAAATGTCTTCGAAAATATTTATTAACTTGTCATGCTTTATTACTCTAGCAGTTTTTGAAGTTATCCACTTTTTCATGTGTCTTGGTTTGAAAGACAGGTGTCTGC
>VZRS01013711.1:88086-107941 GCA_013398055.1 Ifrita kowaldi
CCCCCCGCCAGCTAAGAGTGGCCAGCTGCACCCTTCCCCCTCCTTCCCTTCCCAGCCACATCTTTTGTCTCTTAAGTACCAGTTGTTATAGTCTCTTAGGCAACAAATGGGGCAAAATTCCCTGAGAGAAAGAAAAAAAAGAAAAATCCTAACTTCCAATATGATGTCAAGAAGAAAAGACACACTCAAGTTTTGACATGCATGCCTAGCCAATTACATCAAAGAAAACACCAAGGTTATGCCTTGGTTATTTAAATAGAGGTACATGTAACTGGTAGTTCTACTAGTAGTTCTCCTAAAATTACTTGCAGTTTTAGTGGAATTTTTTCACACAAGAATGTGAAGTGCCTGTATAGTTCTGCTACATGGCAAAACTTGCTGATTTTATCTCCTCTAAACTCACGTTGCACCTATTGCAGTGGCAGAGCTTCTCTTCTGGGTAATTGGAAATACTTTCCACTGGCTTTTCCATGCAGTGCCTAATTAATAGAATGACATTAAGTAATTGTCCTGGAGTTTTCCTGTCCCTGTTAGTTTAGCTTTTTGGCTCCAGCTTGCCTCAGTCTCCACTCAGCCATGTGAGTGATGCAGACAAGCCTCACACCACACTGTTCCTAAGATAAAAAAAATATCTTAGTTTCAGCCTACACAACTACAATATGTCTAGTTTTTCTGACAACACTTGCTGGCAGGAAGGAGAGGATCTCCAAAAATACCGACAATCTGAATTGCTTAGTGGGGAGATAGAGAAGTCCTAGGTGCAGTGAAAGTTGTAACTGTTCACTGGGGGAAACATTTCACGTGTCTTTGCTCTTTCACAGACAGAATTCCTATCTACTAGTAATATATTTGGTAGAGTGCTGGCAGTGGATGAGAAAACCAGGCCCTTTTTTTTGTGAAACTGCAAGATCTGCTAGGATAATGAGGTGTCCTAGCACACTGGCTTCCTCCCACTGCAGCTAGGCCTTCCAGATGCACCCTCGCCAGGTCCCTGCCCAGGTCCAACCCTGCTGGCTGTATGTCAACAGCTCTTCAGTGTTGTGCTGGCAGTCAGAGCTCTCTCTGGGTCCTGCATCCTCATGGTTAAGCTTGTTGCCTCAAGATTTTTGGGCCTCAGTACCTAATGCGTGGTCTTAAATGTGCTTCTCTGCAGTGGTGTAATTAAGAGCATGCCCTGATAAGCATCAGTGAATAGAAATAGTTTTCTGTTATACCTGAAATCTTCTGGCCTGGATTTTATGTTCAGCTTTGGTAATTATAGCGGGTTCAGTTTGGTAACCGGGCGGAAATACCAACCACTAATTATATGTGCTGGTTTGGACAAATTTGGAGGAAAATACCCTCTGATAGGAGGTAGGATATAACCACCCCTCCCCCTCCAGGTTCGGGAAAAAGGAAATTTTCCTCGAAGGAAAGTGAAAGAGATAAAAACTACTTATTTAACAAACACACAGGAAAAGAATAACAATGCTAAATAATGAAATCTCTCACTGTGGAGAGAAACCTGGGAAGATTTCAGAGTCCTTCTGTAGATATGGTCTCTCTCCTCCTCGGAGCTGGGTCGGCAAGGGCGTGGGCCCACCTCCGGGCCTCAGGAGAAAATTCTCCCGATGTGTTCTGATGTTGAGGCAGTCCAGAAGAGAAAAAAGGAAAAAACCAAAGTCCCAGGAAACAAAGTTCAGCTCTCTGTCTCATGCTGGAGAAGGAAAAAAACCCAAAAAACCCGAAAAGCTGACTGAAGAAGCAAGAAGGCTGCTTCCTCCGTGCTACCGCAGCCGGAGAACGCAGAGTGTATCTCTGTGTCCTTGAGAAACTGCTTTGAAAAGTTAGTTTGATTTTTTTTTTTTCCTTTCACCTCTCAAGCTCAGTTTAAAGGCACAGAAAAGGCACAAAATTCATTTTTGGGCATAAAGCAGCGATAGGGGATACACATCACAAAGTCACCCCAAGACAGTAATAGAGAAAAAAGTGGCTGTTAAATATTAGATGAGTTACTGATCATTCATATAAACAACAACAAATTTATTGGTTTATTAAAATTCTAAGAAGCTCTCTTGCCTCATGGTTTATAACTGTGTCTTTTCAAGTATTTTCTTCTGAAAGCAGGACTGTATAAACCATTTAAAGTGGCCTTTGGCCTGTTTCAGGGTACAAAATCCCATCAGTTGGACAAAGAGGTAAGGAGTGGGCAGAGAAATCCTGAATGAGATCACCCACCAGCAGCACAAAAACTTCCTCAGGCAGTCACAACTCTTGTTTCTGAAGGCTTCCACCTCTTCACTCGAGCCAAACATTGGTTCAGCTGTTGGGTTAGCCATGTCCTAGCTGAAGTCGTAGAAACCCTGAAGTGCAGAGATAAAGCAAAATTGACGTTCTGCTAATGACCAGAATGTATCTTTATGTGTGACTAAAAGCAAATGTAAAATATCTAATTATTGTTTAGTAAGACTAGAAGAAGAAAGAATTTTGAACTTGTATATTTCTGTGCTTTCTTGGGATGTACATATGTTTTATTTGTTTGGTTGTTGCAGCAAGGTTTTAATAAGAACAGGTCACAGCACAAAAACTTTTTGAGATCTCGAACATCACAGCTCTGTGGATCTACTCCTAAAGCAGTAAAATAATTTCTTATAGGTATGCATTGGAAACGATATGTTTGTGTCTTTACAATGGACAAAGGAAACCACAACAAGTAGTGTACACACTTCGGGAACAGCTCACAGGGAGTGGTCACTAGTATGCGAGTCTTCTTCATAGCTATCTGCAAAAGACAGCAATATACATTGTAGTAAATCTTTTTATGTTAAGGAACTTGAGAAGAAAATCAGTTTTCCTGCTTGAATGACCAAAGCTAGTTGGACTAAGTTTTCTGTCACTTGTAACTCTACCCAGGCTGAGGTATCAGGGATTAAAAGCATATGTTCCTGCTTTTTCTGCAGTGCTTTATATAAAAAGAGTTAACCTCAAAAAGTAGTGCTAAAAGACTATCAGTAAGGTTTAAAAGAGCTCAAAAATTAGAAAAAGGGTGCCAAAGGAAGTTTTCCTCTGAATATTTTTGTAGTACCACAGAGCTGATTCATCCTCTTTTTTTTTGGTGCTTTGCTTCAACCTAAAGAGCTTAATTTTGCAGTTGGAGAATCCTACTAATTAAAGTGTGTTGTTTGTTTTAACATCTTAGGAAGGAAGGATAGGGAGAGGAACAGAAAGGAAGCATCCGTCTTGCTATGTGGTCATGAAATTGATCTGCATAGGTAGCTTCTCGCCTAACTGAAAGTAGCTGTAAATTCTCATGCTAAATACATTCTGGTCTTGGAGTAGAACTGAATGTTGCCAGCAGATTTGATGCAGTTAACTGCAGAGGGAGAGTCAGTGACGGGACTCGCTGGGTATTTCCAAAAGGTGCTAGGGGATATTCCAGAAACACAGTTCAGTAAGTCTGTCTGGGAGAGGGGATGCTTTTTTTGATGTGCTGAACATCCAGGAATACTGCACTTGTCGGTGAGTATGATAAGTGAGCAAGAGGATTTTTTTAAAGAGTAGGTAGACAAATGGATAGTGTGCTTCCTTTGATTTTGCGAAAGGTATTTAACAAGGTCCATTACCAAAAGCTATTAAAGAATTTAATCTACCATGGAATAGAAGAGGAAACTCTTATGTGGCTAAATAAAGATAAGGCAGGAATTAATGGTCCATCCTCAAACCTAGAGAAAGGTTGCCAGCAGAATCTCAAGGGATCAGTTCCTGTGCCAGTGATGTTCAAAGAATGTGTGATTTGTAAAAGAGGGTTAATTGTGAGGTGACCCATTTGATGAAGATACTAAGTTATTCAAGGTAGAGTTAATAAAGGCAAATTATGAGGAATTTCAGAGGGATCTTTGATACTGAGTGACTGGATGTAAAATGGAAGGAAGCAAAAATTAATGTAGTAAAGCAGTGTTCATGGGAGAAGCCCAAAATGCAATAATCTTATTTTAGTGTATATGGTGAGACTGTGAGTAGCTTCAGACTTGTCAGGATTGAGACCTTGGGGATTAATAGTTCTGTGAAAATAAATGTTCATTAGTGCCAAAATCCAACAGTCTTAGGGATTATTTTGGAATGGGGAACAAGGCAAAGAATGTAACTGCACCACTGTGTCAGCTATGGACTTTCTTGTATTTGTGAGCACTTCGTGCAGTTCTGGTTTTCCTCAGAAGTGCAGAGTGGAAACCAAAGAGTTAAGAATGATGGGGAGTGCTTGAAGTATGACACGGCTCACATAAAAGAAATGACACAGTAAAGCAGATCTTTGCAGCACAGAAAGGAATATGACTGAAGGATCTGACAGCACTTTGCAAAGTCATGAGTAGCATGGAGAGAATGGATGAGGAATGGTCATTCACCCTGTATTTCATGAGGAGACCTCAGATTATCAAATAAAACTTGCTGGCTTTAGGTTTCAAGCAAAAAGAAGTAATTGAGTGGTTATAAATTTTGTTGCATGATGTGTATGTGAGCTCCTCATCCATCTGCCGCAGTGTCTTTTGGATGCTGAGAGCCTACAGTTTCAAAACCCAACAGTTCACTACAAGATAACTCATCAGGTGTTAGGGACCCTAGTCTTGTGTCTGTAGAAGTTGTGGTGAAACAGGGTGTAGTGGGTTGACCTGCATTTGTGCCTGTTTTGTTTTCTCCTAATTTTTGTCTCACACAAAAGAAATTACTAAGTGAAACCACTACACTAAATTGGTGTTTCTGCCCGGTTTCCAAATTCAACCCGCTACACAGGGTCTTGGGGAAGTAGTGCTGCATGCTCTTCTGCATACACCTTTATGCCCTTTTGTGATGCAGTGTTGACTTGCTTTTGACCACTTGAGCTAAAATGTTTTGTGGACTGAGACAGACATTGTCATGCTTATATGGCTTCCTCTGCCGTATCAAAGAGTGCTTCCCATCAGACTAGTTACTCCTTCTAACCTGCTTCTCTCCTGCCTTTCTGTATCTTTGAGGGTGCTGCCCCTCTCTGGCTCTTCTTACAGAGTCCCTTGCTCCAGATTTTCCAGCCTTGCTCTCTTCTTTGGCTCACCAGATGCTACTGTCTTGTCCATCACCGTTCCACTCAAGTCTCCCAGGCACTGATGTTCTTCACCTCTCCTTTCCTTCTTAGTAAACATCTTCCTATTTTGACATCTGCCTTTTCCTCTCAGCATGTTCTCTTCTTCCTGTCAGCATCTCTTATCCAAGCCAGTTTTGTTTCTGTCCATTTCCCAGCTCTGCCATGCATCTATTGTCATCTCATTTCACACCTCACTTGGTGCTACCTGAGCAAGCAGATAAGGACTCTGTGGTCCTTCCTGGAAGTGATGAAATTTATCTGTTCCAGCAAGATGGCAAACAAGCCCTGCTCTAGTTTCAGCTGGGACAGAATTAGCTAGCACAGTGATGTGTTTGGGATTTAGGGTGAGAATGATGTTGGTAACACACTGATGGTTTAGTTGTTGCTGAGCAATACTTGCAGTCAGTCAAAGAGTTTTTGGCTTCTCACCCCACCAGTGAGGAACTGGGAGGAAGCAGCAAGGACAGCTGACCCCAGTAACCGAAGGGAAACTCCATGCCATATCATGGCATACTCAATATATAAACCAGGGAGAAAGCTGGCCACGGACTCTGCTCGGGAGCTGTCTGGGCATTGGTCAATGGGTGGTCAGTGCAAGCTTGTTCTGTAGTACAATATAGTACTACAACTAGTTTTTCATTCTTAATAGTAATACCAGTATTTCTCCTCACTTTCATTTCTGTCCTGTTAGGCTGTCTTTATCTCTGTCTTACTTTTCTTCTCTTTTCCCCAATTCTCTCCTGACGCGGTACAAAGGGGGGTGGTGGAAAGAGTGCCGTGTCCGTCCCGAAAGTGTGCCTCGGAGCAGCTTGGGGGGTGCCACGCAAACACACTAGGACGCACTCTGACACACCGGAGTCGGTGAATACACCATTGAGTGTATTCACCAGTGGTGAGTGCAGCCACTCACGCACACAAAGCTGGATAGCTTCTGCAGCGTCACTGGAGGCAAAGAGGCTGGAGAGGTCCTTTGTATAGAGTTCCAAGGGGTTTATTTAGGTCCACCCTCTGAGGGATCTAGGGACAAAGAACCAAGAACACAAAGAGGTCCAGGGTTTTATCCGGGGTGGCACCGGGGGCGGGCAGAACATCAGGGACCTATCATCAGCGGAGAGGACGTGGGGTGACAGGACAGTGACCAGTGGGGAAGGTGAGGGGGGGTGGAACAAGGGGACCGGGAACCAGTGCGGTATTAAGGAAAGGAAAACTTATCTAGAACATGGATTTAAAAGGGGTAGAGTGAGGTGGTCTTAGACCTCTGAGCCTGCCCACCAGCAGACCTCCACTGTTTTGGGGTTCTGTGGCTCCTTGGTCACTCCTGCAGTGGCCTCAACCACCTGCAACATCTCTCCCAATCCATGGGGAAGGGTACGGTACAGGGAATGAGTGAGCAAACAGTCGTGACGTTTAGCTGCCTGCCAGCTTAAACCACAACAAGAATTTAAGATGAAGCAAAAATATCCTTCTGTCACAGCAAAAAAACGCTCGGGGTTCTGAGCGCTAAGGTGTTTGTGTGTGTGTCAGCACTTCATCAAATGTAAAGAAAGCTGTAATTACCTCAAATTAGTTTCTATTTTATTTTTCAACAAACTACAGTAAAATTTAGTTTATTAAAGTGTTCTAAATAGACTGTTATAAACAAAGACTGAATGTTGTCTGTGATGTTGCTTTATGTGTGTTGAAGGAAGATTCTGGTGCTCTGTTTGTCAGATGGCCTGACTGCTGAGAGATACTCTACTTAAAGCTTAGCTAAGATGATGATGTTGTGCTGTATAACAAACATGGTCATTCGTTTCCCCTTTGGTGGCTTCTGATGAATGTTTTAAATGGTCTTTAATTTTCCCTTTTCAGTGAAAAATGTGATTCCATGTTTCCTTATAGGTGCATTTAATTATTTTTTGAAACCAACCCCAAACCAAAACCTCACCTTAAGATATTTTTTCTTCTCCATAATTTCTATCCCATTTGTGGCTTATAACATTGGTTGAAGATTTCCTTAGTCTTTATTTCAAGTCCATTATCTTGTAGGCAGGATAGAAGAGCGCTATGGGTTTCTTTTTTAAGTGGCATTGTGGTTCTTCCTGAGCATTAAGTCCAACATTAAAACTGAGCAAATCAGGGAAACTTGGAATAATAATGCTTAAGCTCTGAAATCCAAAGGAGAAAAAAGCCACAGTGATGGGCACTGTGGAAAGGGGAATCTTGGTTATAAGTCATGGTATTGAAATACTGTAGCGGGTTGAATTTGGAAACCAGGCCGAAACACTAATTCAGTGCAGNCCGTGCTGCGGCGCTGGGAGTGGAGGGGGCAGGAGGGTGCCCGGCCCGGCCCAGCGGGGCCCTGGGCTCTGAGGCCACCCCTCCGTCCCCTTAAGGTTCCCCCTCCCAGCAACCCAGTCTGTGCTGTGGCGCTGGGAGTGGGGGGGGCAGGAGGGCGCCCGGCCCGGCCTAGCGGGCCCTGGGCTCTGAGGGCACCCCTCCGTCCCGTTCCAGCACCCAGCTGGAAAAGCAAGAAAAACTCCCCAAGTCCTGCCTTTCTACGCAATTTAAACATGTGACATTAAAAGAAACGTAATTGGATTAACAGGTTGTCTGTCAATTCAGGTCAACCCACTACAAATACGCTGTTTCCAAAGTCTTGAAAATGCAGTGGAACAGTGGATTGGGCCTGTGACATGCTTTTAAAATAGCCATTCCTTGTCTGAGCCTGCACTGTCCTCTGTCCCACTTACATGGGCAATCGCGAGCAAGGCAGCGTTCTCACTGAACTTTTGCTTTATGTAGAAGCAGATAGGTGAATTCCTCGGGAACACTGGGCACGGTTCATTGTTTTTATCACTGTGTATGTCTGTTAGTGCTTCTAGAGTCCCTTTGGATCTGAGAATAGCTGAACCACCTCTCACTGCATGAAACACAAATTAGCAACACTTCCAGGGTATCCTCAGTTGCTGGACAAACACTGTTATTGTGCACTTGAGTTGGGTATTATGTCTCTGTTGCGTTTTTTATGGGTTTTAACAGTATTTTATATTAATAGTACCCATGTAATTTAGAGATGACATTGCATTTAAGTTCAATCATTTTGAATTTCTTAAGTGGTTTCTAGGTCTTGTATTTTTTTTATGACACAATACTTTCATCAAAACATCAGAATTACTTTTCAGGAAATACGTGCTTTTAAGGAGCGCAGTAAAATGGTTAGTAATTTGGTAACCGTATAAAATAATTAAAAATACAAATGTAACATAAAAAATAAATATAATAAAATAGAAAAATAATAAAAATATTAAAACAGAAAAATAAATATAGGTACTATAACCAGCAGTGTATATAGTAGGTTTTTTGTTGTCACAGTGCTGGTATGACATAATGTCCATATTTGTCTGGTTAATTTAGGCAGGCAAAACTGTGTGTTTAATGATTTTTAAAGTGGCTTTCCGTGAAAGGTATTTTGTCTTTCATTGAGAGACTTTAGACATTTTTTTATAAATGTACTCTTACATTCTCGTCTTTAGTGGATAGCCTGGGCTTTGGGGAAGGTTTGCGTCAGAGAACTCATCTGTAACCTTGATTTTCAGTAAGTGTAGGAAAGAGCTTGGGTTTTTTTTTTTCAGTCAAGGATTTCTCATTTAGGGCACATTGCCCTTCAGGCAAAGATAAAGCTGGTACTTGGGATGTGACAGTGCAGTGCCTCAATGTTGATCCGCTCTCAAAGGATAAGTTGTCCGTACTGGCAAGGGGAGGCATGGCAGCATTACGAGGCTGTGCTCCAAGTAGTGGAAGTCACTTAGTTCTCACACGTTCATTCATCAGACTTCATAACTGACAACATCAGGATGAAGAAGAGGAATGACCTCACATTGGCCAGATGTGGACTCAGGAGTGTACCCGTGGAATGACAAGCTGGGATTCAAGGGCTGCAGGGCTGTGGTGGGATGACACCAGCTGCCTTCCATCTGGATAGATTGTGGTGCTCAGTGTGTCCCTGAGGAAAGAATTCTTCATGCTTATGTAAACGTCCAAAATCTTTGCAAGTTGAACATGCTGGCATTTAAAGGTCAAACATGATTCAACACTTTCAGTCTCCCTTACCTACAAACATAGGCATCTTTGTCATGCAATCAGAAATTCCCTTTAGGTTCCTCTCTCTTTTACATGAAAGCTTGCACTTGTGGTTGATGCTAAGAATGGATGTATAGCAGGAGGTATTTTGTGTTGAAATGTGGGGGTTTAGTTTCTTGCAGAAAACTTCTGCAATGAAAAATATAAATTGAGAATGGGTATGCAGAATTTGTAAGAACTAAGCATCCATTAACCATCTAGGAACTTGGGTTTTGATGAATCCATGTAAATACTCGATTCTCTTTGCAACTGGAAAAGCAAGATATTTTTGATATGCTTGTCATGGGATGAGTAGCAACAGGAACCTAAGAACTTTCTCATGCAGGTGAATTTGGCGTTTTGGTTTTTTTTTACAGAATTCCGTCCATTCCAAATTCCATCACTTCACGTTTTTGATAACATTTTTTGGCTGTGACTTCTTCAGGGTTGTTTTTGTTTGGGTTTTTTTATTGTTTGGGGTTTTTTAAGTTTACTTCTCTTGAAGCTCTTTAGAGTTGGCCATGTGGTTAGTCAACAGCACTGAAAACTGAGAGCCGAATAGACTACAGCTATCAGCCCTCTATCCAGGTCTTCTGCAGAACAAGTGGAGCAGTACTGTATATTTTTTAAGGAACCATTTTGACTGTGTGTGAGGTTTTTGTGCTTGGAAAGCTGTTTGAAGGTCAGGCAGGGGATAAGTGGTTGGGATGGGGGTGGATGTTGTGAGAAGCCACCAGCTTTGGCCGCAGGAAGCTGGGGAACTGCTGATGGGTAGATGTTCTGTCCCCTCCAGGGCGAGCTCTTTTTTCCCTCCTACCATCACCATCTGCCTGCCAGTCTTTGCCTGTTAGCACAGGAGTTGTCACAGGTTTCTGTAGGTTACTTATCCCTGTTGTTGCAGGAAGCTAAAGAAAGAACAATGGTGGTACCCAGGGGTGGGCATGCGCTGACATTCACTTACCAAAGCAAGCATTTGATGGGAATGTTTGGGTGTTTTTACTTAATCCTATGCTTGCATTTATTTGTTTATTCTCCATGAGAAGACTTGTATTGGTTTATTTGAAAGGGACTGTAATCTGCTCTTCTCCACTTCTGCCTTCACTGGGTTAAAAGTGAGGAAAAATGCCTGTGTAGGGGAGTTGTTAAATGATGGAAAGGAAAAAGCTGGCTCTGCAGAGCAGTTGTCCATGGCCAGTTTGGTTTTAAACTTCCTAGATTTTACCTATTTATACATAGATCATGCCAGCCCTGGAATCCCAGCTTGCCATTTCATGGGAATGCTGCTGGGTCTGAGACTGGACAATGTGAGGTCATACCTTAATGATACCCACAGTCTCCTTGTTAACAAAATAAACCAAATAGCTTTAATACTCTGTTATCTTGAAGAATTGCTGTTTTACTGATTGCAGTATAGTCTTTCCTGGTGAGTGATTGCATCTGTATTAATGCATGTATAAGCAGTTCTGCATTTTTTGGATTTAAACTTTATTCTGACATTTTGAAGTTTCTTACTGACCTTCAAGTTGAGAAGTAATATTAGGGTATTTTAGTATGTTCAGAATGACCTGGAAACTTTCTTAATGGTCACTAAGGGAACTTAAAGGGGAATTTGTTCCAGTTAAATATGTGAAAATGAAGCTAATACAAAGTCCTTCAGTTTTAGTAGAACATATGAGTGTGCTTCAAAAAAGGACAACTTTAGTAGTAATCTTTCTTCTTAACCTTGTGAATTTCTGTTGTTGTTTTCTAGTGAAAATTTCTTTTGTATGTACCTAAAAACCACTGAATTGATAGGTAAAAGTTGTATCTTAAGAGTTGTTAGTTCTGTAGCCAAGCCTAATTTGTACTTAACTCAGCTATTGAAAATGCTTCCCAGTTGTTCAGTTTGAAATACTGAAAGACAGCAAAAAACTGTATTAGGGATAATGAATGAGGATCATGATTATTGGAAGTTATTTACTTTATGCATTACACTGTTTTATCTTTAACTCCCAGTGGCTTTGTCAGTGAGTTCTTGATGTATAAAATATTTCTATTTTTCTATTAGATCATTGCAACTAGGTCAACAGAAAATTGAATCTTAACTACTTGATATCAAAGTTAATTTTGGTAACATAAAATAATATTGGCTCCGTAGTAATATTGGTTTCTACGTGTTTTTCCAAAAGCTGCTCAGGTGAATACATAATCAGTGTCTTCTTCTTAGGTAGTCTGAGCCTCCATGCTTTGAAGGAGGCTGGTTTTTATTTTAGTTTTAGCTGTTCCTAATTGAGTTGATCTTATATGTGATATGTTTTTATTCCTTTTTATTATAGCTTAACCTAGGCTGTGATTTCTGAATATCTGTTATTTTGCCAAGTCTTTATCTTTCGCATGTGAATGTTCTTAATCTGTTAGAAGATTACTGACTCTTCATGATGGGCTCCTGTGACTACAGTTTTCTAGGTCCACCCAACAGAGATTACAGACCCTTTGTAAAAAGGACTATCTTATTTGTTGATTAACACAGGAGCACCCTGCCTTATAATCATAGAATATCCTGAGTTGGAAGGGGCCCATCGGGTTCATTGAGTCCAACTCCTGGCCCTGCACAAAACAACCCCCACTATCCCACCATGTGCCTGAGAGAATTATCCAAACACTTTTGAGCTCTGTCAGCCTTGGTGCTATGACAGCTGCCCTGGGGAGCCTATTCTAGTGCCCAACCCTCCTCTGGTTGAAAAACCTTTTCCCAATATCTAGCCTAAACCTCCCCTGGCACAGCTTCCTATGACTGAAAAAGAAGCTTTTGAAATTTATTTTACAGTTTATTGAAAATGCAAGCTCTCAGGCTCATCAATGATCCATGAAACATTTTGCTACCCAGGGTGGTTTTTTTTCTAGTTCTCTTGGGTTTTATACTCTGAAATAATGGGTTGACTTTGAATATAGAAAACATAGCCTGTGTAAATCACAGTAAATGTTGTATTGTTAACGTAGAAAACGGAAGTAATAAATCTTTCATGTTTCTTTTCCTTCTAAATCTCCATGTTTCAGATTATGGCCAAAAAAAAAAAAGAAAAAGTCAAACGTCATTCTAGTTACAGTGTGAACTTTCCCTGCACATGACCTTGTGCTCCATTCTGTAAATAAGAAACGCTTTATGTGTCACTTTGTTCTCAGTTAGTCTGGGAAACAAGGATTTTAGAATGAATATCTAATTGAATCTTAATCTAACGTTTTTCTGTAGTCTACCCAGAGCCTTATTGCTGCTTCATTTGTTCTCCTTTATTAACAATGATACCCCAAGTTAATTTGATATGTCATAAAGGAGTAATACTGAATTCTCATGCACCTTTCTTTTTTGTGAAATTCTCTGAAATGATAGGCAGCTGTAGGATTTTATGTCAATTTTCACATATGTAACTGCCCTCAACTTACAAAATGTCTCTTACGTCAAGCTGTTTCAAGAGTAACTTTTATATTCTAATGAGAATGGAAGGCATTATGCCATTTAATTATGTGTGAGCAATTCTCTGTGTACAGTTATTGTTATCTGCTCTGTTAAAACAGAAGCAGTTTACAGTGGGTTTTTGCATGTTATCATCAGAGCTAAAGCTCTGGAGTGAAATGTTCTCTAACATAGCATGCACTGTATTGTGGCCAGCTACTTTAGTTAAGGACAGTTGGAGAACTGGGAGGATGCCTTTCAGATCCTCCCAAGTGCTTTGAGGTGCCACCTCTTCCTGATTGTCCCTCTCCCTTCTTCAGCAATATGGCTTGTAAGGAAGGGTGTCTGTGATACTGCTCATTGGCCAAAATTCCTTTTTTTGTCAACTGCATGTCACAAGAGAAAGTCTGAACAGTGTCTTCGTTGTGTTTTGGCCTGTGTGTCACACTAGGAGATGTGGAATAACTCATGCCCAAAGATTCCTCTTAGAAATTGGGGCTCGGTAGATGATACCTTATTGTGGCACTGATGCCTAGAAGTACCCTTTTTTTCCATCTGTCTCTCTGCCATAGAATTTCCCATTATTCTTTCAAGATTTCTGTTTATCACATGACATATGTAGCTGAGGATGAAATGGGATAAAATAGCACCTTTC
Source organism: Ifrita kowaldi (assembly GCA_013398055.1). NCBI lineage: Eukaryota > Metazoa > Chordata > Aves > Passeriformes > Cinclosomatidae > Ifrita > Ifrita kowaldi. The sequence continues at coordinate 101,368 of VZRS01013711.1, forward strand.
GGGAGAACTTGATGAAGAACTCATTGATGTGGCCTTTCATTTGGCAAAGTGTTTTTTTTTTTTTTAAGTACTGCTAGAAGGAAAATGTTTGTTTTGCTGAACTGGAATATCAACTTGTTCGACTCTTGTGTCTGGTGTAGCAGGTTCAGATTTCTTTCTGAGCTAGAAGAGCTATGGTGCAATATAGTGCCTGAATACCTGTTTTGGCACCTGTGGTCTGAAGCTTTGGTTAGGCAGTATATTTTAGAAAGACTTTTTAACCATGACAGTCCAAACAAACTTATTATTTGCATAATTAAATCCTATGTACAGAATCACAGACTGGTAGAGGTTGGAAGGGACCACAGTGGATCCTCTGGTCCAACTTCCCTGCTCAAGCATGATCATCCCAGAGCACATTGTACAGGGTTGCATCCAGATGGTTGTGGAATATCTCTAGTGAGGGAGACTCCACCCCTCTCTGGGTGATCTGTTCCAGTGCCTGGTCACTGCACAGGAAAGAAGCTCTTCCTCATGTTCAGCTGGAATTCCCTGTGCATCAGTTTCTTCCTGTTGCCCCTTGTCCCATTGCTGGGCAGCACCAAGCAAAGCCTGGTCCATGCTCTTGACTCCGCCCTGCGGACACTGACAGACATTGATGAAGTCCCCTCTCAGTCATCTCTTCTCAAGGCTGAACAGCCCCAGCTCCCTCAGCCTTTCCTCATAAGGAAGATGCTCCAGTCCCTTCATCATCTTTATCACCTTGATAGGTGAGGTTTTTCATGGTAGCAGTTTGACTTCAAAAGCAATCAAGGCACTTGCTGTCCTGTTGGGTCAGTCTTGGCATGAGTATGTTATGAGTTTGTTGACAAGGTGCCTCCTCTGCATGACTTTTAAGAGGACCATTGAGAGAGAAGTTCAGCTTCCTGAGCAATTAGGGCAGAGGCACTAGGGGGAAGAGGCAGCACCACTAATAGATGTTGCAGTGGAGCACATTTTTTGTCTGTTCTCTACTTTTAGTTACTAACACTGCTAGAGGCTTATCTGCAATGCCTTGCTGCTGATATCAGAGGAACTGCGCAGCATAATGCCTATTTTCAGCTGCTCTTTTGAAAGTTTTTGCTCCTGATTGTTTGCTAACCTGTTATTTAAACTCTCTGCTTCCCAGTTTTGTGTGTTACTGTCCAAATGGAATTTGGGTTCTCCTGAGCAGTGCCCACTTCAGCTAACTTAATGTTTTCTCTGTGTGGGAACTCACAAGATACATTTCAGCTGATATACACATTGTCAAACATGTATATAAAAATATACAATGCACTGACTTTCATTTCTTTAATACCATTCTTGTGTTGTCTTACACATTTGGGATAGATGCTTTGCCATTAAATTTTTTTCAGTGATGGTTCAACTAGACAATTTTGACTAGGGGCAGAAATCTGCAACGGATTTAATTATAAAAATAAACTTTTATAGACCTTTTAGATATATTACAAAATATTTCACTCCAGTGGTTAATCTTGATTTATTCTGTCTTACTTGGTCATCCTTACTGTAGGCCTACAATATGATATATTTAGTGTCCTTGTAGAGTTGAATGTATTCCTTACTGTTGTTCACCTTACTCTAAAATCCATTTACTCTCTCAATTATTTTTATCTGTTGATGTGATACAAGATACTTTAATTTTAAAAAAATCTCCACTGTGATACTGTGGATTAGACTAAGACTCTATGCAGTGTTTCTGAGCATAAAGTCCGTGCAAATAGCAAATATTATTATATATCCTTCAGTATTTGCATGGAACATACTGTTTATATTATTCCTTAAGGGCAGGATTCAGTTCTCAATAGAACATGATCTTACATGTTAATCCTGACTTGGTTTCTGTCCATAATGACTCATTTACAATGAAGGGAAAAAAAAATGAAACAGGTTGGAATTAATCACTTGATAAAATATTAACATCTTCTGCCCGTTCTCAGTAACTACTGTTGTGTTCCCTGAGTTAATTCTTACAATAAGAACTGAAGAGGAGCAGTTTTGTTATGAAGAGGATGAGGCTTTTTGTAGGTAGTACAATGTATATTAAATATTTATGTGGCCTTGCACATTCACAGAAATTGCTGACTTTGAATGCAGAAAGTATGTTACACTGATTTCTGGATTATTGGGTGCACTCATGGGAGGGTTAGTGATAATACAGAGCTTTTGTTTCTTAGTTATTCAGAGCAATTCAGCCCCATCATTATTAACAGTTATAACTTTCACATCCAACCCTTGAATATAGGAGAGTTGGAATCCTGATGAACAGAATCCTGTCCCCTTTCCTCTCTCAGTGTGTTTAATGATAGAAGCCAGAAACTGTATTTGCATTGTGTTTCTTTTAAAAACTATTTTTTAATATCTGGAGTGGGTCCAAAAAATTTGCATACCCAGTGAGGCAGGTCATTTCTCTAATCTAATGTACTGTCTTCCTCATTAGGCAGCCTGTCTTCTCCTCATTGATAGATTATGCTAAACAAAACCAGTGCTGAAAAGAAGCCCGGAGGTGTGGTATCTTTACTTCCTTCCAGGCAGAGTATGGCTATGAGTTCAGTAGAGCCAGGAGCCATTACCCATTGAGGTCCACAGCACAGTTTTTCACCCAACTAGGAATGCATCCATGAAAACCATAACATTCCAACTTGGATACAAAGATGTTGAAAGAGACAGATGGTGTTGCATACCTTGTTAAAGTTAAGGTGGATGCTATCTACTGCTCTACCTGAGGCTTTTTCTTCGTATCTGTGATTTTTTTAATTAACAGTATCTCAACACTACACTGATGATGCTGGCATAAAGACTGTTTCAGTGGTGTACAGATGTCATTTTTCTGTCCCTAGGATGAAGTAGGTCCTTTCTTGAAGTAATAGCTGCTCCTTTACTAAGAATGCATGCAGCATCCGTATATATGACATTCCTGTTTTCTCCTCTTGAGCCTTCCTGGGTTAGTGAGTCCAGATAGTGTTTTTGACCTTTGGTGCAGGGTTACTTGGGAAAAGTGCCTCTTTAAAAGAAAACCTGTTTTTCAGCCAGTTCCCCAAATACCTTTTGTGTCCATATTGGTATACTTTGTTTTACCTGACTGACTCAGCAGGTACTGACTTTGAGGTCCTGGGACATGCTTGATGATAGCTTTTGTTAGCTAAGCACTATGAAAAGAACTAGATGTGGAGAACAAAAGACCTTTGGTGGATTTATACACTGGATGACAGAGAATTCCTCTGTATTAAAGCACTGTCACAAAAAGAGGGATAAGAGTAGAAGAATCTTACCTTGCTAAAAGGAGCATACCCAAACATCTGGAGTGTTCTGCACTATTCTGGATATAGGAAGTCCTCAACGTATGATGTGGGATTCAGAAGTCTTTTGGGTCTTAACCCTTTTGTTTCCTATTTCTTGCACTCTTGCACCCTGCATGTCACCCTAAGTACTTGACAGGGATGTGTGCACTTCATTGTGGAAGAAAAAGAATTCTACCTGTTTTGGAGGAGGAGAAATATTTATGAACATCTCAGGTTTGGTTTTCATTGACAATTTTCAGGGACATGGAGGTCAAGATACTCTTACCTCTTGTTCCTTGCACTTCCTTTCCAGGCTGAGGTGGTCAGTGCTTTGAGGAACATTTCTGGGTTTCTTTTACTGCACCTTGCTGTGCAAAGGTATACAGGGACAGGGTGTTTTGCAAACAGAATGGCAGTGGCATGGAATGGTAGGGATATAACTGCATCTCTTAGGCAGTACTGTGTAAGCAGCCACTGAGGGCACATGGTTTGTTTGGAGTAAAAGTGTTGTTATCTTTGAAGGTACCACTGTCCTATATTCCTCATGGATTTTTTTTTCCTACTGGGTTGTGGCCAGAATTCTGCCCAGGGTTCTTGACAAAATCTTAGTAAATCTTCATGAAGTGGTCTCATTAAGCCTTTCATATTTCACATCTGTTCATAAGAGTTTTCTGGCACTTTTTTCAGGCTCATTCCTTTATGTGAGTTTTACTGACTTTTCTGTCAATCAAACAATTTCCAGTAGTTTTTTTTGTTATTCTGTCCTCCCATTTTAGGAGCCCAGTAATTCCCTCTGTTATTCTGTATGCAGGATCAAGCAGTCTTTTCTAACTTACCTTGGCTTTCAGCACCTTCCAACTTCTTATGGCTGGCTCTTTTTATAGCTCTGCAGTAGACTTGTTTTAGCCAGACATGCTGCTGTCATTTTAGGGTGGGACGTGGAATCTCAAAAAACCAACCTCCCTACTTGAAAAAACACCAAAACTCTCCACCAATTACTCTGCAGCAAGCACCCACTCATGGCATCCTTCACTATATAATCTTTTTTACCGCTGTAAGCAGCTATACTTCGGTCACCAATGTGTTCAGCAGCCCTCCAGAGCAGCTGAGCATGTTCACTTACAGATTTGTCAGACAGAACTACTGCCATGATGGAGTGGAAAGGAAAAACTGGATCTAAAGAGGCTGCTGGGGCTGTAGAGAAGAGGGGGGAAAAAGCAATAAGCAGTTAAGTACAGTGTGGGAGGAGAAGAGAAGGTTTTTACTTGGGCAGAATCATGTAAGAGCTCTGTGACTGAGGCAGGATGGAGTCAGGCTATCCAGACTTCGTTATTCCTGCTGTGTTCTAACTCAAGAATTCCAATAAATCAGGCAGGATTATGTAATTGTGAGGGAAGGGCCTGTGTCTGCAACAAATACTCTCTCATTTGTGGGAGAAGCTTTGCAGATATAACCTATGCTAGGAATTGGAAGGGAGAGCAACTTGTTCCAGAAATTTGTGCTCTTTCCAAGGTGAATTTTGCAGCCTGCTTTTAGACCTGTTTCTTGGTAAACTGTGCTTGAGAGGCAAACTCTTGATTTGTAGTGCAGGGCAAGAAAGTTTACTAGTATGAGTGGTGGATATCTAGAGGAAGAAAACTGAAGGGAAAATCCCTCAGGGAGGGATTTTTGAGGTGACCTTTGCTGCTGGTCACACTGATAACTTCTGGGATGGTGTTTTTTGACTTTGTAGGCCTTTTAGGAAGGTGGGACAGGAACAGGAATCCATGTGGCATGTTGCTAGGGTAATGGGCTTTAGCACAGCTCTTTCCTGTTGCATTACTGAGCAAGAGAGGGACAGAAAAGGCATCTTACTGAACTCATAGCAAAATTTTTCCTTGAAGACTGGGGAGACAAGTAAAAAGCAGGAGAGAAGTAAATGAACTTAAAGCTGCAATAAACTGTTGGGGTGCTGTGGACTTTCAAAGAATGTTTATTTGCTTTGTTTTTAAAGATGCAAGTGTGTGATGATGTGCATTTGAATCTTCTTGCATGTAAACAGATGTATCTGTTAGTTAATGCATCAAATCTGATCTTGTGTTCTATCTGGGAAGTAAGACAATTATATCAGAAAATTCAGTCAGGCAAAAAAATAGCAAAGTGAGTAGAAATTCCATTTATGTCTGTAATGGAAGAACTACAGAGGAAGAAGGAAGAAGGTTTGAGAAATAACCTTTTTTAATGTATGGTACCCCATGAAAATGAAGACATAATAAGCACCATGAATTAATTATATGTATATTTCTTTGTATATGGTTAATTGCTTTAGTCCAGACAAATGTACTTTGATGGATTGTACCTAAAGGATTTTAGCCCTTCGACTCCAGAGTTCTGTGTGAGGTATTTGGACTTGACAAATCACAGTAGATCGTGTGATGTATCAAGGCTGGAGCTCCTTGTGGTGCATGTGTGGATATTTAGATGTCAGTGAGTCTGTTTCAGAGGGGTTTCCCTTCACCTCGGTCTCGCGTCCCACGCATGCTGCATGTTGCGTGCCATCACAGTGTTTGTGGAAAGTACATTAATTGTCATGGTTACTTAACACCATTGTAAGAGCATCAAGACGCCAAAGTATAGTACAACTAGAATTATCAGTCAGTTCTTAATCTAATAGGAGGGCTTTGCTCATCCAAAATAATTGCCTTTTGTAGCCTAGAACAGTGAAGGTGTTTTACTTGGGAGTCATTGTATCAGGGTGTATTTTTTGCTATGCCTGCTAAGGAACAGAACAACACCCCCGCCTCCCCCCCCGGAGCCTTTGGCAGAAGGTGCCTGGTGAGACTCGGGGTCGGCCACTGGGATTCTGGAGCCGAAGCTACAGAGGGGCCGCAGCCAATTACACTCCCACAGAGAAGGAAATCCTGGCCACCTATGAAGGAGTCCAAGCTGCCTCAGAAGTAATTGGCACAGAGGCACAGCTCCTCCTGGCACCCCAACTACCAGTGCTGGGGTGGATGTTCAAGGGAAAGGTCCCTTCCACACATCATGCCACTGACGCTACTTGGAGCAAATGGATCGCCCTCATCACGCAGCGCGCCCAAATTAGGAACCCGAATCGCCCTGGGATCTTGGAAATAATCACGAACTGGCCGAAAGGTGAGACTTTTGGATTATCTTCTGAAGAAGAAGAGGAGCAAGTGACACGTGCTGAAGAAGCCCCACCATATAACGAGCTACCGGAGAGTGATAGACAATATGCCCTTTTCACTGATGGTTCCTGCCGAATTGTAGGC
>VZRS01013711.1:108369-222111 GCA_013398055.1 Ifrita kowaldi
TAAACACCTGGGCTAGAGAACATGGCATTGAGTGGGTGTACCATATCCCTTACCACGCACCAGCTGCATGGCAAAGTAGAACGGTGCAATGGATTGTTGAAAACCACCTTGAAGGCACTGGGTGGGGGGGACTTTCAAAAATTGGGAGCTGCATCTAGCAAAGGCCACCTGGTTAGTTAACACCCGAAGTTCCACCATTTGAGCTGGCCCTGCCCAATCTGAGCCCCTTGCGTATAGTAGACAGAGACACGGTCCCAGTAGTGCATGTCAGAGGTCTGTTAGGAAAGACTGTTTGGATTAATTCTGCCTTGAGTAAAGACAAACCCATCCGTGGGGTTGTCTTTGCTCAGGGACCTGGTTGCACATGGTAGGTAATGCAGAGGGATGGAACAACACGTTGTGTACCCCAGGGAGATCTGATTGTTGGGTGAAAACTACCTGTAATGTGGAATGCCTATATACCAATGCTTGCTGAATGTCACTGCTACTGTTTGTACATAGCTGTATATATGCATTAATGTGTGCGTGTGTAGAGTTAGAATGTATTAGTTTGGACATTGAGCCGACGATATGGGATAAGGGGTAGAATGTCTTGGGGTGACTTTATGATGTGTATCCCCTATCACCTACTCTATGCCCAGACATGAATCCTGTGCCTTTTCTGTAGCTTTAAGGCAGACCTTTAAGAGAGAGCGGTGAGGAAGCCAGTGGAATTCCTTCGGCGCTGTGTTCAAAAACACAGATAGCTCACTGGCTTCTGCTGTCTGGCTGCTCCACTTCTGCAGCAGGAAGGAGAATTACATTCCTTTTGCTTTCTAGCTAGCTTCTTATTCATTAGCTAAAGCAAGGAGTTTTTCCTGGGAATTTGGCTTCTTCTTCTTCTCTTCTGGAACTGTTCAGAACATCAGGACTTCACTGGGAGGCCTTTCCACTGAGGCCCGGAGGGGCCCACGCCAAACTCCAGCTTCAGAGAGGAGAAAGCCACACCCACAAAGGACTCTGAAGTCTACCCAGGTTCTCTCCACAGTGAGAGGTTTTATTATTTAGCATTATACTTTTTTTTTCCGTGCCTGTGTGCCCTCTGTTTGTTAAAATAAATAGGTTTTTTTCCTTTTTCACTTAAAAAAAACCCCCAAACAAACCAACAACAGAAAAAAATGCGGTAATTATTTGTCGCAGTTTGAGACAAATTCGGAGGAATGTCCAAAATGAACATCCTCTGATAGAAGGCAGGTTACAGCCACCCCTCCCCCACCAGATTCAGGAAGAAATTCCTCGGAGGAAAGTGAAATGAGAGTTTGAGTTACTGTGATGCTGCTGTTGCCTTATTTTCAAGCAATATGATTCTATAAAGCAGTGCACATTTTCTGTGTGCTGGTCAAATCTAACACTGTATCTTCACTGACATCTGAACATCTACTATTTCTCTATTAGATTGTTATGAGTTGGTTGATATAATTAGATGGTCAAAAATTGATGTGCTTTATTTTAAATTAATTACATAGTCATGCATACTTTTAATGACACTCCAGCCCAAGCTGCATTGCCCAGAACTTTGGACATACAGTTTTCCATCTTCCATTTGGTGACTGTAATCGGTGGTATATCCGATTGTGTTACTTTTCACTGAACCATGGAGTGGGTCAGATTAGAATGGACCAAAGTGGGCCATCTGGTTCAAACTCCCTGCTCAAGCAGGGTCATCCCAGAGCACATGGCACAGGATTGCATCCAGGTGGTTCTGGAATATCTCTAGTGAGGGAGACTTCACACCCTTTCTGGGTGATCTGTTCCAGTGTGTGGTTTCTGCACAGGAAAGAAGTTCTTCCTCATGTTCAGGTGGAACTTCCTGTGCATCCGTTTGTTCCCATTGCGTCGCATGCCATTGCTGGGCACCACTGAGCAGAACCTAGTCCGTGTTCTGACTCCTCCCTGCAGACATTGACAGACATTGATGAAGTCCTCTCTCAGTCATCTCTTCTCGAGGCTGAACAACCCCAGCTCCCTCAGCTTTTCCTCATAAGGAAGATGCTCCATCCCTTCATCAGCTCTGTAACCTCCACTGGACCCACTTCAGGAGCTTCGTGTCTGTCTCGTCCTGTGGAGTCCATAGCTGGACACAGCACTCCAGATGTGCCTCACCAGAGCTGAGTAGAAGGGCAGGATCACGTCCTTCCACCTGCTGGCAGTGCTCTTCCCAAGGCATCCCAGGATCCCATTAGCCTCCTTGGCCACAAGGACACTGCTGGCTCAGGGGCAGCTTGTTGTCCACCAGGACCCCCAGGTCCTTCTCCGCAGAGCTGCTCTTCAGCAGGTTGGCCCCCAGCCTGTGATGGTGCCCAGGGTTATTCCTCCCCAGGTGCAGGACACTGCAGTTCTGCATGAAGTCATCATACTCTTGAGTCTTCAGCAGAGTTCCTGTGTGTTTGCTCAGTGCTCAGGCACTTGACTACATTAAAGCATTAACAGTTGCCAATTACTTATGGCCTGAGAAAGCTCAGGTATGTGTCAGGCTGGTCACCAAAAAGCTGCAAATTTATGCAAATTTCACTGCAGGATTTCTGTGTGACACCACTGGGAGCTGAGACTTTGTTAAATGAAGGTGCAAATTTTGTATTTTAGGTTGCCAGAAAGTGTACTTACTCGTTATTTTTGCAAGATAATTTTGGACACTTCTGGAACACATTTCTGTTAGTTTGCAGACATTAGGTGGTAGGGAAGGATAAAAATATCCATTTTTTTTTTCCTAGTTAACTAACTGAGTTAAGGAAACTAGTTACTAATTCCTAGTTGACTAATTGATTTTAAGGGCTTCAGATCAAAGACACTGAAATATAGCAAGGAATTTAGTGCGAAATACACATCTTGGTGATTAGCAAAGATATATTTGTTGAATTCTGCTTTTTTCCAATGCATTTGGTGTTGGTTGTTTTTAAAACTGGCTTTTTAATTGTAAGCCTTAAAGGCCACTTCATCAGCTCCCTGAGATGACTCTCTACTCAACAATAAACTTGTAGTCATCTCATTTTGATCAATTAACCTGTTATTACATCCTAGTAGCCATTGGACCACCTTGATTCTTTCATTTAACACAGACTGTAGTTTTTTGGAGGCTGCAGACAAGTGGGCTTCAGGGAGCTAATTTATGCCAGCTGAGTCATGTGCTTTTGCAATCCAGTGTCTGTTCAGTATATACACTTCTCTAAAGTACTCTACGATTTTTCCTTTTAAAAATATCTTTGAGAGGATTTGAGGTTATTTAATTGCAATGCCAGAATTGTACAGAATTGAAGTGGTTTTAGTCTAATAAATCATGAGCAGCTGAGTTTCGTCTTACTTGTCAGTACTGATGCTGTGAGCACTGTTTATTTCATGAGCATGTAAATTTTTGTTCTGCTGTTGAAGATGGAACAGTCTCTTTGGTCATTTATGTCCTTGGGAAAAAAAGGCTCCTCACCCACTTCAATCTGGCCAGATATTCTGGTGATCATTAATCATCTTGTTCCCTGGTTGATGCGGTCTACTTGCTTATCAACTTTCTGAGCTAACCCGAGTTCGTCTGGCTGATGACATGAGGATGCAATGAAGAGGCTGCATCAACAAAAATAACTAAGTTGACTGTGTTGCTATTAGCGCTGTATCAGTGGAAATATTCTCAAATGCTTTTAAACAAGGTGTTGGTATAATTTGTTTTATGTAGAACACAGAAGTACTTCAGAACACTTCATACCCTCTCCCTACTATGAAGATGCAAAATGTAGTTGTCCCTCCCTGCCCCCATAGTCCCCTTCCTGGAGCTAGCTCTGCCAGCTCCTGACTTCATGTTGCACCACACGTCTGCAATGGGTCCCACATGTTTTATTATACTGAAATTTTCATAAACAAATACATCAGAGATCAAAGACAGGAGCTCCTTTCCAATGGCAAGTTGGAAGAAGGTCATAATTGAAGCACCATCTAGAAACTGTTCCGTTCTCTGCAAACCTGCCACTCATTCACAAAAGCTGCTAGTAGTAGCTAGAGGTTTAACAGGATGAGATATTGGAAGCAAAACTAATATTTCTTGGGTGTTTTTTTCTTTTCCCTTCCAGTGGGCGAGTTTGTGAGTGATGCCCTTCTGGTGCCAGACAAGTGCAAGTTCCTTCACCAGGAAAGGATGGATGTGTGTGAAACTCACCTGCATTGGCATACTGTTGCTAAAGAGGTACATTCATCTGTGTTAAAATTTCCTACCTTCCTTCTTTTAGGCTGTGTTACTCTTCTGAGGATGACTTTAATTATAGCAGCAATGTGGAAAACAAAAAGCAGTACTTTCAAATGTTTGAGTGAATGGCATTTTGGGTTTTTTAATAAGGTAGGAAATGGGGGTCAGAGCACGTTAGAGTCCATGACTGAGTACTTACCATTGACTTTTGAACATTGACCCTCTTTCAAAGCACTAATTTTTTCCTCACATTCACTCAGAAACTCACTGTGTTTTCTGCTTCCTCCAGTTTCCTGTGTAGCACTGGAGCTAAATGCTTAGGATTTGCCTTGAATCATTACCCTGGGTGGATATTATCCATTATTTATCACGGATATTGGTATGCCAGGTGCCCACAGAGACCGAACAGGCCTCAGGGAGTGCACTATGTGAAATTCAGTAGAAAAGGGTAGGAAAGCTGATCAAACTAGGACTAGCCAAAGGCATTTTGCAGTCAGGCACATAGTTTTTATGATTTAACAGTGCTTTACTGAAAATAGAAATAAACTTAATTCCTAATGTGTTTTGGACTTTTTTCCTTATGTAGAAAGGTTTTAGGAATAAAAACTGAGATGAATTGCAAAGATTTCTGACTGCTGGTTTTTTTGGAACCTCTTAGTTTGTATGTTATTCTGCCTTCTGGAGATGGAATTTGAAATGTGATCAGCAACTTTTCAAATTTTCAGTTCTTGCTTGAATTATACTTAAATGAAACAGCGCACCGACCTTCACACAGGGAAATTCTAGTTCATTTTGACTACTTACAAACTTGAAATGGCAATAGCCAGGAAGAACATCATCACTGTGTGCCACTGAAGTATTTTCATTTTTTCACCTGTCATACATCACTATATCTTTAAGGTATAATTATGCATGACTGACTGTTTTCCAAACAAGGCTAGGAAGTACTGTACTGGCAGATTTGTAAGACTAGACACAGTGCATTTCCAGTGTAAGAGGTATTTCAAATGTTGATCTACCTTGCGGTGAAGTCTTCAATTGCATTAATGCATCAGGATTGGGATTAATATAGCAAATAATTATTCTGTCATCAAGTTTTCTGTTTATGAGGCAGAACCTGTGAGTATTTTAGACAGGAAGATACGGAGTTATGTATATAGGAGGAGACAAGTCTTTTGTTCTGGAAAAGACTGATAGGAGAGCTTGTTGCTTACAGTGGACACAGGTAGGGAGCTGCTTACAGTCAAGCAGTGAATGCAAGTGTGACCTTTCTAAATTGCGTTTCAAATTCCAGAGATCATGCAGTTGGCCAGCTTTAACTTCCTAAGGCAGTATGCAGCTCCTTCATATTTTCTCAAGGTCTGTGGCATTTTTTAGTCTTCCTTCATGCCAACATTGTTGCTGCTTTTTTTTCCTCTTTTCTGCAGTCTTGTAGTGAGAAGAGCATGAATCTGCACGACTATGGCATGCTGCTGCCCTGTGGAATCGACAAGTTTCGTGGTGTGGAGTTTGTCTGCTGCCCATTAGCAGAGGAAAGCGACAATCTTGATTCAGCTGATGCTGAAGATGATGATTCAGATGTCTGGTGGGGAGGTGCAGATGCAGACTATGCAGATGGAAGGTACAGTGACTTTGTACCCTTCAACTTGTTATTAAGATGCCAAAAATGTGTCTAAAAGACCTTGGCATAGTCTTTGCACCTTATACATGAACTTGCAGCTACAGTGGCTGAAAGCATCAGTGTTCTACTCGCTTTTTTTTAGCTTTCTACAGAAAAGTTTTTTGTTAAAATAGTTAGTACGCCTTATAGTGCCTTTATAATTTCTTCAGTGAGAAGTATTGCCATATTTATAACAAAAATGCTTAAATTCATATATTTTGACAAATAAATGATAAATGGTGTACTCCTAAGATGGTTCATGTGCAGTCTGGGGTACTGCAGCAGATGTCAGCCAACATAACCGGTGGAGGTTTTGAAATGCCTTCATTCATAGTAACAGGCATTAGCTATGTGCCGTTATTTGCTGTAAGAATATTTTTCTGATGACAATTAGTTTCTAAACATGATCTAAAAGAAAACGTGTTTTAATATCTAGCCTTTCACAGATTTGTTAATATGCTGCTGTTGAGAAGGAACATGGAGATTTCCTTTGCAAGGCAGTGATGGATGGATAGATACCATCCCTGTCCTTACCCTTCCCATCCCCTGTGCACATAGGCTAATTCTGAGCCAGATACGAGTCATAACTGTGTTGTTACACTCAGTGGTAACTGAGTGGTCTAATGGTCGGGTGCTGTTAAAGCTTTTTCGTATCACTCTCCTGAGCATGTCAGACAGCAGTTTTAAGAGCAGAGTACTATGTTATGTCCTTGCAACTGGATGCCAACAACTCGCAAAGATGGCTTTCTTCATAACCGAAGATCAATGTTCAAACTCTTTGTGCTCCCCAGGCTTTCATTACTTCATACTGTGCTAATGCAGTGTTTCTACTTCTTTTCTTGTACAAATAATGCACAAAATCTAAAACTTAGGGCCAATTGCAAGTGGCTTCAAGGACTACCCAGAAAATAAGTGGGGACCAAATTATGTGAATAATGCAGAAAGTTAATAGGTCTGAATTGTGTTATATTTGGACTTGTTAATAATCTAGATGGAAACAATTTGAAGAACAGTGCAGAAATGAAGGACAGAGACTGAATTGCTGTAATTTGGTGCAATGAGATGTCGTTAAGTCCTAGAATAATTAGAAACTGTATCATGGTGGGCAACTAAATCTTTCCTGGCAAAGCATTAGTAAGTGTTGCAAGGAAGACATTATTCATTTGTGAATAATGGAATAAGTTTAAAATAAATATTTCCCCGTGGTAGTTTCTGGTTTTCTGTCGTAAACAGGAGTGAATGGTCAGATTGTTTGATGCAAAAGCCTGCATCAAAGAACTTTGCATATTCCTTAGTGATACCTTTGGACTTTCTTCTGATTTGTGCTTCTAATGTCTGTCAGTGTCACTATTTATAACCCTTTCAGTAGGATTTGTAAAGCTGCCTTTGGACTGTTGCTGTGTAATTTCTGTATATTTAATTTAGATTTTGATTGGGTGTTTAAATGTTCTCTCATTCTAAGAAATGAGCGCTGACCTTATTCTAATGAAATATTTGGGTTTTTTCATTCTATATCTATATCTGTCTATATCTGTATCTATATCTATATCCATGCAAGACAGATCTAGCCATCTATCTTATGTATCTATTACATGTCTTTTATAGGTAACGTATTTATTATATATATATACTTGTATATAGCACGTCTTATACATATAAGATCAAAGATTCCAAAATTATTTTAAATAAATGAGCTCACAGGGGTATATAGAGTACTTCTGTTTGTAAGGCAGATACCCGCTTCATTTCTGTCTTTTTTGTGTTTGTCACTGAATGTTTCATTTACTGTTGCAGTCCATTTTCTTCCTCATAAGGCAGTTTAATATCTGAAGAGATGAGTTCAAGAATAACTTCATAAATTTTGTATCCTCTAGGAATGGGAGCTGTAATTGCATTTCAATCCATTTCTGGAATTCCAAGCAAATACTGATTTATTTTTTTACCCTCCCCTCTCACAAAAATGCTTGCAAAAGGAAAATGAAAGATCCTTCTATGAGGCACTTGTACTTCACCTCCAGATGAAGATCCAAGCAATTGGTAGTTCTTTTAGACTGACTCACTCATATTTCTTACTACCTCTTTTGCTTCCCAACTACGTTTAAACTGTATGTATTGGAGCCAGAAATACTCTTGAACTTTAGTTATATATATGTATATATTTAAAAAAAAATTCTTACACAGCAGTAAGTGGTAATTCAAATTCTCTGTGTGTGTATATTTATTCATATCTGAGGATATGTTTGTGTGGCTATCAATACATATATGCCTTAGTCCTAAACTGATTGTGAGGGAGAAAGGAAATGTAAGGTAGGGGAATACTTGGCTACTGCTAAATTGCCAATATTCTGTGCTATTAAAGCACCTCTGAAGTGCTTACTCAAGTCTACATTTTTCACCTTACATGGGTACCCAAGTCAAAGTGAAGGTGATGTGTTTGAGGTAGAGGTGACAAGCCGAAAAGCAGATGATTCTATTCTTGTTGCTCAAAACTATGGCAGAGCAGAATCCAACAAATGGGGGTGACCTATTTTGAGGTAACTTTATATTGTAAGTGATCAGGTATAAATTTTAAAATATTTGCATGTATGGTTCTGAATGTGTAGAGGAAAGTACATTGCAGCCATTCAGTTAATAAATGCCCTTTTTCAGACTGTTGTGTTTTCACCCCCAACAGTTGTCCGAGGCACTGTATTTTATTTTTTTGCTTTGTCAAGGGTGTTTTCTTCTCTGCAGGGTGAAGAAAAGCTCAGCAGCATGTTGTAGCCACACTATTAAGAGGGCATGTGGAGGCAGCTTGGGCTGCGTTGCCTCATGTTGGATGTTCTTCCTACCCAATATCTGACCACCACCTGGGTATGGATGTAAAAGGATGTGACTTGCTTGTGGTGTGGCTTGTTGGCAGTACTTGGAAGGTGGGAGGGTGTATTTTGGTGACTGGTGATACATATACCTGTTTTATTCATGAGGCCAAGAGCTATGATCCACATGTGCTTCTGAAATTGTCTTGTCGTGTCATCCTGAAATAGTCTGTAACTCTGACAAAGAGGTCACAAGCCTTTCTCAGCAGTGAAGATCGTTGTTGCTATCCACACCTTTAATAAAAATTTACCTTGAAGTCTGCCTGAGGGACAGTCAGATGTAGGTGCTGACTTTCAGTATAACTGCAGACCTCTCCCTGCATGGCTACAGCTCAGTCAAGTGACCTGCAAGCTCTGGCTGCCCTTGCAATTCAGCACAGCCTGGTGGCCGTCCTGCCTGTGTGTGGGAACTTGCTGGAGGCTTTGGTGTCCTTGATGTCCAAAGCTGAACATCTTTAAGAGTGATGGCCAAGCTGGAAACTTCCAGGTTTCCTCTGTTTACATCTGTCTCATATCCACCTCTCCTTATCTTCCTGTCAATGTATGTCAGACCTCCCAGGCTTTCCTTCCTACTAGGAAAGCAGTCTGCTGTCATCTTCCTTCTTTCACGGCAGGGAAACTGAAGCACTGTAAGTCTCACTATTGAGAGTTATATGGAAAGCTTTTCTTTTAAGTCCCGTAGCTCAGGAGCAGAAGATGGTACCTTAACTTCATCCAAGTCTTTCTAGACCATTTAAATATATTTTCAATGTCCAGAATGGGAGATTTCATTTCTCATTGTTTTCCCCTCAGCAAGTTAGGCCAAATTTATTTTCTCTGTTTGGTGAAAAAAAGGTATAAAACGCTGATGTAATGATGGGATAGTGTTGTAAATGTTGCACTATGGTGACTAGTGTATTTTATAATGGTTTGGTTTACAGTTTATGAGAAACTTCTGCCAAGCAGAGTTTTATGGTTTGTTCATACTTTCCATTAGCATAGTTAATACAGTAGGTTTTTTACTACAGTAAATAATCCAAAAGAACAGAATCTATTTTGTGCTGATAATTAGGCATCTGTGAAGTAAAACTAAAACAAATTTGTGCTACAAAGCATGATAATCATGTTCTCTGATTTTGCAACCCTGTACCAGACTGAGCTTAAGGATGAGTGCTCATCTACCAGATGCTGAAAAAAAAAAAAATAGCTGAAATGATGTATCCTTTTGACTCAATGAAGAGCTTGGGGTTTTTTGTCAGTAGTATCTGGAAAAAAATTAATTTTTTCCTAATTGCCTTCCTCAACTATAATCCAAGAAATCCTGAAAAGCATTTAAAGCTGGTCAGTTTTTGTAGTGATGAAAGCAGCATTGTATATGTGCCTGTTATGCTGAACAGCTTCCAAGTGATACCCTGTACTTTTGTGGGGGAGAGGAGTCACAGGGCCCAGCAGCATTGCTTTGTTTAATACTTTGTTATAAAATCTGCACTTAATGCGGAGGAAGTGTACATTTAATTTCTTTTGCTTTCTTGCTCTTCTTACATCTTCATCTATGACTTTAATGGTACAAAGGTAGCAACGCACGTGTTACCAAGCGTCTTCAGAGATATCTGCAAGTTAACCTCAGTATCCAATTAGTTACTATCTAAGTTCCCCAGAGTGCNTCTGTTTGGTGAAAAAAAGGTATAAAACGCTGATGTAATGATGGGATAGTGTTGTAAATGTTGCACTATGGTGACTAGTGTATTTTATAATGGTTTGGTTTACAGTTTATGAGAAACTTCTGCCAAGCAGAGTTTTATGGTTTGTTCATACTTTCCATTAGCATAGTTAATACAGTAGGTTTTTTACTACAGTAAATAATCCAAAAGAACAGAATCTATTTTGTGCTGATAATTAGGCATCTGTGAAGTAAAACTAAAACAAATTTGTGCTACAAAGCATGATAATCATGTTCTCTGATTTTGCAACCCTGTACCAGACTGAGCTTAAGGATGAGTGCTCATCTACCAGATGCTGAAAAAAAAAAAAATAGCTGAAATGATGTATCCTTTTGACTCAATGAAGAGCTTGGGGTTTTTTGTCAGTAGTATCTGGAAAAAAATTAATTTTTTCCTAATTGCCTTCCTCAACTATAATCCAAGAAATCCTGAAAAGCATTTAAAGCTGGTCAGTTTTTGTAGTGATGAAAGCAGCATTGTATATGTGCCTGTTATGCTGAACAGCTTCCAAGTGATACCCTGTACTTTTGTGGGGGAGAGGAGTCACAGGGCCCAGCAGCATTGCTTTGTTTAATACTTTGTTATAAAATCTGCACTTAATGCGGAGGAAGTGTACATTTAATTTCTTTTGCTTTCTTGCTCTTCTTACATCTTCATCTATGACTTTAATGGTACAAAGGTAGCAACGCACGTGTTACCAAGCGTCTTCAGAGATATCTGCAAGTTAACCTCAGCATCCAGTTAGTTACTATCTAAGTTCCCCAGAGTGCTGCCGTTAAATCACACTGTCACAAGGTGTGGTTAAATTGGTTGCAGTTGTACAGTGCCCTGACCTGTTATAACAACATACAGACTCCTGTCCCACTGCTGTCTTGCAGGAGGTAGGCAGACAGGCAGTTGGGATATCTGCCTGTGGCACAAGTTTATGGAAAATGCTTAAGTCTACAGAGTGACACATAAGCAAGTAAATTCTTAGTATAGTATATATATAGTATAAAAGAGTTCACATAAGAATTTTAGAAGTCAAATATAATGAGGTTTAGTCATTTCACTTCACACTTGAGGAAAATTCTCTTTCCTTTTGTAAGTGTTACTTTGACTAGGTCCTTTTGTTCAGGTCTCTGCATGCCTTAGCAGTGGGAGATGTATTGCAGGCAGGAGTCAGGAAGATGTTGATGTTTTAATTGCAAATACAGTTAGAAGCAAGTAAATGCTACAAGCTCCATGGTGTTCTCTGTGCTCATGGTGTTCATTGGCAATGACTATCCAAAATATGAAATTCTCTTGCACTGTTTCGCTCCCCATTACATCTCCCTGTGTTCTTCAAACCCTTCTTTTTCCCCTGCTCATCTCTCCATCTACCCCCAGAAAAATTATTTGGAAATACAGCAGGAAAAGAGAGCCTTTAGGGGGGAATTGTCTGACCCAGGTGTATTTTATACTATCTGACCAGGGAGATAAATAATCAAAATGCTCTAATCTTCTGTATCTATTGCTTTGATGGATACTCTGTTTTCTTTGGCATTTGCTGGAGGAAGCAAACATGGCTCGATCATGGAGAAAAAAAGCATGAGCTAGGAAGAATCAGATGGTGGTAGTGGTGCTTAAGTACAGCTGGAGGGAGAAGGCCATCTCGGATACCTGGAGTAAAGCTGTGCTGTTGCTGTGTGAGCCCTGGCGTGTTACAGTCCCCCTGCAGTGGGAAGGGCTGCATGGCTGAGGAACTGGCTGGGTAATGGAGCATTGTGAAGGAAGAAATCGTGGGGGAGGACCAGATCTTTCAGAGATTCTTACTACTTAAATCCTTCACTTTCTGCATATTTACTCATGCTTGTATCTAGTATGCAGTGACATGGTGTATCTTGATGGTTCTTCTCTCTGTCCTCCTTCTTTCCCATTGTTCTTAATGTTGTCTTGTGACACTGAGTCAAAAATCTGGGCCTTAATTGGAAGTCCAGCTGAGTCCAAAAGACTTCCCTGCAAAATGTAGGATCACAGAATGATCAAAATTGGAAGAGACCTTCAAGATCATCTAGTCCAACTGTAAACAGCATAACCAACAGCACCATCATAATCACCCCTAAACCAAACCCTCAAGTGCCACGTCCAGATGTCTCTCGATCAGTTCCAGGGATGGTGACTCCACCACCTCCCTGGACAACTTATTCCACCACTCTCTCAGTGAATTTTTTCTTTTTCTGATATCTAATCTAAGCCTCCCATGGTGGAACTTAGGTCGTTTCCTCTCATCCTTTCACTTGACATATGGCAGAAGAGACCCATCCCCAGTTCACTACACCCTCTTTTCAGGGAGTTGTAGAGAGAGACTGTTCCCCCTGAGCCTCCTTTTCTCCAGGCTGAACCCCCCCAACTCTGATGTCTTAGGGTGATTTTATGATGATTAGTCTATTCACCTGTCATCTGCTGTATGCCCAAAAAATGGTTGCTGTAGCTTTAAGGTGGGTCCGGGACAGGGGGGTTGGAGCCTTGGGGCTCTTGCCCGGGCTTTTTCAAAGCCTCACTCCCCAGGTGTCCATGGTGCCTTGAGGACTGCGTTCTCTTTTTTTGCTTAGCTAGCATGGTTTTTTAGGCAAGAAGGGTTTGGGTTTGTTTTCCTTTCCTTGGCTTTGGAGAGGCTGCGGCAGCAATCCTTTGGTGGCTTTTTTTTCCCAAGTGAATTGGACAGTTCGGTTTTGGTCTGAGATCAGAGAGAAAAATTGACAGAAGAAGAACCGGCTGGGACCAGTGGGAAGGGAAGGGGCCGCTCCATTTTGGCCCCAGACCACAGAAAAGCCAAGTCAGCAAGAGAAGGGACACCAAATCCACCAGCTTCATCTGCTATGAAGAGGGGACCAGCACCAGAGATTCACCAGCTTCCTAGCTGTTTGCCCAAGCCTGCTGTATGAACCTTTTGTTTGTTTGTTTCCCTTGAGACAGGGGCCAGTGCCATTTTTTTTCTCCCCACGACATTGCCAGCTGTTGTGTTTTTGTTTTTCCTTTCCCTGGCATTTTGGGCTTTTTTGTTCCAGAGTCGGGGGCAGGGGTTAGGTCTGACATTTCAATATCTAGCAGTTATTCACCTTTTTTTTTCCTGTGCTATGTGGGCACTCTGTCAATAAACAGTTGGGGTTTTTTTCACTTTCATCCACTAGTATTCATTTCTTATTGGCAGAAAGGGATTGGTGGAATCCTTTTTTTTTTAGAGAAATACTTATGCCAGAGTGTTTTTCTCCTAAACTTGTCTCTAAACTGAGACGTCCCTCAGCCATTCTCCATAAGACTTGTGCAACAGACCGTTCCATTCCATAGCTTTGTTGTCCTTCCTTTTGAAATTTTTGCTTTTCTAAAGCTAAAAGTAATATCGATCAAGAAAAAGAAAGTTATTGAGGCTAAATTTTTCATTGGAAACATTGTCGCTGGAGGAAAGAAAAAATTAATTTTAAAGATTAATTAAAATCCGTTTTGTCTCTAGAGTGTTCACCTCTTTTCAAGCCATCTTGCCTCTCATGATAAACAATGAGTTTTCATTGATGGAAGTTTTTTCATTAAATTGGAAAGCTAATTCCTAAAATTTCAGTGGGATATGCTCCAGTGGGAATCTCCTAAATGATTCTTTCAAAAAGCATAACATGAAAAAACCCTAACCCATGCCTTACTTCCCTACATTTGAGCTGGTGAATCTGAACCAGATGTGAAGCTGGACAATGGGTCTGTACTGCAGGTTCTGCCTTAGAAGAAGGAAATTATGTGCATTTGGATGGATAAAAAGATTTCCCTTTTTCCATACTGTGCAGACTGAACTGTAGGCTGTTCATAGCCCTGAAAATTTAAGGAAAACTGAGCCTTGTGTCTGTTGCAGTGGTTCAAGATCTGCTTGATGGAGGACTCAGTTGTCTGTGACACAGAAAGCAGGAAGGGGTGCAGCCAGAGGCAGTGTTTTCATCAGCTGTCCTAATGCAAATTGTTCCTAATTGGGAGTCAGTGCCCTAAAATGAACACTAGGAATTACAAACTTGCTTTCTTGTTCTTGCTTTTTTCTTGCCTCCTTCCTGAAGTTTTCCATGAGTAGAGGTTAACACCAGTTATTGAGATAGGAAGATTTTGCAGTACAAGAGTTATCAATCACTAAATTGCTATTTCAGAGAAGTAATTCATTTAGGGAGATAATGTGGAAGGTATTTTGCAATATAATATTTCAGCTAATTGGTCAGAAGTTTACACCATTGATTTTTGTGGTAGAACTGTTAGAAATTGAAGTAGTTTTATATCTGTTCTAAACAAATCTATTAACTGAAACTGATCGCAGATCTATCTATTATCTGAAAACTTCTGTGTTTTTATAAATACTTTAATGATAAAACTTAATCACTTGTATTTATAAATTAAACTAAGGCATCTCTGAATTGTGTAATATACACTATAATTGCATAATGTTACTGCTTATGTTGAAGAACTGTAGAACTATTTTGTCCTATTTGCTTATTTTGTATGATATTAGGATAGTCTGTCTCACATTCTTATATTAATTGGGTTTGTTGCTTGTGTTCGCTGCTACTTAATATTCAGCTAGCTCATTATATATATTTTTAATAACAATTTTTTAACTTTTTATCTTGGAGGTGAAGTTGTTAAATTACAATTTTGAAAGCATAGAAACACCAGAACAGTAATGACTAGCAAGACTGGTAAGTGCTGGATTTCTTCTTAGGACAAGAAAAGTTAGAATGGAATTGATGCAACAGCACATTGCTTTAAGAGGTAATTGCAGTCATGCTGAGCTGGCAAATCCAATCACCTTTTCAGTATAAAGCATTAACTGAAGTGATGGATGCAGCTCTGGGAGGAGAAAATTAATCTAATTGAGGAAGTGATGAGTAGAAGATAATCAGGCTTTCCTGACCCTTGATGAAAACAGTTATAGCTGTGCAGGCTACCTTTATGACTTCAGTGAATATTGAGCTTGTTTCAGAAGGTGTCAAAATCACACATTTGGTAGGAGGTTTACTTGCATAGAATGGTTACATTTTTTTGACCTCACAAAAGAGAGCCATCAGCTGCCAGGTTTTCCTTAAGTACCAGGCAACAATTTTATAGGCAAAAATTTTAAGTTGTCACTTATGATGACTGGTGATGACTGAAATGCGGGGGAGAAAGGTTCGTGTAATAGTCAGCTTAAGATACCCTTCTGATAGATCTACGAGAGATTCTCAGAAGTTCTTGTGATATTGTGATAGATACCGCCCCATTTCAAGAGCTGTATTACTTATAATGCATGAAAAAATGGGAAGTGAGAATTTTAAACCTGGGGGTTTTGACACATACTGTCACATCAGCATGACTATGTGCTGGAGGATGCATAGCATGATATGCCCTCATAAAGTTATCCAGCAGTTCCTGCTCTGCTTTACCTTTCAGAGATACTTGTGGTCTGTACTAGAAGTAAGAGCTTGGCATTGGGGTGGTTTGTAGGAATTTCAGAATTCTACCTCTTGTGAAGCTGTACTTTAACAGCACAGTGGACTAAAGGGTCTTCTGTAGTACTTTTTTCCCTTTGCCTTCTAACAAAGGCTTCACACTTGGGATACATAGATAAAACACCAAAAACATTTAGGTTGGTTTTTTTGTAGCAGAAAAAAATCATTGCAGTCTAATTGTGAATGCAAATGTTTCAGCTTGATTATGTGATGACAAAACCCTTCCTTTGCATGGTTTCCTCTAGTTTGATCACTGTTGATGGAAAAAATAACACTGAAATTCTGACCCGAGTGAAGAAGAAAAGGCTTAAACAGTAAAATGATGACCTGGAGAACTGGATCTGTGCTTGTTTCTGCCAAGTCTTTTGCCAGGCTTGTCATGCTGTGGCCACCATAAAAAATTTAGTATGAAAGGTGCCCCTTTTTCTTCTGGCTGTATGAGTGGAGATTATCTGCTCTGCAGAAGTCCTGCCCTCTTGCAGCTGCTGCTGGTGACAACCATATTTAAGAAGTTTAAGATGGCACATTCTTGACAAAATGTTATTCCATGTCTTAAATTGATCATCCAGAATTATTGCATGCTTTAGGGGGGTTTTTTGGGGTTTGTTTGTTTGTTTGTGTTTTTGTTTGTTTTTGTTGGTTTTTTGTTTGTTTGGTTGGGTTTTTGGTGGTTTTGTTTTGTTTGGAGTTTTTTTCTCAGTTGTAGAACAAAGCTATTCTTCCAGTTTTCCCCTGTTGTCCTTGAGTGACAACAGCAAGATGATGAATTCCACAAACAGGGCAAGTACTTGGTTTGGTACAGATTTCACTCTGTCTTTCCCCGGATAAGCTGTAGGATAGCATGTTGAACAAAGAAACTCTGCTCTGAGTATTTCATTCTGAGTACAGCAGAAGTTTTGTGGAAAGAAATATGTTGTAACAGATCTGGATTTTTCTGCTGATTCTCAAACAGAGCTGTGCAGATGATCTTCCCTCTGCCCTCTTCCATCACATTCACTCTTAATGTATTTCTGCTGTCAGGATTTTGAACATATTTATTCATTGTCATCAGACTCACAAAGGCTGATTTGGTGTGTTTGCAGGTATGTCTAATTTTCTAGTTTCTAAGTTTCTCTTCAGCAAAAATAATCAAAGCAAGAAAGCATATGGGTTAAATACATTATTATTCTGTTCTGTAAAAATTACATACTTCTTGCTGAATCCTTCATCTTCTGAAGAGAACTGTCAGAACAGCAACACTAGCAAAGGCTTTGTTACAGAGAGGAAACTCGGTCAGTTTTAAAAGTTTTCTTGCCTATTAGTCAGCAGGAACCATCTGCGAGATGAAATGCTACCTTGTACATGTGGCTTTTTAAGTAACTCAGCTGTGAAAAGAAATTTCTAATGGTATAAAAGATGTTATTTAATTATGGGGGGCAAGGGTAAATAGATCTCAGAGGCAGTAGGGCAAGGATTGTGTGTTTGGTTTGTGTAAGTGTTCTATTTAAAAATTGGAGTGAAAGATTCTTAGTGCAACTTTTCTTGTTTTCTACAAATTTAATGGAAATGGGCATATATTTTGGTATTGTTTTTGTATAAAAGCTTAGTTACAATAAAGGAGAGAGAGAGGGAGTCTGAAGCACATAATTCAGTTGGTTTTTCTGTCTAAGAACTCAGAAACAGCCTTTGAAATAGTTTATTTGATTTTTTAAATTAGGAAATGTGGAAATAAAGATCATTGCAACCTCTTCAGTAAAGGAAAACAGAATGGAAAATTATTAGAAGTGATAACACGAATGTCTGAAAAATGCTGTGAATATGAATTGTCTGTCCCAACTTACTGTGCAATGGAAGGTTCCCATTTGAGTTCAAACTTTGAAGTCTAAAAGTGTCTTAATAGGTGTTTATGTGTCCAAATGTGATATTATTTCTTTTTTGTGTGAGATACCCAATTTCCTAACCTAATATAAAATCCAAACCTAATGAAAATAACCAAGGCACTTTTTGAGCATTTTTTGCTTTTGTAGTCACTTAAGAGGCAGACCAGAAACATTGCTGTGGGGTCAGACTTTCAATTCTGTAATTTTCCAGACTTTGATACCAATAAGCCATTTAAAAAATCATAGATCAGACATCTGGCATAACCCTTTTCATTCCTGGCTCTGTGCCTAATCTCACAACTGCAGTGCAGTTTAATTTTTGCCCTGCTATCTGTTCCCACCTCCCTGGTGCTTCAAAAAACCAGATGTCTTTGTTAAAATCCCTTACTCATAGACTTTAAAGATGAGTGCTGAGATTTCCATTTCATACTTGCCTTTGGCTTCCTTTCCTCTCTCTAGCCCATGCAAAAGTACTTTGGTAGGTGTTGCTTAAACCTGCTGACTGGACTCTCAGTATCATGTAGTTACTGTATTCAACCTAATATTGAAGTCAGCTTGTGTGCCGAAGTCAAATAACAAAGTACAGTGGGAAAAGTACTCATGTGCCGAAGTGGACCATTCAATTAGTTTGTAGTTTAAAGTAGTTCCTGTTTTGCCTCAAATGTTTAGTTAGTGAGTGTGGTGGTGGGATCAAACTCTGTTTCTGAGAAATCTTGTCCTTTGAAATTTCAGTTCGGAAGAAATTTTTCTAGCATGCAGAGTTTGGAGATATGTTAGGTGGGAAATACCCAGGCCTCAGATGTGCAGATTTGTTGAGGGAGTCTTTGTTTTCTTTGCCTGTTAGCTTTCTGATTTTCTTTTAACCAAGAGACTGGTAATTAAGCCACCTCAAAGGCACTCATCTTCTTTTCTGGATTCCAAGCATATGTCTTACTCTTGTAATTTGCTTTCTGTTTCTGTTTTGTGTTTTCTCTTAAGGCACGTAGAGGTTCATTGTTGGATCTGTCTATTTCTTCTCCCACAGCCGAAGAACTTTGTGGTCTGGATCTTCCCTATATACGAGGATAAATATGTATCTGTGCTCACCACTATTCTTTAGCTGGAAGCAAAGCTAAACTCAGGTGGAATACTTCACAATCCCATCCCCTCCCAGCAGTCCTGGAGTTCATTTGGAGGAGCTGTAGAGGGGGTGGGGTTTTGTGCTTTTGGGAAGCTAAAGCACAAGAGGCTGGAAACTGAGATGATTGGCACCTGCAGTGGTAAAGGTTATGGATGCGTAAACTACAATCCAGTGCAGCCTGTTAGACTGAAAGAGCACGTGCAGGAATTGCTTCTCCTGTGTTAACTCCCACAGCTGTCTGGAGCCAACATTGGCCTTGCTCTCTTTGCCCAGGCAGCAGCTTATTGCTGCTGCTATTTGGTTCCAATCCTGAAATTAGCTTTCCCCCAGCTATTGGCTCAGGCTTGGTGGCTGGTAAAAACTACAGTCAAGATGGATGGACTCTGTCTGCAATAAAATACAGTTGTAAAGTGTAGTGAATGCTAATCTTTCCAGATATTAAAACACCTGTCTTGAACAAGTTTGCATTCTTTCTTTCACCCACTGATGAAGTATATGCTTTTGGTCAAGTTATTTGGCAAAATCATGGTAAAATTACATCCAAATGGTTGAGCGTTTATTGCAGACAAGCAGGAAACACTTACTGGTACCGGTAATTAGTCCACTGTTATGTGCTATCCTAAATTGAAAACTTTGCATGAAGTTAGTAGCTGCAGAGACAAAACTTCTTAAAATATAGCTTATGCTCCAGCCCCATTATTTCTGAAACACCATTAGAAAGGAAAACTCATTGTTCTTGTCATCTGTTTTCTGCCTTTGTCATTCTTGCAGGTTATTGGAATACAGAAAGAAGACTTTCATTTACTAATGTTTTCTTATTTCCCGAACAGCAAGAAGTAACATAGTTGGCTTTCCTTCACTCTTTTACATTTCCTTCAGTTTTACCTTCCCGAAAAAACAGAACGATGCATGCTTCTGAGTGAAAGTAATAAATAATACATTGGTGCCAGTTCTTACCACAGTGATGGATTGGGAAAAGGAAGTTACTAGATACACATTTACAGGTCCATGGTTTAAACATTGCTTGTAACTATGTACTTAAATACATACTAGCAGGAGCTGTACAGTGGTTTTTGTTTTAAAACCAGAAATATGCCCACTGGAGTGGTCAGTATCTTCCTGTTTGAGTCAGGAAGGAACTGAGTAGGACTTCAGGCTGCCTGGAGGCCCATTGTGTTTGTGGCATCAGAAATAGGACTGAAAGCACCAAACTTCAAATACCCTTTTTCACCACACCTAGGACTGGAGATGATTTGTACTAATGACCTGTTGTGCTACTTGGACTCAAGTGGAGTGTCATTTCCATGATGGGGGAAATGGATCTTAATGTCCTGTGTGTGAGGAGGTTGAAGCAGAAGGTTCACAACCATGATGACCTTTGTGTCCATATGAAAGGGAAATGCTGGCTCTCCTTGCTAGAAGTCTCCACAGACAGGAGATTGAGATGTTGGGAGGGGTTGCAGGTATATTCATGGCTATAGCAAGCCTAACAATTTCCCTCTGTTGTTTACTGCTGAACTGATAAATTCAGACAATGGCTGAATGGCTTTACAAATCTGTGAATTTGTCAGTGCATCAAGTAATTTTTTTGAGCAGCCTTTGAAAAGTCCTGTCACTGGCACTGCTAAGCTAAGGCAAAATGTCAACAAATTCTTGTAAACGAGACACTACAGTTTGTGCTGCCAGTAAAACCTTGGCTGGGGTGCTATTGAGGGAGTAGACAGAACAAGCTATCAAAGTACTGTGCTTCCAGGAGAAACGAGACTGAGTCATACTTGTTTACAGAAGAAGGTAAAATGTAATAATAATAATATCAGGAAGCAAGCGTACCTGCTACATACATTAAATAAAGCTCCAAGATTTCTGAGAAAAATACAGGTATCCACATTCATTTGGTAGTAAATATTTACTTGAAAACAGTGGATTTAAACTGATTACTGAGGTAAAAGGTGTAGAGAAGTGAGATGTGCTGTCTGGGAAACAGCACTTGGGTGCAGCTAATTGAGAAATGTAAATGAAATTAGAGAATTTAGCATGGTGGAGAGAAACAGCTCTGCAGGCTGCAACAGGGAGGATTTGTCACCATTTGAAAAGTTCATGCTCTTAATTCCAGATGTTGTAGATGTTCATTCCCTTCCCTGTTTTTCTCTGTCATTCCTCTCACGTGCGTTTTCCTTGAAGAAGAGCCAGGGTGGTAACAGTGATTAAATCCAAGGAAAAACACCCAAGTGTATTTTGTCATGTTTCTTGCAAGATGTAGTACCTTTACCAATACTAAAAATATGCAAAATCACTTCCATTTTGGTGAATCTAAATCTGATGTAAACCCACTTCTATTTCCATTGTTCCTTTTTCTTGAAACATGGAATAAAACATAATTTTGTGAAATATGACCTTTGTGACTGAGTCTTGCAGAATAGCTAGCAGAAATAGAATTTTTCTAGGAGTGATCAAAATTGTAGAAAGAATATTCTTGTAATATTACAGTACGTTTTGTCGCAATTCTTTAGAATACTTTCAGGAGCCTGATCCCATAAACTGATGTAGTCTCCCACCACTTGTGGCTTTTTGTTGCATTCTCAGGTGTCTAGTTTTTCAGCTAGCAGCAAGTCATAATGAGGACGCAGGTGAGGGCTATCCTGTAAGCATTTGCTTCTATTAAGTAACTGGAGAGGGAACCAGGGTGCACTGTAATGGCAGGCACAGCCAGTCAGTGGACAAAGAGACTTGTCCTCTTCCATCCCCTCATGGTGCTTTTCACCATCATGCTCCCTAAAAATAATAATAACAATAAGAAACAAACAAAAAACCCAAACAACAAACAAACCAAAAAACAAAAAAAAAGCCCCACAAAAAAACCCAAAAAAACAACAACAACAACAAAAAGAAAAAACAAAACAAAAAAAACAAGCTTGGCCTTCATGATGAGAATTTCATAGCAAAATGCTGTGGACTGACATAGCTGAGTTGATTGCTTTTATGTAGCTAAAAAAAGATGGATATTGGATGCATGCATGGAAATTATTTTTGAAGTGCCTTCCATGTGACTAATTGACTTTCCTTTGTTTGTTTCATTGGGTTGTTCTTGTTGCCCTTTTTTAACATTATGAGCATGCCAGTATCTGAAAGTGGTCATTCATGAGAAAGGAAGAGGAAAAATAGTTTGCAATTTTTAAAAACCATATTGTGTTTGTAGCTTAGGTGAGAGAAAGACAGAGAGGATCTTTCTTAAATGTTGATAGGCATATGATCTGATGCTCTTGATCGAAATTTGGATGTCTTATACTCAGCATGCCCAGTTTAAATGTGCATAGTGAGCCAAGACTGGAAGCCACTTAACCTGGAGATCACCTGCAGATACTGGACTTCACAAATCCACCTCATTCTTGCAGTTCAAAGGTGATGGTGTACATATAGTATTTATTTCATGCTTGTAAAAAGGAAAAATACCTGACCAAAAAAAAAAAAAAGGTAGAATATAGACATTGTTCAGAAAAGAGTTACTTAAAGTGGAAATTTTAGACATAATGAAATTAGTTTTTCAGGGAGAATGATACAGTGGAGATGGTGAAATTTCCAAGCCAGTTTTTAGAAATCAAGAAAAATTAAGAGAAGAACCAAGTGGCTTCGTGCCCCTTTTTAACTTTTTCTCCTGTGTGAATGGAAACAAGTAATCTTTTATGCAGACTCTTCTGCAAGGTGGCTTTAACCACAGCTGTTCATAAAACATACCTGGGTTTCCCCCAGTGGAAAGCTTCAGTATTATTCGAAGTCTCTCTTGTGTTTCTGGAGGCCAGATATTTTGGGGAGAAGGGAACAGGGAAACCATTCTTGTTTGTATAGAGGTTTAACTTGCTCCCAGTAGTCAGGTTTGTGGCATACAAAAATTTTATCAACATGTTTTAACTTCTTAATGCCCTGTTAAAAAGGAATCATACCGTCTGTCTTTTTGCTGAGTTCACTTTCAGAGTTGTAGTAGGCAACATAATATAAAATGAAATATTAAAGGCTTGGTCTCCAAAATGAGTTGAAGAAGTTGTTAACTTCACCTGGAAGGCTGTTCAAGCATATGTGATGCTATGAGAAAGGTTCACACCCACTTGTGCATGAAGGTGACAGAAAGTCACTGCGTTTAAATATTTTAAAGATCATTTATTCATTAGTAGTAAATTTCAAGTAGAAGATCAGAAGCAAACCTGAAACTATGCCACAGCTGGGCACTGAGCTTAGGAAATACTTAAAAGGCAACAGTCGCAGTAGCCAAACATACATTTTTTGACCTGTTATCCATATCACTCAGAAGTAAAAATGATCCTAGAAGATTCTTGACATACTAATCCACCAAATGCATTTGATAGTCAACTTCAGTATTTCCTCCTGTTGTCCTATAAAAGTGTCCTTTCCATTTACATAGCACTTGTAACAGCAGGAGGAAAAACTCTGCAGTCGGTAATTCAAGGTCGGTTCAACACTTGGTAGTTCTCTGTGAATGGCACACAGGTAGTCCCCAGGGAGCCTCTACATAAGCTGTCTCCTGAGTGAGGAGGACAAGTTCTTGAGGAACTTACTTTCTTCTTTTACATAAACTGAGTGCATTTTGTGCAGACTTGTCCTTCTTTCAAAACAAAAATTTATTGGTTGATGGTATCATGAAGCAAGCATGTTTACAGTAATATTCAGCTGTCAAAATATGGTATGCTAATGTTGACCTTTTTTTTTTTTTAGACATTTCTTTAGCATTTCTTATTATTTGGGACATTCCAGAGTCCCTGATTCTTTCTTTTCTATTTAAAGGGAAGGGAGGGAGATTGAGAAACAGGTAACTGTAACTGTTTTCCTTACAGAGTTTTTTAATAAAATGTTCTCTCATGTTACCTTGAAGTAGTCTTGTTGCTGACATGTCATGATAATTTTCTTCATTTAGTGATGATAAGGCAGTAGAAGAACAAACAGAGGAAGATGAAGAGCTAACTGTTGTGGAAGATGAAGATGCTGACGATGACGGTGATGATGGTGATGAAATTGAAGAGACAGAGGAAGAGTATGAGGAGGCAGCCGAAAGAACTACCAGTATTGCAACCACTACCACCACAACTACAGAGTCTGTTGAAGAGGTTGTCAGAGGTAAATTCATGAGCATCAGGCTTGGGGCTGAAAAACTAATCCTGCTGCTTTGCATATTTGCCCTTTACAACAGAAAAATGTTCCAAACAGCAAAATACCCAAAGTTGCAGTATTGTTGTGCTTTGGCTCCTATAATTTGCATGTTTAATCCCCTCGCCTTTCCCTTTCCCATTACAAATATTCTTTGGAGTTAGTTCTGCCGCAACCCTTTGGGTTTTCTGTCCTCCAGCCCTCCTGGCGCACAGATGCTGCAGGGACTGTCTGTCCTTGAAGTGTGTTTGTTGTGTATTTGTAAACAGGAGGGTTGGTTTTATTTTAAAGTAACATGAAATAAAATTCAACTGCCATATTTAGCAAATAGGACAGGAAAGTGTGTATGGTTTATCATGCACATGTGTTACAGAAGGATAGGGACTATCAGTTCCAAGCAGGAGGTAGCATGAGCTGGTTTGGTCTCTCGTATTAACAGCAGTGATGGTTAATTTTGTGTGGTTCTGTTAGATACCTGTTTGCTATGTTTCTCCATGAATTAATAATTCAGTAAAATTAGATGAATTTAAAATAACTATGCAGAAAAATGAACCTAAACTAATGAGTTTTACTGAGTAGGGTAGAAGGAAATAGGAAAAAATAGGATACGTGAAGTGAGAAAGAGCTCTTCATTTCTAAAATTGAATTTTCATTTTTTTTAGTTATTAACAGGACTGCATTTTAAACTTTGAATTTTACCCTTATTCATGGGCAGCATAGCAACATAGTATTTTTAAATGCCACATTTCTCCTACAATGCATATTGGAATTAATTATCCTTAGATTTCTATTTTAATAATACAGTTCAGTCTGGTGTAAATCTCAGTAAAATAGATCCCAGTATTTCTACAGTGCTTACATCTTTACTGATAAATGCTGGAGATGGTGGCAGGAAATGAGATTAAAGACTACATTTTAAAAGAAAGGAGTTCTGACATGCAGGAGGCAGAGGGAAAATGATAGAAATTGGGGCAGTTGTGAAACGAGGCAGAAAACATCTGGCCTGCCTCCTTTCCTCTCCCCATGCTTCCCCATCCCCTGCCACTGGGGCCTCTTGGACTCCAGCAGTAGTGGAGTCCTACATTTTGCCTGTGGCAGTGTCCCTTTCTCTTGAGCCGTGGTTCCAATGTTTGTCAGAGCAGAGGGTGCTGGCTACAATTTATCACACCCAGGGTACAGAAGGATGCCCAGGGGATGCTTTGGAAAAGCAGAGTTACTCGGTTATATTTTTCTGTTCAGTCTACACGGAGCACTAAAGCTTTGCTAAAATCACTTGCAAATGTTTCTTTCTAAGCCTGGCAGCTCAGTCTTGTGTGTTTCTGGCTTATATAACTGTTAGTGTTTTGCTCAGTTGTTGGAGAGCCTTTTCAGTGAGGA
The DNA here is from genome assembly GCA_013398055.1 of Ifrita kowaldi. NCBI lineage: Eukaryota > Metazoa > Chordata > Aves > Passeriformes > Cinclosomatidae > Ifrita > Ifrita kowaldi. The sequence continues at coordinate 133,776 of VZRS01013711.1, forward strand.
GGGGATGGGAGGAGTTTATGTTTAAATCTTTAAACCAATTAAACATATTTCCATATGTGAGCTTTTACCACCTGGGGATAGAATGCCCTGTTCTCGCTGGTAAATGAATATTGAAAAGAACAAAAAAAGAAAAAGTACACTTGATTTTAATGGGATTTTGGATGAGTGGAAATGAGAAGTTTGGTAGAACATATTTCTTTACTGAGGGTGTTTCAAAGAGGTTAAGATTTATAGCTTTCAGGAAAGTAGAGTACAATCTCCTGAATATAATACATAACATGTAAAAGATAATGTAAACTATTGAAGCGACCTTTTAGAAGCCCTTTAGAAATGTATATATTTGCTGATTATGAAATCATAGCATATTGTTTTTCCCAAGTCTAGCATTTCCCACCTTGGATGACTGTGAGGGAAATATGCATTGGTTCAAGTGAGATGAGGGCAATCTGTTACCAATACAAGTTTTCAGCACCGTTCTGCTGCAAACCTTTGGGCTTCCTGACCTTCAGCCTTCCTGGGGCACGGATGTTGTAGGGACTGTCCTGGAGAGTAAATGGTATCTGACAGAGCTGCACCAGGCAAAGTGCTTGCTTATTTATTAAAGTAGAAGTGTCCAAATGACATAGCCTTGATCCTTGCTTTTGCTTCCCTTGCTACACACAAGAGAAAGCTTCCTACAGGGTCCCTGTCCTCTTGGTGCAGGCAGCAGATCCAGCATAGGAACTTGTGTGGTGAGCATCTTGCTGATGCAAACAAAAAGTTTGTCATTGTAATTGAAAGACATAGAGGGATCTTGTTGAGAACGTATGTATTAAGAAGTGGTCTTTGGAGACACCTTGAAAACCTCTCTAGAAGGATTGAAGTGTCAGCTTCCTTCATGTGGACTGAGTTCCAGGCTTCCTTGCCCAAGCACTAGTCATAAAACATATACTAGGATGCTCTTCACAACACTTCACAGCCAGTTTCATGAAGCTATAACTAATATTATGTCTTTAGCATTAAAGAACACAGAGAGTGGGTTTATCCAATTTGAGAGGAGCTGCTTTTCAAATGTGAACAGCTGTTGTAAAGCCATAACTAAGGATCTAATTGTGGGCTGGTACTGAGCCCTTTCTCTGCCAAATCAGTGGAATGGCTGCCATCAACCATAAATAATTAAAAAGCATAAATGCAGTGTTATACTTTAAAGATACTTGAGCTATTGTAGAATCAATTTTTCAGGCAGTTTTATTTCGGTGCATATTTTAATGAATTGTGACCAAAATAGTAATAGTAGAACCACTTATTTTCAGTGAAAAGGAAATTAGTCTTGCCTAGAGAATGAGAAGGGTCCATTGGCAGGAGGGTAGTATTTTCATTCAGTTTCTGCAGTAACCACATTTCTGTGTGTTTAGTAAAAAATGTGGATAAACTTTCCATAGCCCAGTATTTGCCAGTATTCACTATCCCACCTTTTGTTAGAGATCATCTTTAGTCTCAATTCATATGGAGTATAGCAGCACACCCAGTTTAAACTTTTAGATACGCTCTTGCTGGGCTTCAGATGTTAAGTCCAGACGATTGTGGGTCTGAGATTACAGGGATTTGGATGGTGAAATTAGTGTCAAATCTACACTATTCACCTTTGATCGTGGGGAGATGTTAGCATTAAATTTGTGCTGAAGAAAATATGGCTCATTTATGAAGCCCTGCTCTTGATTTTTGTCTCTGTGTGGAGCAAGGGAAGTGACTCTGCTGGCCAGGATTTAGGCAAGGGAGTGGTTTAATTTCTGCTGTCATTGCCACAGTGTCATAGGGGTTGCAGAGCTGCTCCTGAGGATCCAGGCTCCCTGTGATTTTTCCAGCATGTAATGGAGGCAAGCAGGAGCACTGCTTCCCCCATCATGTGCAGTTTTTTGTGATTTTGTTTCTGCTGTCCTTCTGCACAGGACAGCAGAAGGACACAGGAGGTGACAAGAAAAATCAGTCTCTCTTGGCATACAACAAAGAAAAAGCAATTTTGGCTTAGTGCTTCCCATCAACATCACAGTCAATCAGATCTCGTTAGAGGAGAGCAGAGGGGTCAGCACAACAGCCTGACACAAAACACTTGGCAGCTTCTCTGCACACCTGCCAGCAGATATGGGGGAATTGGCAGCATAAGCCTCACCTGCCTTCTCCAGCAATGTAATATTGCCCTTTATCAGCTGGTTTTGCTTTCTCTAATTCAGCTGGATTTCTTTAGGCAGTTAGGGAAAATCTAAGCAGTGCTGCTTCATGTGACGTTTTAACTGTATTTACAGTCTAGAATTGCAAGTGAGAGACTATATGCTGGTTTCTTAGCAAGAGAAAAGTTGCCTGATTTTGGTATGGTAGGTTTTAGTGTCACTGATCCATCATGAGTGGTTTTTTTCTGAAGATTTTTATCTGAAAGACCTAAAATCTATTCAGTGACTCTTACCATATATTCTAAAGCAAGGGACATTAACCCTGATTGCTAGACCTGTCAGCTGGGAATTTTGGGACAATATTGGTAGTGTATGCTACATTAATTGGGTTTTTTTTCCCACACTCCATAGCTTTGCCCCACTTTCATGGAATCATAGAATGGCCTGGGTTGGAAGGAACCTTAAATATCACCCAGTTCCAACCCCCTGCCGTGGGCAGGGACACCTTATTCTAGACCAGGTTGCTCCAAGCCCTGTCCATCTCAGCCTTGAACACTTCCAGGGAGGGGGAGTCCACAGCTTACCAGGGCAACTTTTCTTCTTTAAAAGATTGTCATCTTTGTGCTGTAGTAGTAGTTCTTTGTTCTTCTTCCTTGGCTTCGAGGCTATACAGTATGCTTTATTTGGAGAGGGATGATGTGTGATTGCATTTCATATCAAGAAAACATGATTGGTTGCTATATAAATAGTACACATTAGGATAGATCCATGGGGTTTTTTGCTATGAGATCTTCATTAAGAATGATCATCTGCTCTTATTTATGAACAAGAACTGATAAAATTAACCTAATGTATTTGCATTTATAGCTTTTAATTAGGCATTTTAATTAAAATTAAAATTAATTATAGCTATTCCACCATAATATAATACTTTATTTTATGCTGCATTTGGAGGAAATCTTCCTTATAATCTGGTGATCTTATTGATGGAGACACAGTATACTATTACCTTTTTGGGTCGAGGGCAAAAGTACTGAAATACTGAACACAGTAATAGTGTTATTTTATGTGAAGTTGGAAGGTGGAGAGTGGTTTCATTTGAAATATATCCTGCCAGAAAAAATTACAAGAATCTGTTTCCCTAGAGAAAATGTCATCTTATTATATTGAAGCAGTAATTAATTGCATCTTTTTTTGCTGAAGATTTTGCTGTATAAAAAGACTGGAATGCATTTCTGGGCTAATCCTCATACTCACTGTCATGCCGTGTTAGCAGAATTATGATGTTATGTGGAAATAGTACCTTTTCTAAAACACATAAATTCATGAAACTGTATTACCCTAGATTTAAAATCAGGCTGGGTTTTTTGTTTGCATTCTGGCCATCAGTGGTGACTTAATGGCGCATTAGTTCCAAATGTAGTTCTGTTGTGCACAAGAAATAGAAAATATATTTTCACATGTTTGTTCTGCTTCAGAATTATGAGGCTTTGTATTCTAGCTAAGTATACCATTAATTTTTTTTAATATTCTAAATATGCCCTTGCAATAGCTTAAGAATAAACATTATAGAGAGAAATTCAATCTTGATTACACAGGATGGAAATTACAATTTAAGGGTATTTAACAGCTTTAGATGAGCTGTCCTCAGTATTGCGTTGAGAAGTCATCATTTTGCTTTTTTAACTTTTCTCTGTGAAAAGCATTTTAGCAGTTGTGTAGCTTGAGCACCAACTTTAGTCCTAGAGCATGTGCCAGCTTCACAGCTGTCTTCTCCTAATTCCGAAAACCTCTTCTGAAATTAGCTCTTGTCTTCGAATACTCAAACTAAAATTTGGTTGCCTCTTCTAACCATATAGTCAAAATGAGGAAGTTTGTTTCAGTGAAATTATCTTCAAATACTCCCTTTTGATTGATTCATTGAGTAAAAACAGTTGTGCCTTTTTAGAACACAAAGAATGTAACTAAAAGAAAAACAGTGCATTGCCTTATTTTTCTCAGCTAGTTTAAAAATGAAGACTAATATAGAGGCATACGTATGAATATCCTCAAACTATAGCTCAATTCCTGAAAATATAGAAGCCAAAGTTACTCCGGTTGTGATATTTTATATACTAGTGCATGAAGAAGGGGAGCATATACCTCATGATATATATTTGAGAGGTTCATTCCTTTGGCCTCTCTTGCATTTATCAGTTACTTACTCTGTTCTTTAGTGAGATATAAATGGTAAAATAAAAGATCTGATCCCATATACTTAAGCAACTGAGTGTTTGAGGTCCTCATTTAAGAGGTCTTCAGGTCCTATATGATTGAATGGACAGCAAACACACACCAGTGCTAGTGGGCTGGTTCAGACCCCCAGTATGATTTAGTTGTGTGTACTTGATTGTATCAGCTTCAAACTTGCAGGGCTGGTAGTACAGAAACACTCATCAATACAGTATATTTTCCATTACCATGTCTATATTTAGCGAGACCTTGCAGTATTTATAAGCCAGCATGATGGTACCTTTGTTCTGTAGCATTAAGGTAAATAGGTTTCTCAGAGGTGTAGACTAGACATGGGAAACCAACTTCCAAGACAGGTCAGAGTTAGTAACCTAACCCCTCCTGGTGGTCCTTTTTTTCTTAGATCTCTTCTAATTTAATTTCTGATTTAAGGTTTGGGGCTGACTGCCAGCATTAAATGAGCTCAGTTCTTATGATCATGTATATAAATTCAAATACTGAAAAAATACTGAGTAAACTTGATAGTTTCACTGATAGAAATATGTAAATGTAGCTTTAATTCTTCTCCCTGTTAGAAGATTAAATTTTATTTCCAATTCCTCAGTTGAAAATGTTGTAGTTAAGAATTTAAGTCCCGTATGGAAAAAAAACCCATGGAGGTGAGATTTTGAAATAAAGCAATTATAATTTCACTTTGATTTGAAATCAGTTTTCTTCAAGTAGCAGGAAAAAATGGTAATGAAAAATTTAAGCTGCCATTCAGAACTATATTTTATATTTTCCTCTGTAAAAAGTGATCATCAAAAGTATCTAAAATGTTTGCACATAAATTCTAATGAGTCCTACTTACAGCATTTTGGTAAATAAGTGCTTATGGAAGTCTTTCATATAAAGCCAGTATAAATCCATGTCCACATACTTGAAGACTGTATTTCCTAGGGTGCTGAAGTCTGTGCTTTTCAAAGAAAAAATAACACAGTCAGTGCCAATCTTTAATGTAACTGATTAGTTTTCAGTATCCAACTACTTAATATAAAAGCAAATCGACAAGCTTCGCCACAGCACTGTCCTTCAGGGAGTGTTGCTTGCTTGGTTAGAAACAACTGGGTTTGCCCCAACATGCTGGAATACGTACAAGAAGCTTGGAATGGGGAAAGTTGAATTACACTTTCCTGATTGTCTCAAAAGTGATTTGTCTTGTCTAAGGTTTTGGAGAACAGAGATATTAGCACCTGTGATTTAGGACACAGGATGAGAGAAATTTGACTATTGGAGTAGGGTGGTTTGAAAACTCTGAAGTGTCTAAAAGCAACTGTTCACAAACCTGGGTTGTGGCAAAGGCTTGTCCTCTTTAATTGTATCCAATTTCTTGAAGCTAAAGGCAAAAGTTTGTCTTTGGAGGGGGAAGAGTGAACAAGTTCCTTAAACAAAGCAAAGCTCACTGTTAATGCTGTTCTGGATACAAATTATTTGTGGTATCAAGTAAAACTGAACTGCACATTTGCAAAAAGTAACTCATCTTTCGCCTCAGTTTTCAGCAACAGAGTTAGAATATGAAGCAAAGATAGCTTTTAATTTTTTGGTGAATCCTTTAGCAGTGCATGCTGCCTGCCTCCTCCTAATATCTGCTAAAATACCGTAGTTCACCCCTCGTAGACATTAGTTGCTACACTTGGCAGCAGCAGAAGGAAAGGGAAGTGATGTTAGGATTAACAGCCTGAGAAAACCTGTTGAGTTTCCCATCTCAGCACTTCATTTCCCTATCTTCTCAGCTGAGGTGTTGCAGCTGAGAACCAAATGCAGTGGCTTTTTCTTTTAAGGACAAGTGGTGGATGGGGATAGAGAGGCACGGGAGGAGCATCTGGCCCATGAACAGGAGTGATGGGACCATTGCCCAGGAATAGAAGCTGGTTTAAAAAGGTACCTTTGCCCCAAAGCAGAGGTGAAGAAATGCTACTCTGAGCCCTCCACAGAGAATGGCAGACAGGGGTGGTGACACTGGGAAAGGGATGAATGACAGCAGATACAAGTTTCCTAGACTGGACTGGCACCACTCTTCACAAATTGAGCAGTCATGAAACAGTAAACCAGAGCACTTCCCCCTCTCTTGTTTATTCTCCATTTAGGTCATAAACATTGGAAGACAATAGAGCATTTCTCTCTGTGGTGACCTAAGTACCATGTAGGTCTCACCAAGAGCAGTAGGGTTGGCAGTGCATGCTGGAGGGAAGGATGTCCCTTCCCTGGTGGGAGATGAGAGGTCAGGCAGGAGGCCTAGCCATGGCCACAACCATAGGCTGGCTGCAAAGCTTCAGGCTTGCTCTTTTTAATATATTACTCTGTGGTTTACTGAATACTTGTTCAAGTGCATCTTCATGTGGATAAATGACTTAATTCACCAAAGAGCCAATTCCTAGGTCCAATCTGATGGACAGTTACCTTTGCTTTTGCATGTTCAAATCTCTGTTGCTATTTCTGTGAGAGAGGTACCTATAGGAAATTTCATATTAAATCTGTAAACAGTTTCCAACTTGATAACAGTGCAAAATAAATCAGTCTTTATAGCAAAACAAGTATTTTGAGGGAAACCTAGAAAGTGCTTACTGTGTGGCTAGAGGCTGGCCCACAATCAGCATTAAGTAAGACTGAATTGTTGAGACCTATGTATTTTCAGAAATTACATTTCCTGTCAGTAAAAATTCTTTTGAATGTACCTGTCTGTCTTATGTCAGAAGCCACCATTAATTCTTAATTGACATGTGACAGCTTTTCCAAGACTGTGCAAAGTTAGCTTTTTGTCAAGATTTGACTGCATAATTGGGTGGTATGGCTGGATTTGATTTTAAAATAAATCAGGAGAACTGCTTGTATACTAAATATGGTCTATAATTAATCATATGGTAATATACAATTAATTGTAATTAATGTGCTATGCAATTAATGATACTTATTTTGTTTTTTCTTCAAGTAAAAAACTTAGTATTCCTTTCCCCCTAATTTCTTCATACAGAAGTGCAGCATTTTTAGCACATCCTTGATGGTTGCATACTCTTTGATCTGTTTCTCTCAGACTAAATATATGCTTCCTGAAATTGATTCTTATTATTTATAGTTAGAATACGTGAATAAGTTAAACACATGTAAAATTGTACCTTTATTGTATATTTGAAGAAATGTAGGTTGTATTGCCAGTGACAATTGGACATAAAAACCTATTTATGGTTTTTATGTGCTTCTGAGGATAGTGAATTGATGGATCAGGACAGACACTGAAAAGCAGGATTCTTTGTAGCCAACATCTGAGAGGTGATGAGCTTGCCGGGGATTTCCAGTGCTAGTGCGCTGATATTTCTTCCTACCTTTCAACCCTTAGGAATCTGCTTTCCACAAAATTCAAATTTATGCAGAGAATTTAGAAGCCTCTAGTTTAACGTGGCAGTTTGTTTGCCAGGTAGTGTGTGGGATGAAAGTAAATGAGGGATTTATCGGTGTTTATATTATGTATATTTGAAATTACTTGTGCAGCACATTGAAACATAAAACTGTTTTTGTCTGTTTGGAACATTATTGGTAAAGGGCTTTATGTTCACATGTGTAATTGGCTGAACTCCAAATTGCAGGCAGAATTTGCTTTGTTTTCCTTTAATTTGTGTGGTTTGGTTCTTCCTTCAGGTTTTCCTGTGTCGCAGGATGTAGGCAGAGACTGTGGCAGCTCACAGTGAACACAAGCACAAATAATTTTAACTTTTTTCCTGTGTGTATATTCACTGGGGATGAGATTTCCTCCCATGGATGGTTCAAGCTATGGCAGTAATTTTATGTATGTGAGCCCTTGAACTGTGAATTGAAAACCCTGTGCTGGGTGGCTTGCAAAAGGGAGTTTCTTCGTCACTGGCTACATTTAAATAGGTGTCTGAAAAGAATTTGTCTTCCACTATAATGCTTAAATGTTTGTTTGTTTGTTTTCTTTTGCATAATTTGATCAGGGAGGGTATACAGACTTAAAAAAGAAGAAGAGAAATTGTGTCTCCTTCTACTTGCAGAAGTTTCCTTTCAAGTACCAAGTAAGCTGTTTGGGCAGGAATCTGCCCAGGGCTATCAGCAAACCCCCAGTCAGTTGGTGGTTGTACCCCTCTGGCCTGGAAGCAGATGAAATTCCACATTTGTTTCAGGACAACACCTCTCAATGTGTGCAGATAAAGTTGCTAAAAACATCAGATATAGGCAGGCTAAGGAGACTTTGTGGCGGGAATCTGAGTCAGTTCAAAATTTACCTTCATTATCTCTGGGGAAAGGTTTCCTATTCCCCAAAACTCCTCCTTGATGCATCTCCTTCTAAAGCACCATCTTGGTGCATCTCCTTCCCTGCTTGATGATGCCATTTCCATGCTAAATGTGGTTCCTCCGGGTCTCCTGTGACTAGAGGTGTGCTCTGAGCAAGCCGAGACTGGGCCATGCCGCGCGATGATCTCCCGCTGGTACTTTGATGTGGCTGAAGGAAAGTGTGCGCCCTTCTTTTACGGCGGCTGTGGCGGGAACCGGAACAACTTTGACTCAGAGGAATACTGCATGGCGGTCTGTGGCAACATCAGTAAGTGCCCTCCACGGCGCCTGCCGTGCGGGGAGCGGGCCTGGGCTCACACTAACCCCAGCCGCGGTCTGTCCATACCTCTGCTCACCACTCGGGCCTCCTTGGCCTCTTGCTAACCTGGCATGGTAGTGGGTGACTTCTTGGCACTGTAGGTGGGCTCTGAGTAGGGGGCTGAGAGCTTAACACCTCCTCAGGTGAGACCTTCGCACCCATCTTCTCTCTATTCTCTGTCAAAGCGTACTGACATTTCATGTGTCTGTGTGTGTGCACGTACAATGCATGTGCAGGAAAAAACACTAACATTAGGGAAACGCCAGGTAAGTTTAAAAATATCTCATAGTTTTTATAGTGTAATCTCTTGTATTTCTGACCTTTTTTTTCCCAAAGCTGAAAAATATTAGAGTGCATATTTCCAGATTTTTTTGGCTTTGGTTTTAGTTTTGTTGAATTCTTTGTGTGTGTTTGCAATGAAAAGGGGAGAAATAAAAAATTTGATTTTTTACGTTTCCCTAAGGGCTGTGGTGCACATGGATGTGAATCACCTCCCACTTATTTTAACTCAACCATATGTTTTCATGACTGTTTTCGCTGAAAAAAGGGTGTTTGCACTGTTTCAGAGTGGTGGCTTTCTCCACCATACACCATTGAAGCTGATAAATCAGGTGCTAGTTTTATCAGATGGGTTCTGTTTTGAGAGCCTCTTGTACACTCCTCTCCCAATCTGCCTTGCAAGTAGGTACTCCTGGGAGAGCATCAGCTGACGTTTACATCTGACACATTAAAGAGTGAGGACATGTCTCACTGCCCTGCCTGTTCACAGGGCACAGAGGAGCAGAACACAAGCAGCATCTCAGGGCTCCGTTTAGTAAAATATGTTCCAAAATTGGCCTAGGAGCATTTTCAATCAGTAGGTTAAAGGGTACAGTAAAGGGTTCAAAATGCACACAAACAAATGAAGAGCCCTAGCAAGGGTTACTATGTGTGTCATGGAGCAGAGGAGGTAACCTGTATTTTATTGGTGCAGAAGCAAGAGCAGTCCTGGAGGCAGGATTGCTGCACTGATGCTCCAGCTGCATTTTATCTCAGCGTCTTCTAGAGCTGTTCATGGCAAAGCTCCAGGGAAGGGTCATAGGGAAATCTGCCATGATGGGAGTGAGGAGGTTACTTCATGAACCGTGATCAGCTTCTGCAACGAGACAGAAGATGTAGTGAAGGGAGAGATCTGTGCAGGAGTTTGGAGTGAGGTCTAATGTATTTACTAACAGAAGAACATTTTGAACTGTTCCTGTGTTAGGTAAGATATTTCCAGAGATGCAAAACATGATTTGTCTCTGGTTGCATCCTCTCTTTGGGAGAATAAATTCTCTTCTCTTCTGCTCAGGAGATTCTGCTCTGTCTAATGGAAGTTGTTGTCTGGCTGGGTGTTTTTTTCCTCAGATTCATTTCAATAAAACAATGACAAGACTATTACCATTTCTGTGATTCTCTTGGTTTATTTTGGAATTCCAAATTTTTGGTCTAAGTAATTTTCTCTTTAAGGACAATGGAGTTAGGTTGAGTACTTGAGCTTGCTTGACTTTGTTTGTGCAACTCAGACTGATTTTGTATCTCCCATAGGTTTTTTTCCCTGACTTTTTTTTTCTTCAGTAGTTTCTCAGAGTTGAGTCTATGAGGATACACTTCCCAAGCTATTTCAGTTATATTTTTATTCCTGGTTTTCAATGTTATGTCAGTGTATTCTATACCCTCATCTACACACCTGTTATTTCTGTTCCTGAAGTAACTTTGTTTTCTTTTAGTTTCATGTACTGTTTCAGTCTCACCATGCTGTTTCTGCTTATTCTTCGTATTTTTGCTGAATAAAAATTGTAATGAAAATAATTGGAAGTGCTGAATATAATAAATTTCACCACTGAAATGATGTCTTATGTTTAGTACTAATCCAGTGTTGCTGAAAGAGGTAGCACAGACACCACTCTCACCCCAATCTCACAGAAGAAAACAGTGGAGAATAGTTTCCATCAAGGCCACTTCTGTTCTCTCCTGTCATTTTTTCACCCTGTCTCCCTTAATTTAGTCTTTCTATTTGATCTTTGTGCCTCCTCCTCACTTCATTATTATTAATATATTTATTCCATTCTTTATTTCTTTTCTCTCCGAAGTTCAGACTGTTGTTACTGCCTTGTGTCCTATTAAAACAAAACAAAAAAAAAATAAAGCCTCTATTAGGCAGGAGGCAAGATGGATGCTAAAGCACATCTTTCCTTTGTCTAGCTATAGTTTGCTTTTCAGGATAAACTAGTTAGATTGTACAGAGTAATATGAAATAGTGGATAGCATTGGGTTTCTCTTGTATAGTGGGCAAAGGGTGAAAGTGTGGGATATGAGTCAGGTTTTCTGGTAATGAATTGGAAATGGCCTGAACCAAAATGTGAGGATGTTCTGTTGTCACCAATACCCATATACTGCGAAATTTGAATACTAGTATCCTGAACACTTTTTCTTAAACAAAAAAGTTTTAAAAATCATGTTTTATTCTGCTTTCTTGCTAAGTCTCTTTGCCTTGATCTGAAAAGGTGGGTCTGTCCGGTTTTGCAAAGCCTTAGACTTGCCTCCATGTTCAGTGGATTTGACTGGTGCTCTGTGGTCTGACTGAAATGATTTAACTGTTGGGTAGGAGCTACTGCTGTCGTATTTTTTTTCATTTATCATCCAGCTCCATGGAAGTGGATACAAAATTGCCTTAGAAGTAGTAGGCTTTGAGGGTGATGTTTCCAATTCCTTCAGCCTGTCAGACCACATGCTCAGTCTCTACTGATTTTTATTAAGAATGTTCGGTACTGTCTGTGGTTTCTGTTCAATATAATGATTCAAACTTCTACTGTGTGACTGTCTATAATGGCTCCTCCGAAGTCACAGAATCTGTCAGGGGGTTAATTTGGATTTAGTGGCCTCAGAATGAGTATATATTGACAGGACTAAGCAAACATATTGCTGCTATCAAAGGAAAGATTTCTGTCTTATTATCATACTAAAAAGTAACTCATTGTACTAATTTTTTTACTTGTCTGTTAATTGTTGCATTTTAAACATCCTTAAAGCTACAGGAAATATATTTTTTTAAGTGAGTGCTACTTTGAAATTACATTAATGTTTAATTCTTAACTTGGGGACTTAAAAGCTGGGAACATCCATTCTCTTAAATATGCTTCATTTCTCAGACAGCCCTCCCAGCAGCTCCTGCAGCCATCAGAGCTGAGTGGAATTAATGACTGTCTCAGTTTGAGACAAGTTTAGGAGGAAACATCCTGTGATGAACGTCTCCTCGTAAGAAGGCAGGTTTCACCACTCCCTCCCCCACAGATACAAAAGGAATTTCTTGGATGAAAGTGAAAAAAACTATTTATTTAACAAGCAGAGTGCCCGCATGACACACAGAAAAAATGAATAACTGTTAAAATATTAAACCTCCTTGATGTAGAGAAAGCTGGTGGATTCAAAGTTCTTTTCTGTAGCTGGCTCGGCCCCTCCCGAGGTCCGAAGCTGGGATGCAACGTCCCGGCAGCCTCCCTGCTGGTCCACGGGATCTGATGATCTGGTTCTCGGATCACAGCTAAGCCAAACAGTTCCAGAAGAAGAAGTAGTTCTGGAGGATTTCAGTATGCCAGTATGGGAAAACTTCTTGCCTCAGCTAACAGACTAGCTAAAAGCAGGAAGGTGCTCCCTCGGCTCTGCAGCGGTGAGAACGTGGGGGAGTGTGTGTGAGTCCTTGAATACAAACCGTGCTGAAGAATTCGCCTGGCTTCTCTCCCCTCTCTCTGGGACCCAGTTTAAAGCTATGGGGGCCCATTTCTGGGCACAAAGCAGATATAGGGAAATACAGTATTATCATAAAATCACCTCAAGGCAATGATGCTGTGTTTTCATTTGTTCCTCATTCAAAGTGGGAGTGAGTTGTATTCTGATGGCGCAGTCAGTTTTTGAGAATTTTGACATTATCATTAAAATGATCTTTTATAAATAGGTTTTGATTTTTTATAAGATAGTACTGAATTTCTGTGGCTCACAATAGAGGGAACCAACAGGGTCAATGTTGTCAGTTCCCTCCTTCCTTGCATAAACCGTGAAACTTAGTAGGAAGTTTAAATGTTGACACATGTGGTTTTATTTTTGGTCATTTTAGAGCGCTATTGCAGGTTTTTGGGTGAATTTAGGTACAGCAGTGTTTATTCTCTAGACTAAATGCTGTGAACTTCCAAACTTGCTAAATCTCTTGGTGGTTTTTAAGTGGCAGATACTGTCCACTTTAATTTTTCTTCAGAGGTGTATTGCAAATAAAGATCTGTACCTTTTACAGCAGCAGCTTACAAGATTATACTTATGTTACCAGTCATTTCCTTTATCCATTGCTTGCTTGTTTAGGATGTTGACATGTCCCTAGTTAGCAAGAAGTAAAATGTTTTGGCAGCTAAACTAGCATACCAACTTCCAGTGTCTAAGACATTAAAGAACTGTGACTTCTAATATAATCTATTCAAATTGTTAATTTTGAGTATGACCTTTAGTTGTAGGATGCAAGTGACTAATTTCTGTTTCCACAGTTTCTTCATCTATATAAATTTGCACTTTTGTTTCACCTTTGAACCACACATTGTACTAGACCTTTTAATAAGTAAGTGGGTGAGGTTTAGGATTCAAAAAGGAAATAATGCAAATGTTTTCATATCCAAGAGTAAGACTACTACTGATTTCAAACACTAAGAATTTTATTAATATAAGGTATTGTTGTAGGCAATGTTTACTGTAACTTGTTTTGCTGGGTCTAACCACAGCATTTTTTATTTTGGTTCTTTTTACTCTGTGGAACTTAATGACTCTTGTATACAACCTTGGCACAAGTCATGCTCAGGAAAATACTTCTGTCTTGGATTTGTTCTCATTTGCTGCAACACGTGAAGAATTTAACAGTTTTTTCCTCTAATAAATATTTAAACTTATGATTAGTTGAAAGAGAATGACCTTTCAGCAGAGTATTGCAAAGATGCTTGAGGAAGTTTTGCTTTGGGGACCTCCTCCCGGTCATGAAGTGCATCAAAGAACTCAGAGAGACGTGATCTGAGCCATTAATGGGTGAATTTTGAATGGATATCAGCAAGGCAAAATTGTATTTGTCCTTGATAAAAAGGAAGTTGCTTTCATGGAAGGCCTGATTCCCAGGTTCTAGCTGTGCACGGGTAGGAAATGTATCTTGAAGTTCTTACACAGGAGGCTTTTTACATGAGAAAATTCAACTTAAACCCTAGTTTAGATGGCAAGTATCACCTTTAATTAAGGTAATGGATCAGGAGTAATAGGAGTATGGTATGTTTTGTTGGGTGGGTTTTTTTCCTCTCCAAGGAGTCTGAGGGATTTCACTAAACTCTTTCAAGCTGCCTGTCGTTTGATGCCCTACCAACTACATAAATTCTAACGTATTAAAAGAAAACAGAAGCAGTCTTTGCAAAGTAGGGGTTGGATTATCACTGCATAGTGAGGGAGCTGTTGCTCACTTTGCTTGAATTACCCCAAGTGCACTACCAGTGTCACAGCTATTTCTACTTATCCAATAGCAATGTCTGGCAATTAGTGCAAGCTTGCTGATTATTTCCAGCCTTTGTGAGGAGTTTTTTTGGTCGAAGTTGTTACAAAATAAGTAACTATCTGTGAAGCCAAACTGTTGCAAAGGGAAGAATTTGAGGTGTTTCATTAGGTACTGTGGGGTCCATAAGTGCTTTAAAATGAATTTGAATTTGCATTTGCACTTGTATGTTACAATTTACCTTTTAAAAATAAACTTATGTAAAGCATGTAACTTTGCAAAGGGCTTTTTGCTGGCTTATGGACTTTATTCATTGCCAGGCTTTTTTTGTACTTGGAATTTTTCTTTTGGGAGCAGTTTCTAACCTGTTTCAAGAAAATTATTTTGTTCACTCTGCAGAGCTGCTCCTGGTTTATAAAATGGGGTGAGGGAGGGGGAAGAAATCCTGACGTATTTATATAAATTTGCTGTGTGTAACATGTTCATCTAAACCCTGTTTCTGTGTCTTCCTCTGAGGCTAAATAGATGGCTGTATTCCGAAATTAGAACAGATGCTTCTTTATTAGTCCTTCTAAATTTTTCCCATGCTAAAGTAGAAATTCTGCTTTTCTTCTCCCTCCCCTCCCTCTCTCCATCTCCAAATTTTACATCAGTCCCTACCACAGCTGCTAGCACTCCTGATGCTGTTGACAAATATTTGGAGACACCTGGAGATGAGAATGAACATGCACATTTCCAGAAAGCTAAGGAGAGGCTTGAAGCTAAGCATCGTGAAAGAATGTCTCAGGTAAGGGGAGATTTCTTTATTCCTAAATGTGTGAGTTTGTCTGTCAAGTGATAAGTGATCCTTCATCTTCTTCTTTCCCAAGGCTTCATCCAGGTGCCCTGCCAGTTTGCACTGTGTAAACACACTATTTACTGCCTTTCTGACTCTTATCTAAGAATTCAGCTGACTGACACACATTTGTGGTTGTGACACCAACTGTGATCATAAGTCGATACAGTTACTAGAAGGGTTAAAAGAAAAAAAATAAAAAATGTCTCTCATCTTTGTGGAAGAATGTTTGTTTTGTAAGATTATTCATGTTTCAAAGTAAAGAACTTGGCCACTGTATTAATTATCCTTCCCTTGGGGCAGCTGAGGGAGATGGTTTGTATTGAGGTTTTCTGTGTGTGCCCCGGGGTAATGTGAGATCACATCTGTTCATCTAATCTTGAGCCTCAAGGTAACCTGATATGCATCTAAAGTCAAGAGGAAAAAATGGTGCTTTTGAACTGAAAATCCAAACTGAATCAACTCTTTTCTTTCCGTTTAACCAAATGGATTTGTGTAGCCTGAAACTGTACACGGGTTTTAATCCAGTGAGAGATGAGTTACCCACTCTCTCAGAAACAGGGTTTATAATGGCAATGCCAATAAAAAATGGTCACAGTTCTGCTTTAGTAACAGCAAAGAAAAAATATAAGAGGTTTAAAGGAAAGCCCGTGATGTGTATTTTTTGAGAATGAAACAACCACAAAAAATGAATGTAGTATAATTCAGATGCACTTCATATACTCATGTAGCTAATTTACTATGTTTTTTCATTATCCCCTGATGGGATTTCAGTGTGTCTGTCTGTTACTGATACATTAGCCTTTAGCTCTGTGCTAAAATGTTACTCCAAAAATGAAAATAAAATTTTATTAATGAATATGAAATTATGCTCTTAGTGTAAGTCCCTGTCTATTGGCACTGTAGCTGTGTCTGGCACTTTTCTAATAAATTGGGCAGGGCATCTTACCTGAAGCACTCATCCAACTGGTGCAAGCCACCTACTGAGAATGTGACATGTAATAGATAGGAAGATAGGTGCTCCTCATCTGCCTGGGAAGTGTTGAAGCACAAATAAGCTGTCTCCTTTTTAAACAGAGAAAATAGAGCCAATTTAATGGGCAGGGAATCTGGAGGATAAAAAAGGCACACAGCCTGCCTAGCAGAGGAGAAACCCTGCCTTGGCTAGGCATGCAGAGTGTTGGTGGATAATACAGTCACCACCCCAACAGTTCTTCCTCTTGAAATAAACTTTTTGTAAAAAGTACTGTTGAGGTGGGTTTTCTGAAAGCAAAGGACAGCCAATGCAGATTTCCTTGGCATAGTCTTCGGATTCTCGCTGTGGTTCCACGTTTATCTCCTAAATCCCGGTATGTAAAGGTCAAGCTGAGTAATTAAGGGCAGTATTGGGGTGAACTGTGTATTTTCTGTTTTAACATGAGCATTTGGAGGACCCTCGCAACTGAAGGCTGTGGTTCAGAGATTTGACTGAAGCTGGAGCTGGTGCCCTCACTAGCATGTTCCTAGCCATCCTTCCTATCAGCATTAATGAGAGTACAGGGGGTGAGGTGGGTCAGCTGCCCATCTCCTGCAATGTCAGTCCTCCAAAATCAAGTCAAAAAACCAGCTCTGACCAGTTCAGGAAATTAAGTAGGCCCTGGTAAACAGCAGCATGATAGGTACATTAAAAAAAAAATCATGAAGTTGCCTAAGCTGCTTATGAAATCATATCTTAAAGGACATGCATCTTGAAGTACACAGACCCCCTGCAGAGCTTTCAAGATCAGAGTTTACTTGTAGAAGGGAAAGCTAATTTTTAGAAATTTAAGTTATGACTTGTACAGTATTGAAATAGCCTCTCCATGTTAACTTGTCCAATGTTTAAAAGATAGTAGATACTATGGGCAAGTAGAACAGCCAGCTAGTTCACCATTCTGTGTTTTCTCACATGAACTTCTATGTCCATCACCACTGATTTCCTTTTCTGGCAATTTATTTTAAAATTGCTTTTTACATTTTCTTTAAAATCAGGTATGTTCTTAATATAAACTTAAAATATATATGTAGCTCAAAATTGATCTGGAACTGTTACTTGTTATGTTAAAAGCAATGCTGAATAAATTAGCTTAGTAAGCCTTTGCTGTCAATGTTTTTTGCAGTAAAAAAAAAGGTAACAAGTGAGAGTCACTAGCCAAGTCTTCCAGCTGCACCAAACATTTTTTTAATTCGTCCAGTTCTTTCAAAGCTGAAAAATGGAGGCTTATAAAGAGCAGAAATGCCCATTTTTCTTCTATTAAAAAGAGGAAAAATGATCAAGTAATTCTTTAATCTTGATTAATGTCATAATCTGAAATAGATTGGTTTGTTCACAAAACACAGATATTAATTTCATTTAATAAAAAGGCTAGTTTTAAAATAGTATTGGATTTGGGGCACACCTTACTTTGCAACAGCCAATTAACTAATAAAAAAATCAGATGCATTCTAGTTGACATGCAAAATGTAATCATCTAAGGAATAGGGAAGTTTATCACTAAAAAAATTACACTGAAGTGAAATATTTAAAAACATGTAATCAGGGAAAATGTAAATATTCTACATATCCTCTTTCTGAGATTTCCCTTCATTTACCATGAAATTCTGACAACTCATATTTCTTTTTCTCTTGTATAAAGATGTTCACATGAGCAGAGACCAAGTTTCTGTCAGTGGTTATGTCACATCATAGTTCATAGCTCATGAAATACTTTTACTAGGGAAGTCTGTCTCTGTAATGACCTGTTGCACCTCTGGTTCAGACTCTTTTAATCCCTTGTGCTCTGAAGTGTCCATCCCTTTAGACTACAGATCATGAAAGTTTTTCTGAACCCCACCTGAAGCAACAAGGCTTATAAAGTTGCCTAGGAAGTACTGTAAGGAGAATTACGTTAACACAAAATTTTAAGCTTTTCCCAAGAATTGTTAATACAGCCCCAAAGTAGGAAAACTGCATTCCCATGGAAACAGGGGTAGCCATTCACTGATGCATACGTAACCTTTAAATGTTTGCCGTTCTCCAAGAGATAACAGGGAGAGGTTATGCTAACTGATGGCAAGGTGCCATGGTTCTTGGTTCTTGTTTTGCTACAATTCCCCTTTTTCTATCTTCAGTTTGTTAACACTTGTACAGCTCCCTTACTTAATTATTTGCTGCTAAATAGCCTGATGAACCAGATACTGAACCTTACTCAAGGGAGCAGTATATTTATACATTTCTCTCCTCAGACATCTTGTGACGTCCTTGTGTCTTAAATTTGCTCTTCCTCTGGCTGTCTACAATATTTTAGGAATTGTAGCATGTAGAATACTTATGATAGGAACTTAATGATACCTTGTGTCCTGGAATAGTTTTGCTTCTTGGAAGTTTATTTCCAAAGCAAACACCTGAAAATACTGCAGTTCTCAACCAGCCTGAACAGGTCTGGTGTTCCATTCAAGATTTTTTTTTTTTTTTTTGGATCATTGCATGCCACTCCTTCCAACATCCTGGATATGTCTTCAGCTGATTTTTAGTCCCAGTGACGCTATAGAACCACAGAATGGTTTGAGTTGGAAGGGACCTTAAAGATCATTTAGTTCCATCCCCCTGCCATGGGCAGGGGTACTTTCCACTGCATCAGATTGCTCAAAATCCCATCCAGCCTGGCCTTGAACATTTCCAGGGATGGGACATCCACAACTTCTCTGGGCAGCCTGTGCCAGGGCCTCACCACCCTCACAGTAAAGAATTTCTTCCCAATATTTAATCTAAACCTATTCTCTTTAGAGTCTCTTTCAGTTTAGAGCCATTCCTCCTTATCACTACATGCCCTTGTGAAAAGTCCCTCTCCTGCCTTCTTGGAGGCCCCCTTTAGATAATGGAGGACTGTTATAAGGTCTCCTTGAAGTCTTCTTGTCTCCGGACTGAAGAACCCCAAATCTCTCACCCTGGCCTCATAGAAGAGGTGCTCCAGTCCTTTATCATCCTCTACACCCACTCAAGCAGGTTGATGTGCTTCTTGTGTTGGGCCCCAGAGCTGGATGCAGCACTGCAGGTGGGGTCTCACCAGAGCAGAGCAACAGAATCCCTTTCTCAACCTGCTGTCCATGGTGCTTTGGATGCAGGATACACCGGGCTTCCTGGGCTCTGAGCACACATGGCCAGCTCATATGTGGTTTTTCGTCCACTAGGACACTCAAGTCCTTTTCCCAGGGCGTCTCTCAGTCCATTCATTGCCCAGCCTATGTTGATGTTTGGGATTGCCCCAGCCCAGGTGCAGTAGCCCACATATGGCCCTGTTGAACTTGAACATGAGGTTTTCCCAGGCCTGCCTCTCATGCCTGTCCAGGTCCCTCTCAATGACATCCCTTCCTTCTAGAGTATCAATCACATCACTGAGCTTGATGTCACCTAGCTGAGATTGCTCTCAGTCCTACTGTCCATGTCCTCAACAAAGATGTTAAATAATACCGGTTTATGTATTCCCTAGATTCCACCATCTCTGCTACGGTGTGTGGGAAGCCTGTTTCCTTCCTTAAAACTGTCCAGTTAATAGGATTACCCCCCTCAGTTGTAGTCAGGACTCTTTGGAGAGGTGTAATGATGTTATTACCAGGAAAAGGATCAAGACTTAAGTGTGGAACAAAAGCCATTGTCAAACATAGGCACCTTTTTGGCATGACTGTGACCTCACTAAGACAACCTTCAGGCAAGTACCTCTGCTGGCCTGATTGTGCTAACCCAAATGTCTGCCATAAATTCTTCTCTTGCAGATATGCTTTTGTGCCCCAGTGTAAAAAAATGGGAGTGAGTTCTGCTCTTTTCAATACATAATTAAATTTTTGTACTTAATAATGAATGACATTTTCCATACTGCCTCTTTCCCTCTTGCTGTCCTCTATAGCCCAATACCAAAAGGCATCTGCCGGGCACTAAGGCCTGAGTTTTGAAGAAGTATGACTTTGAAATGGCTTGCTGTTTGTATCTCAATGAGAAGCTGTTATTTTCCCTGTACAAAACTTCCAACCCTTGAAGACCCATGAATCTCTATGTTTTTCATAGGTCTGTGCTGTCAACAGAGGAGAACAGGTTTACAAGTGAAGAGGCCAAGTTCAGCCTTTTTCTGCACATGCGTAACTGGGGAATTTTTTCTCCTCCTTGCTTTTTGGGGTCCTCTGTAGTGCTATGGCATATTTCTCGCTCACAATTCCCTGAAGTGATGATCTTTGGTGGGAGCAGGAGTTCCCTGTGGGTGGTAGCATGGCCCATGGATAGCTGTATCTTCAGTTGGTTAGCACACACACACAGATGCTTTCAACCATTGAAGTCTTCTCAGTTACAAAAATTGTCACTCAGGGCACAGCAGTCTTTACAGGAATATTGTTTCTGCAAACAGCCGTGTAATTCTGGTTTTTCTTCAAAACCTTTCAGTATTGTGGCCCCAGAGCTGAACTCCGAGGCCACTAATTTACATCCCTCCCAACTAGCTGGGAGTATAGGCTGTCAGTTTATCATCCTGCCTTCCAAGCCTTAAAAGGCTTAATGAAATAAAATGGACAGAGACAGACCTGGTCTAGCCAAAGGTCCCCTTATCACATTACCCACAGTACTTATTTTTGTCATGTGGATTAGCAGAGGGTTAGTTTGGGGGATAAAGATGGCAAGGGAACTCTTGTTCTGAAGATCCATAACTGCTCTTTCAGAGTCAGAAAATTAGGGAGATGTCAGAGATGTAATTTTAAGATGGAAAGGGAGAAGAGGGAGAAGAAAATCATGAAGTTGCTAACCTTGGCCAATGTTTAGTCTTGAGCACATCATTGTAGTTTATGACTTGGGTTAATGCCGTAATTTCTGGGCCTTCTGTAAGTTCCCGTTCTGTTGCAATCCACTCTAATCACAGAGGAGCAAAGAGAACTCTCTGTAGATAAAGCAGAAAGAACCGTGAATATTCGTTCCAATATTGGTTCGAATGTTTGCCAAAACGAGATAAAACCCGAAAGAGGTTAGATGTTGATACCAAAAAATTTTTATATTTCATTTAAAAAAGGCAAAGACAAAGAAAGAAAAAAGAAAAGAAAGAAATAGAAAAAAAAAGAGGGAGGAGGGATAGGGACAGTGACAGAGATGAAGTAGAAGCATATCACCCCTCCATGGGTCCCAAGGATGTCTCCTTGTTCTCCTCCATCTGGTCTTCTTGGTGGTGAGAGTCCCCCACCGAAAAGTATAGAATCCAATGGATTAATCACATTTGGGCAGGTGGGACCACACAGGTACCTCCCTGAGGGGGGCCAGTTGGACACTGCCCCTTGCNCTATCTGGTCTTCTTGGTGGTGAGGGTCCCCCGCCACCCACCGCCACCGCACCGAAAAGTATAGAATCTTGTGGACTAATATACATTTGGGCCAGGTGTGAATACTCAGGTGCCTCCTCTAAGGGGGCTAGCTTTGACACTGTCCCTTGCAACACNAGATAAAGCAGAAAGAACCGTGAATATTCGTTCCAATATTGGTTCGAATGTTTGCCAAAACGAGATAAAACCCGAAAGAGGTTAGATGTTGATACCAAAAAATTTTTATATTTCATTTAAAAAAGGCAAAGACAAAGAAAGAAAAAAGAAAAGAAAGAAATAGAAAAAAAAAGAGGGAGGAGGGATAGGGACAGTGACAGAGATGAAGTAGAAGCATATCACCCCTCCATGGGTCCCAAGGATGTCTCCTTGTTCTCCTCCATCTGGTCTTCTNACCCTCCTCCTCCCCGCTTTGGTGTAGGGATCTGTGTGAGCCTGGCAGCAGAGGCCTGGGGCTGTAGCCTCCACCCTTGAAGGTGCTGGGCTGGGCCCTTCGATGGATGCTCTTCCAGATGCTTTGNCACATTTGGGCAGGTGGGACCACACAGGTACCTCCCTGAGGGGGGCCAGTTGGACACTGCCCCTTGCAAGACTGTAGATTTGTTACATCATGTAGTATCATGTGCAGTGCTCTGGTGCAGGGTCTGGGGACCCCTTTGGGGGTGTGTTACAAACTGGTTTAACACAGAAGACCAAAGGAGAAGCCTCTGTGAATAAAACAGATGGGACCCAGAAAGTTTTGAAATATACCCAAAAAACATGATTAAAACCAAACGAGGTTAGATGTTGGTGCCAAAAAGACTTGATATATTTTATTTAATAGTAAAAGAGGCAAAGAAAAAGAAAGAGAAAAGAAAGANCTGCAGCTGGGCTCCTCTGCACAGCAGAGGATGGGTGTTCACTGCCTCTCACCAGAGGCTTTTTCACCATGCACCCAAAACCCTCCTCCTCCCCGCTTTGGTGTAGGGATCTGTGTGAGCCTGGCAGCAGAGGCCTGGGGCTGTAGCCTCCACCCTTGAAGGTGCTGGGCTGGGCCCTTCGATGGATGCTCTTCCAGATGCTTTGAACAATAGTGTCACTTTTCTTATCTCTGTTGTCTGATGAGAAGATACTTAAACTGAAGAGGCAGTTTTAGGCTGACAGTTACATAGGATGGAGTGCAATTCTTGGGACTTAAATTTTAGCTTACAGTTCCCAGTAGAAGAGTGGGGTTAGATAAAGACTGTGATTTCTAAATACTTAATTTCAGGTCTCTGCTTATAACTGCTGCCTAACCATGCTGCTGCTGAAGCCCAAAGGCAGCCAAAAACATTTCCCACATTAAAGTTTTCAGCACCCCATTAGCTTCCCAAAAGACAAGTCTCCATTCTTTTGGGCTGTTATTGAGGCCAGAATCTCTAACAGATAAATAATTTCACTGACAATGAGTTGATCTGTTTCTATTGTGACTGATGTACTGCTGTCTTGAGATACACTCTAGGGTTTGGGATGAAAAGGAAGATTAAAACTTGTCAACAAATCCCATGCATTGAGTTGTTTTGGAGTGTAGGTGTCAGCATGCTGGGTAATCCTACAGCCCTATATAGAACTGAGAAGTATTACATTTCAAGGCCTGGGGCTTGTAAAAGTCTCCTTTGAGCCCAGGTTTGTGTGGGTTTTTTCTTTAAAGACGCAGGCTCAGCCAGGTACCCTGAGGCACCACCAGCACTTTCCAGTCTGTTCATCAAAGAGCCTGATTAGCAATGTCAGGTGTGGTGTGTGGAAAAACTGGGAAGCCTGAGACAGGAGGTGGGTGCATTTTATTGAGAAGGGAAGGAAAGGAAATGCACACTGTAGTTGCTTACAGGTTTCTTTCTGTGCTAATGCTGCACATAAATAGTCACTTATTTGTGTGCACTTCATTCAGTGGGAGCAATTGTTCCTATATAAAATGTGTTACCTGAGGAGATTGCTGTCTAGGTTTGAAATGACTGAAAGCCCTAGGTAAGACCACAGGAAGGTTTCAGATTTCATGGACAACAAGTTAAGAGTAACCTACTCCCTGACTATTGAAATACTGCTCTGTGTTACAGCAGGAGGAGGCTTCTCACATTGCTGAAAGAAATGACACTGAAAGATCTCCTATGTTGTTTTTCTGACAGTGTTGTACTTGAGAAATATATTCAGTTCTTGGAGTGTTTCTACACCCCCTGTTTCTGGACAAATAGCTGGACTAGCACAAATTATGTGTAATTTTTGATCTGCCCTAATCAGGCCAGCGATACAACCCGAATAAATTAAAAGGTTTCGTGGTGCCATAAAATGTGGCATGATCCAGTTGGAATGAGTTGAAATTCACTTGTTTTGTCCAAGGATGTATGATAGGTAGAATCGGTTTTCTTTCTGTTTGAGATGAAAAAGGATTGGTGTGTTCACCCATAGAGATCTCCAATTCCCTTGCTTGAGGGCTAGTTAAGGGCTGTGTTTCTTCACAGTGGAGTTGTGAGAGCTTGGCAGTGTTCAGACACACAAGTACTGTCTTTGTTTAATTTAATAACAGGATCCTACCTTCATTAAATGTTGTAACTGCCTTTTTTTCTAGAGATAAAAGGAGGAGAGGAATGTAAAAATATGACTCTTGGAGCTGTAGTGCTTGGCTGCTGCTAAGCCCTGGAACAAGAGAGGAAAATAGGAAAGTCACACTCCTTGTTTTGTTCATTAGGTCATGAGAGAGTGGGAAGAGGCAGAACGCCAAGCAAAGAACTTGCCAAAGGCTGACAAGAAAGCTGTTATCCAGGTAAAGGAAAATGTAACCACAACCTTACTAGCTGGGGCCCCAGTTAAGATGCAAGGGGTGCTGGGTGTGATGTAATTTTATAGTCTACTTTATGGAGATTTAATGTTATTCTCTGCTCTTTTTTTCTCTCAGTGTTTTTGTTTCCAACTGTTAGTGGCTGCTGGGTATCTCTGTACTTTGCAGCCAATCTCTGGAACAGCAGTGCAGGACATTGCTCCTGACTGCATGGGGAGCTAGAATTCCACTTGAATTTAGATTTGCCTTCAGTGAGAACTGAAAACTTGGTTCCCACGGACTCCTATCAAAATTTAGGCCATGATAAACTAATACAAGCTGCAGGACCTAAGCTCAAAGCAGAGGTGGAAAATGTGATCTAAGGAAGGAATTGCCATCAGTTCTACCTGAAAGAAACCCTTAGCCAAAAATTATTTTATCCAAAATGTATTATAATTCAAAAATTCTGACAAGCAAGACACTCCTTGAATCCCACTGTCAGGGATTATTCAGTACTACTGGAATGATTTCAGTGCACAACTATTACAAGGAAACATTCAGAACCAGATTGGTTTGCACATTAGGTCCCACAGCTTTGCTCTCTGTGCATTTTATTCAGTCAATCTTTTCCTTTACTGGAATAAGTTTGGGCTCAATTTTTCTTCCTGGTGGCGAGTTTGCAAGAAATTATAGTGACTCTGTTCAGGCTGGACATTTTTTTCTCCCCATGTAGATTTGCTCATGAAGTTGTGTTGATGGCTCTCAACAGCAAGGGTGTACACTTGCCAAACTTCACCTTCCCCCAGGCACAATTTCTGTGGTGCTGAACCTCTGTCTCGGGACAAACAAAAGATTCACTGGTGCTTGTGCTGAACATGTCAGGAACATTTTTATTAGATTATTAAAATATGGCCAGGTATTCCTGAATACGGGGCACTGCAGTTCCCACTGAAATCAGTAAAAGGTGTGTGCAATGCAGAGTTTCTGGGAGCCAAACTACATTGACAATGGGGAAAGATATTGGCGCTTTGCAGACAGAGGTGTTCACGTATGCTGGTCTGTGCTGATGTCTTCTCTATTTCTGTTGTGATTGGTGGTTTTTTCAGCATTTCCAGGAGAAAGTGGAATCACTGGAACAAGAAGCAGCAAATGAAAGACAGCAGCTTGTGGAGACTCACATGGCACGAGTGGAAGCCATGCTAAATGACCGTCGACGCATTGCTCTGGAGAACTACATCACAGCCCTGCAGACTGTCCCTCCCAGGGTGAGTGTGATACCACCAGCTTTGCCAGCTGTGTCAAAATTATTGTAGTTGTCCTGGGGGAAATATAGATGTGCCCAGGTGCAGTCCAGCTTTGGAGCCGAGAGTGTGCTCACTGTGCAAGAGCTGTGATAGCAGTCAGACAGTTTGCACAAGCTCCCCATGTGCATACCTGTTGATGGATAGATACATACATAAAGATAATTAAGCAAATCACATGGAAGTGATTTGGTTGTCAGAAATTGTAGCTGTTGACAGATCCTGCAGGAGGAGGATGAAGTGTCCCTCCAAGTGATTCCCATTAGGATACTTCATCACGACAACATGGAGCTTAAATATAGGATGGTTATAATTTTTTGTTTTGTTTGTTAAACTGTTGAAGTGTTTGGTGAAGGATCTTGTGAGGATTGTTGAATGGCATGAAGTTAGCACACTAGAAATTCGAAATTGTCTGCTTTGAATGTGGTGGCTATTGGTGGGTGTAAACATGTACATTCAGATTGCAGACTGAATGGAATTTAATGACTGTATCTCTGACACTTGTTTTCAATACCACAGAAGCTGGTCAGTGCCCTCCAGAGGAAGAGAATTTGCAAAAAGACTGGGGGAAAGCAGTAAATCGTTTTATATATCTTTGGCCTCTTAAACACTTCCTTGATGGAAAAAACATTGTTACACTGCTGAGTCTTTTAGTGAATTTGACCTCACTGGGAGTTATACCAATATGGCTAACATGATTAAATTACATATTTTCAGTAAATTTCCTTCTGACGAGAAACCTGCATGTTTGGTAACCGTGGAAAAGTGATCATCGTCTTAGTTCTTTATCATCGTCATCATTATTGAACTTTTTTCTCCACCTCGTGGTGCAAAACTCTCTTGCTTTTACCGTGTATGCCAAGTAAAAGTTAAAATCCTTTACTTAGATAAAAGTGTCATGGAGTAACTTCAGGATAGTTGTGTGAAGAGTGTCCATGTATTTTGCAATATAGTAATTTGTGGAAAATGAAGCTAGTCTGTGTTAAATTGGTAGAGGATGTTATTTGGCCTGAGTGTGACTTGCATGTTATAACCTCTGACCACAGTGAGGGTAGTGAAAGGCGTGAACTCATTAGGAGACAGATTAGTGAGTTATAAGTTGGGACGCAGCTTCTTTTAGGAAACTGGAGTCTGTGGCTCAGAACTGAGGTGAGATGAGTACATGGACTGGCTGCAGGTCATGTTTGCTGTCTTGCGGTGTGGGTTTGGGTAGTTCACCAAAGGTAGGGTTTCACATTTGGCTTTGGAGCCAAGCTTTCCCGCTTTGAAGTTGAGCCTTGTACAAATGTAATCCTGTCCGAAAAGTACCCCAGAAAAATTATTTGATTTCGAGCTGTGTGTATGTCAGGCTGGCAGCTTGGTTCTGCAGGTATCTGCGGTTGTGGAAGGGTGTGATGAGGGCCATACACAACAGCAGAAAGGTCTCTACAGCTGCCAAAATGTGGAATGCAGAGGATACAAAGTAAACTTCAGCTGCAGAACTGTTGAGGAACAAAAATGTTAACAGTGACTTTGGGACCAGAAAAACTGGCATTTTGTGCTTGTGTTGCTTGTAGTCAGCTCCCAGGACATTTAAATTACTGATACATTTCCTGTGTCAGGGGGAGAGCAACAAACCTGAAAGGTGACATGAGTCCAGTAAAAGTAAGTTTTGAAGGTACTGTTTAAAAGACTGAAGTGCATCCTATGTTGAGTATATATGCTATATATGTCCTACAAAAGTCTTGTAGATGGTCTTGTCCTTGCCTTAGCATTTTTGGGTTGTGTGCTCTGTTGCTGATGACAGTTGAGGTGTTGAACTGCTGGTCAAGTGTGTACCAAAGCACTTGGAAACACTGACCTTGAATTCAGCAGGAGGATTTGTCTGGTTGTATTAAGAAAGGGGGTGAAACCTGGGAAGTGATTGATGATAGCTGAACAACCTAATGAGTTAATCCAGTCCACTAACTGCTTTGCAGGATGTGGAGCCAGAAATCTGAATACACTGTGAATCCAAACTTTGTCTGCCTAGCCAAAGAGAAAATGGGATTAATGGAAAATTCAGCTCTCATATCCTAGCTGTATTTTGCTCTGGCAGTTCCCTAGTAAACTAAAAGTGCATTTGATGCAGTTGTGTTATCTTTGAGAGAGTAATTCATAACCTTCCTGATAACTTTTTAAGTATTATTAGAAAAGGTGTGGGAGTCGGGGGGGGGGTGGTTCTGGAGTTCTCAAATTATTTTTAAGAACCCCCTTCACAGCTTGCTTCAAGTCACATGGTTTGCTATTAGTATGTTTACTGCAAAAATAGATTCTAAATATTTTAAGTGATGGAATCTCTTTCTCTAAAGTTGTGAGGAAGAGTTTGGATTTAAATTTAAAAAAATTAATTAGACTTTTTTATTGAAGTGCTGCATGCAGTTAGGAGGGTTAAAAATGTCTGGGACTCCTTTGTGAATAGCTTCTGTATCGGATTAAAAACTGTAACTGCAGGGTTTTTTTGTGTGTTACACAGATGATTGCCCAGTGCCAGTGTCAGAGGTGTGTGCCTCTGAGTACCACTCAGGGCAGCCAGGGAGAGAGGGAGCACACAGAGATGAAATTGCATAGTTTCAAGGTCTACAAGAAAATCAACTTAAGCAAAACCAAATATTTCTACTCTTGTTCTGTTCTCAGAAGCACTGTCATGCAGGCTGCCCAGAAACTCAAAAATTTGATCCTCATTCTTGATTCCTGATGCAGCTTAGCTCTGCTGCTGTACTTCGCAGCCTTTGAAAATGGGGTGCAGCTCTTCAGTATCCAGTGTCAAAATACAGTATTGTTTCATCCGACTTGATGGGCCTACTGCAGGAAAGGAGGATTAGTAGCCGCTGGAAGCAATATGCCTCAAGTTTTTAAAACAGTTGGAAATTTTCCCCTTCATTTTGTGCATTAAATAGGGGAATTCAGATCCATCATTCTGTGTGAGCAGATTTATCCTGTAATGTGCTTGTATTCCCTCTTTCATGAGCATGTCAAATTTTTGTGGATTTATGTCTCCCTTTTTAATCTTTGTTGGTAAGAGAGGCACATTATCTGTGGGAAGCTGGTGGAGGGTGACAAAGACAAGCAGAAAAGAAAAGTGATGAAATAAAGCATTTCAAGAGAGAGAAACATACAGGAAAACTTTGAAAGGTAATTAATTAACCTCTTTACTTTGTGCATAGATTAAAGTTAGCATATAATCCTTAAAACCAGTTTAAAATGCTTCTCTTCTAATTCAGCACTATTTTACTGAAATGTAAATTCTTGCTGAGAAGAGCAGGACCATTAAGATCAACCCTAGCATGTACATTAATCCATCTGATTTTTTTTCCATGTTTTCTTTTTCTTCAGAATTTACTCTGGTACCTTTTATGCTTGCGAGTAGTGTCTGCTCGCAGAGAGAGCACAGCGCGAGTTGAAACTAGTCAGGTTTGGCTATTTGGACAGGGAAGAGGAATCTGCAGGGGGGCCCGTGCTCAATGCCTCAGTGTTTGGGAAGCTCAAAGCAGTTCCAGAGTCCAAGCAGGTTGCTGTGGAAATATGCAGTTGGAAGCAGGCCAAAATGTTGCTGCTGAATTGGTGATAAAAATCCACCTCTGCAGCAGGAAACGACAGTCCAGCTCTAATACTCCACCCTTTAACTCTGCTTCTCCAAACCCATAAACTTCCAGCTGTGGAATTCTTCACATATACTTAATTTTGAAAGCTTTTTGTTAAATAGTATGGATTTCAGCTCTGTTTTTATACAAAGTCAGATTTCAAGAAATGTGGTCACCTAATTCCATTTTCCGGTGCCTTCTGAAGCTTTTATGTGAAAAAATCCAGAGTGTCTTGTTTTAAACCCTGGCAGGTTTGTTATAGCTAGAATTAAGAGTTTTAAGATAGTGAACAGAAACAAAATTTGTCTTAATTTGTCAAAGTTCAGTAAGTTGAAATACTAAAAAACAAATAATGAAATTGAATCGAATAGTTTACATCTTACTTGGCCCCCAGAGGAGTCCTTGAGAGGGGAGGCAAATATAAGTCTTGGGCACCATTATAGCCGTGTGATTTTGATGTGTGAGATAACACGTTTCGTTACAAATTAGCAGAAATTATGAAGGCATCTTTAACTCCACAGGACAGGTGTCTGTATGGGGATTTATATGTCTTGCCCATGAGTAAGTAATTCATCCTGTCCAACTTTTCTTGAATGTTTCTAAAATGAACTACTTCTCCTTGATCAAACATGACCTGCAAGCTAATAATGTAGCAAGTGAAATATGTACTGAATATGGTACAGAAGGAGTGGATGAAAAGAAGCAATTGTTGCGCATTCCAAGAGCAGTAATTGGAAGGGACTGATGATTGATTTTTCTGTAAAGGCAAGATTAAATAGCACAATACAGCATTGTGAAAGTTTCCTCTCTGATTTAGAGTGAATTTTGATCAAAATGACAAGCCAGCTCAGAATTTCCCGTGGAAGTTCCATGGCACAAAGCCAGGAAGTTGTATTTTCAATACACAGAAGTGCTTTAATATGGTTTTTATGTGGTTTCTCTGTAGTAAGTATTTTGGATTTCCATGAAAAGAGATTTTCTTTTTCATGAGGATAGATTTTAGCCATGCAAACTACACTTGATATTTCCGTTTTCCAAGCTCAGTGAAACTGCACTGTTTCGTCACTCCCTTAAAATCTGAAATAGCAGATTAGGATCAGTATAGAGATCATGGTGGGGGGACATCTGCATGTTTATATGTATTTATGGATGTGTGTTTATATATAACTTGCTAGAAACTGGATTGTGGGCATTTTAGATCTCATATACGAGACCACAGAAAGAATCATCTTCCAAATAAGAGACAAGGCATATTCTCTACAGTTCTAGGTGGAACATTAGTTCTTGATGGCACATTGTCACCCTAGGTAGTCTATGTAGCCCACATACATTGTGAACCTGTCTACTTTGTACCAAATGTATTGAATGCATACAAGTCCCCCTGTACTCAGGACAGCTATGTAAAATAGTACTTTGACAACATTCTCCAGAATAAACAAAATTTTTATAAAGTACCTGAAGACATGAACACATCTGTTGGACAGTCACAATAACTTGTCAGAAGGACTTCGATCAATCTGTGCTCAGTTGTAGATAAAAACGAGGTGTTTGAATCTGCGAAAAGGGGGAGCTTTGGAATGAGTTTGATGGGAGCAAACGATGTTACAGTATGTGCTTAAAATAGCTGGTAAGTTCACATCTTAATAGGTGTGTCTTTTTTGCTCCATTTGCCTGAACAGTGAGTGTGTGCCTTGAGACTGTGGATTTAAGCTTCTTGCCAGCCAGTCCAGAGTTTTGGAGTACACAATAGCCATAGTATTCCTAACTAATCAGCATAGTTAATGAAATAAAATGTATTCAGAATTCGGTGCTGGATCCTGTTACTTAGGAAGTCACTGGCCATTCTTGTCACTGCCTAAATGACAGTCACCAACGTCATCAGTAGTATCCTGGTTGCCTTCAGAGGAAAACCAAAACAAAAAAAAAAAGCCAACAAAACAGGTACAGATCACTGAAAATAGTGGAATTATTTCGTGAGGCTTAGGTACCCACTGGTGGCTGATCCAAGTTATTCTGTGAGATGTTTTTTACTAAGACAACTACAGACGTAAACATGCACAGTTTTCCCTGGCAAAACACACAGTAGAATTTCAAGTGTTAGACCCAGAATTTTTTTAAGTTTGGTAGTTGGTATATTATTTAGGAAGAGCAAGAGGTGCCAAGCTGGCCCAAAGATGTGCCAGCCATTCGTTCTTCTGCATAGACAGTCAGAGCTGACACCTTGGAAACTTAATTTAGCTGATAATAGAACCACTTTGATTTATAATTTAGTCTGAAGGTTCCTGCCTAGGGTCGAAGAAATAGATGGCTGTGGATATAATGGCTTCGGACACGGGGTCTGGGTGCATCTCCTCAGCCTTTGGTGCCTTTCCCTCCTCTGTGCTTGACCTAGACCATTCCTTGTGGCCCCTCTAGTCTACCATCACAGGAGTTCATATCACTACTTGGTGTGTTGGATTTGGGCGTGAATCCTGCTGAAAATGTTACCAAAAATCAGTAATAATAAAAACTCCTTAACACTAGTGTAGCATTAAGAAGCAAGCATTCTTTATTCAGCCAGATGCATGAGGGGATATCTCCTCCAAAATGGTGCATGCTGAGTACTGTTTAGATACTATATTTTACATACATATTCATAGGTTTCCCTGGAAGAAACATATATGTGATAGTGATTTCCTCGAAATGTCATAACTGGGCTGGTTGCTTTCCGGTTCTTCTTCCTACAGAATAAGCATTTTGCAATTCTGTAGGCCAGTGGTTTTTGAAGAATGAGCATTCTATTAACACACCAGTTGCAAACAATTTTTAATCTGGCAACAGAAGTACTTCTGCAAAAAGTGGCTGTATGTGTGGGGCTTTTAAGTAGAATCAGTTCACTCAATAATGACATTTAAAAGAAAATGGGTATGAAGTACAATGCAAAGGGTGGGACTTGAGGTGAGCTACTTTTGCTGATGCAGAAATTTGTAAAAACTGTGCAAGAAGTAAGTCTGCTGCTTTCTGCATCAAGAAGAAAATCATCAATTAATTTTTTTAATTTGTTTTTGCTGTCTAAGTTATATTCAACTGTAGAACGTGGTCCTCATTTATGGTGGGTGCCACACTGGGGTATGCAAAGCCCAATGAAGAGCTGTCATTGTTCATCACCAACTCCGGCAGTTTTACCTCCAGCCACAGCCCTGAAGCCATGAGGCAGAAGCGCTGCAGAATAGTTGGGCAAGTTGGAGGTCTGACCTGATCCAGTGTAGCTGGGATTTCCAGAAAGGAAGAAGAGCTGGCTTAGTTAATGTCAGATATTCAAGGGATACCACCATCTTTTGGGGATTTTTGATCCATGTGGAAATGACCCACTATATTACCTTAAAAGCTGGGGCAGGGCATGTTTCCTAAAGGTCACAATAAAGACATTTTTGGCAATAAAAAGTCTGTGTGGTAGGTCTTCTAATCCGTTTCAACTTCTGCATCAGGGGATCTTGGGTACATATGTATCTCAGGTCTCAGCATTCCATTCAGGGAATCCTGTTCTTGCCATAGGTACCTACAAACACCCTAGGAGCTTGCGTGTAGTGCAATGCCCTGCTGGCCAGAAAAGCCTTGTGTGCCTGTGCCAGGTGATTCAGTGCTTCTCAAGGACATCTTAGCTCTGGATCACCTGTTGTTGAAGCAATGTCACAAGCTTTTAGGCCATGTGAGATCACCAGATCAGGACTGAAGCATGCGTATGGATAGTTTCAAAACCAAAACACTGAAACTCCCTAGGTTTGTATTCATACACACACTGAGTTTCTAGTGGTTTTTTGGGGTGTTTTCCCTGCTCGAGAAAAAGCAGTCTCTGCCCCTCTAAGGAAACACCTTGCATTAAATATTCTTTAATTGTCCTAAACTTGAATTATAGATTTCTGCTGCCATCACAGGAAGATTTATTGGTGAGACGTGCTGGAGGAACACATTTCCATTTCTCCTTTATAGTGATATGTGTGGGACATTTCTCAGGGTTAGAAAAAGCACTGAAAGTGGACTACCAATGTACCCAAGTGACCACTACTGCTGTTAGTGGTATTTGTTAGGTATTTTCAAGATTGTTGTCCTATTGACAAGTCTACTTGTAAAGTCTCATTCACACATTCCAGTGAATACAGACACACTATGGGAAAACAAAAGCTATTCCCTTCTGGTTTTAGACATGATACTTAACATGGAATATCTCTTGAAAAAAAATTAATATTAAACCTTTTCTTTCTTGTCTACCCTAGTCTGTTACCTTGATGTGTCTTGGAGGCAAGAAAAATTGAATTATCAGGAAAGGTAGCTAAATTTTCTGTCTTCGAAATTTTCTTGTTGTTGAACTTTCTGGTCATCTAGCCTTCATTTCGATAAAGCTTTACAGTTGACATTTCAGTTGTTTGGCCATTACCACAAGGTTGTGAGGATTACTCACTTTCCAGCATTTGTCCACAGTTTCTAGCAACTTCATCTGAGGGTATTTGGCTTTGGGGACTTGGAGTTATTTTCCTCATGAATGAATTTTCAGCAATGGAGACACTAGGTTTAATTCTCTGGCAGGAAATGGCTTCACATCTCTCTGTTTCTGTCTGACATATCTTCTCCAAATAACCTTTGGTTTACTTTCCTCAGACATTTTTGAATCTGTTACTTCTCTTACACTGAAGGGATTCTGAAATCTTTGGGGTCCATATCTTAGTATTCATCTCTTGTGTAAATGTTAAATCAGTTTAGGCTCTATATTTGTCCACGAATCTAAGTCTTCTTAAAACTTCACCTTCGCCCATAGTTCTTCCTGCTTTGGAAAGCTGTGCACAGAGCTTCTGTCTGTTATTTTATCTGACACTTATTTTATCACTTCCACACCTTCTTCCCTGTGTCATTGTCAGTGCCTGGACAAGTTGTTTACCACTTCTGCTCATTCTTTCATCTGCTGCACAGTAAGGTCACCTTTCTATTCCTTCTCACTGCTCAGCAGCTTCAGGTAGGATGCACAAGCACAGCGCCACAAGTGGGAATAGAGGGAAGGTGGGTGCATTTCCAGAATCCATCATAATCTCAGAGTTAAAAATGGATGTCTTAGCTGGATGCTGGAGAACGCTTCCTGTTTTGGCAGTGTGTTATTGTGCAGAGCAGGAAAGTACACAAGAATACGTGTCTTAGCCTTCAGTGCTCTGCCATCACTGTGCATATTTTCAAGTTCCCTTCAGCTGCTGATCTTTGCTTTGTATTCAATTACGTTCCTGAAGGTGTATACTTAATAGGTTTTACTAATTAAAATTACTTGCAATAGACTTCATATTTTTACAAAATCTGGCATCTAAGCTGAGAAACTTCAGAAGACTGGGCAGATGTCTCTTTTTTCTTATGGGGGGTTTTTAGTCAGTTATGTGTTCTGGATGTGTATGTTCTGTACCTCAGCTCAGTGGTTCTTTTCCTCGTTGTTTACTCCTCTGGTGGAGTAGCAATAGTGGCAGGGCAGGAATGTTGTGAATTTTTTTTTTCTTTAAGTTTTGCAGTCAAGTCTGGGGATTGATTATTCATAGAAACTTAGAAAATCTGAACACCCTCCTCAGAGACACTACCTACTGCCTGCAGCTGCTATTTAATGGTGCATCCTGATGGTGTTCAGTTGAGTGGATGTTCTTTATAGAAGTCAGACCTACCTTCAGAAGATAGCACCAATGGCTTTTGGCTTGGGATACATCTCCAGCTCAAGAAATGAAAACATGTGTCATTCTCAACTGATGTTTTTTTCTTCTTTTTCTTCCCTGTAGCCTCGTCACGTATTCAACATGCTGAAGAAGTATGTGCGTGCTGAACAGAAAGACAGACAGCACACTCTCAAGCACTTTGAACACGTCCGCATGGTAGACCCAAAGAAAGCTGCCCAAATCAGATCTCAGGTAATCCCCACTGATAGTTAGTGAGGTTGTGTTAGTTCATAACTATTGTGAAATTTCTGTCAACCTATTTTGTAAAAAATACTGAACTACTTTCTGTGGACAGCTTTAAATCCAATCCACAGAAGATTTAAGCAAAGCAATATAGTAGTGTGGGTATGATTTTTCTTCTGAGAAGAGCTAAAAACAGGTTTTCTGTCTATCTGGACAGTGAGTCAGTCATGGACATGTCCTGAGGAGCCTTCCAGAGCATTGATGCTGAGAGTCTTTGTTAGTGCTTTGATAAATAATACCTCTGGGAAAACATCAGTATTAGATTGAACAACAACACATGGTTGTGCTTCCCTCAGCTGAAGTGGCAGAACCAGAAGAGGTGTAGCCATCTGATTGTGACCAACCTTTCTGTAGTCATTGCAGAGGCACTTGTAATGTCTATAAATGTGATTACTGTGATGTACTTGAGTTTAATGTGTTATTTTAAAATAGACACTGTAGTTCATGGCATTTAACTGCTGAATGTTACTATAGTCTTCAATGCATATGTTTTGGACCAGCTTTGATCTTGCCTTCATAAATCACAGAGGGTAAGAAAGCAAAAAGAAAACACCCAAGATTGAAGATGTAGTTGGCTTTCAAAGCAGCAATTAAAATGGGAGTCACAATGGATAAGCTGTAAAAACTGTGCTGGAATCTGTGGAGTCTGCTGCCGTTCCCTCTATCGGATTCAATGGCAGGCACTGTTCCAGCCACAGTTTTTGAATTGACTGACATCACTAAAAGAAAAATCAAAACCATGTACCTCCCTGGATGGCAGATTAGATTTTCAAACACCTATTTCAGCCAAATGTGTACATTGAGATCATGCTGTCTTGAAATTGCTGGAGTGAGAAATGCACACTTCTAAAAGTCTTCTGCAGTGACTGTTGTCTTTGCCTTGCCTTAAGCAGCTAACAAGACTTTTTTTTTTCCAAGTCACTGGATTATTTAATAACAAAAAGCAGTGGAATTTTGCAGAGTGCAGGTTGTGTGGCAGCCCTGGTGAAGAATAGAAACTAACATATAAATACAAGAAGTGCAGTGTATTGCCTAACATGTCATTGTAGGAATGAGTGATGATATAGCATCTTTGCATCTTGAATTGGACAGAAGGTTGGGGAAATATAGCCTGGAAGTTCTGTTTGTGAAATGTTTTTCAGTGGTAAATGGAAAACAAAATATTTTGTCCAAAAGCATAAATATTTTATTTGGATTTGAAGAAATCATGGTGCTGCTACATTAAAATTGCTTTCTGCAAGTCATTTTACTTGTTGGGCCTAATTATCCTGTCAGTCTTCTAAGTCTTTTAAAGTGCACCTCAATTTCTCCTTCTACTGAAGAAAGGTGATACTTGTGAAGAGTACCTTGGGGGAGCCCAGATCGTGTGGTGTCATAACTCAACCCATAACAATGTTCAGGCACGTGAGGCAATAGGGCCGTAATCACATGAGAGGATGCAGTATGCTTCTGGGTGGAAGTATTTTTGTTTGCAGCTGAAAATGTTGGCAAATGTTTTACAAACCTGTAGGTTTTTTTTCTTCTTCTTTGGAGAGCTGTTTCTTTTTGCAGTATTTGGATTAGAAAATAAATGAATGAATAAATAAATAAAACCAGACGCATGAAACATTCTGATGCAGTAATGACTGTGCCTCACTTGGTTTATGTGTTATGTGAAAACTTCAGAGTATGGGGAAATGTAAATGTTGCTGAAAGAAGAATGAGGCTGTGGATTTCTGCCACAATAGCTGCTTGTGTGCATGTTCTGCCCCACAGCAGAACTTTTAAATTTCTGCATTTCCATGGGATTTCAGGTGGTTGCCATGGAAGAGCATCTAGAGCACTATTTTTGTTGCAGCTGTAGGAGAGAGGTGAGTTTTGTAATGGGTTTGACAATTTTGGTACACAGAGCATACTGAAATCTTATACCTGCACAAGTCAAAACTGTCTTGCTTCCTATAACCTATAAAATTTGTGATAATGTCAAATTATCCATAGTATTCCCTTCCTTCAAATACTTTTGTTTCCGTAGGTTATGACACATCTACGTGTGATATATGAACGCATGAACCAGTCTCTCTCCTTCCTCTATAATGTGCCTGCTGTCGCAGAGGAGATTCAGGATGAAGTTGGTATGCAAACTACTAATGTAGAAAAAGACGTATATTTCTGTGATGAGAAATTATGACCATAAGCAAAAATACAAAAATACATCTCACTTTGCCTATTGATACACTACCTCAGCTGAAAAATAGAAGAGTAAACTTGCCAACGTTCTTAACTTTTGAATTAACTTATAATGAACCCTTGGAAGACAAATCCTGTATAACCCATGCAGTGGCATCATCATATTGTTGTCTTCCCTGAAATATATTCATTGACATTTGGAGCCTTCCATGCTATAGGGATGCAGCAATTGACAATGAGATGTAGCAAATCCTATCCTTTGGATATTTAATTTACATGGTAAGTATTTACATGATATAGACAGTTTGGAAATCCCTTGGCTAAAAAATTGGATGCAGAACCAGGCATCTGAGAAAAGTGTCGGTATCAACTTGGCAGTATCCTAGTGGTCACGCACTTAGTTCTTGGTTAGTTTTCTAATTGATATCTCTGCTCCTCCCATTTTTTCCAGCATACAAGCTGGACTGTGGATGAATCAGGTAGCAACAGTCCCATGTTTGCCTCTTCCCTGAGAGCTGTAATGGCAGATAGCTGTGAGGGACACTGGCCTTTCCTTCCATCCAGGTTTCTGCCCTTGGCTGTGGCATTGCTGCAGCACAGAGATCTCCAGCACAGCACTCAGACTCTGCTGTGTGCTGCTATTGCAGCAAGGCAACTGCACTCAGTTTTGGACATCAGGTTGCTAACGTGTGTCTTCGGGCAAAGTAACACATGGTTAAATGTAAAGGCCAGAGATAGGACAGTTGTTTTTGGAGCAGCTTTTTTCACAAGTTGTAATACTCTTCCAAATGGCAGTTACTATATTAGTTTCACTAATAACCAGCTTCAGCTGAATAAATAAGTCACTGATTTCTTCAAAACACAAGGGAGGGAGGCATGCCACTGCAATAAGCATTAGCATGCATTTAGGACACAGGGAGGGGATGGACAAGGAGTAGTGGTGGATTCATTTGCCCAAAGTGTAAGTTACAGTGGAGATGTGCTTCTGCTTGAGGGGGCTGGAGATGAGATCAAGAACTGGTGGAAGGGAGGCAGCCAAAAGATAACTGGTTAGTAATTGTCCTTAACCATGTGTTTCAATGCTCCACAATTATAAGCACAATCAACAATCTCAGACTGTGGGTGTAGAGTCATTCAGGGAGGAACAACATCTTATTGATAATTTGAAAGCATATCATTTCTATAGAAAAAAGATGTCACTACTGTCAAGTCTTTGAGATGCTCAGTTAGTTTTCTTTATGCACTGCTATCATTCCCTTGGGGTTTTTTTGTCAAATTTCAATTTCTTCTCTTCTTGGTAATGTTAATGCTTGTTGCTGAGGACATTCTTGTAAATTTGTTCTCCTTTCTAAGTACTAAAATGGAACAGGAATTTCAGAATCTTTGAAGTGACATGAGACCAAAAGTCTATTAACTGCTGAGTAGTTTACAAGAATCTGACTCCTAATCTCAAATGTAATACTAATTTTTAGGGGGCAAAAAGAGCCTAAAATTAGTAATTTGAGAGCAGGTAAGAAATCACAAAGAAAATATCTGTCACAGTCTCTTGAGTAGTTTTTCCTTACCTTGTTTTTGGTTTTTTTTTAAGTGGTTTAGGGATTGCTAGAAACTGTTCAAAGAGTTGCAAAGTTTAAAGCAGTTAAAACCAAGTTCTCATAACTGGGAGTTACTAAGCAGCACAAATTAAAGTACTGTCTTTTCTGGGTAAAATATCAGATCTAGGTAAAATAGTTTTCCATAATGTAATGTATTTCAGTATCAACATGCTTCTTGTTGATAATATTGTCTGTATACTTGGTTTTACATGTTGGTTTTAATGAAAGTTTGTGGAGGTCATTCCCATCTGTTGAAGGAGACAGTATCCTTCTAGCTTTGAGCACTGATCAGCCTGTTGCAAATTCTGTTCTGAAATTACTGGATTTCTTAGTCTCTGTACTCTTCCTAAACCCATGGAAAAGGATATCTATTAAAACTGCAGAATCTGTGGAGAAATAAACTTCTAATAAAACTTCACTTTGTAGCATTCCCAAGAAATATTACAACCCTCATTAAAAAGACAAATGTTTCATTAAATACCTTCTGTTGGAACCATTGGCTGAGAAAGTCTGAGTCAGTAGAAAATTTGAAAAATAAACAAGGTAAGAACATCTCACACACAGAGTGTCTGAATAATAAATTACATGTAAGGAGATATGGTTGAAAATAGTTTTAGTTCATTTTCTTTGTTCATTATAGTTTTAGTTTCTAGTTCCGCTCTGCTGCAGAGTTCTTAATGAACAGTTTTTACCTTGAGGAATGGATAATCTTTGCTTTAGACAACAGAGCTCTGACAAAGGTAGTTTTTCCCAAAATCGAACAAGTAGCTCTATGAGCAGCAATATAAATCAGATCTAGTTTGCTGTGAATTTGTACCGTGGGTTTAATTCTTCTTACATCTAATATTGTGCTGTTTTTCACTCAATTTTCTCATTGCTAGAATTATTACGACCTATTTTTTCACAGTTGATCAGATAAATCAGTCTAGCAGTTGGACATTTGAAGTTTCCTTAAAATACAGACTGTGTTTGAAGTTCCTACCTTAAAAGGCAGGCTTACAGCCATTGTTTTAATGTGCGGAATCCAAAATTAAAAATCCAGCTCCTATGCTTAAAACGGGCTTTTATGCCTTTTAAGAGCAGCCTTTTCTTGTTATTTTCGTAAGTCCAGCAAAGATGGTGTCAGGAATTTAGGGTGAAAGTTAAAAGAGTTCTAGTCCTTACCTGAAGGTATCCATCACCAGCTGATGTCCACTGGCTTTAACAGTGGGTGTCATAGGAACATATAGATAGTTGGAAGACTCACAGCACTCCAGAGGGTAGAAAACAGCACTTAATTTAAGTGAGGGCTTTCTTCCTAAGCGTTTGACCAATGCGTAGTGTGCAAATGCCCCATTAGGGTTTCAGGCATTGTAATGTAGCAGCAAATTCCAGATGTGTGAGGAAGGATATTGCTGGCTGTCTCGTGTTCATGTTGGGGCAGGGCAAAAAGAGCCAGTCTGAGAGTTTCAGAAACAGGTCACCTGACCATGGCTGTTCTGACAAAGCTTGGAAAGAATAAGCAGGTCATTTGGGTAGGAGACTCTTTGGCATTCTGGCTGCAAACGATTTCTCAAGGGGCAGTGATGCAAATGTGCTAAAAACCAGGTCACTCTTGGCAATTGATGCAGTTCTTGACAATAAATGGAGTTTCTTATGAGCAGGAGTATGCCCCATGAATAGGAGAGTGGCACAAAAAATATCTTGAGATTATTTGCCCTCCTAGGTATTTGTACTCACCTTTTCCCTCTGATAAATGTCATATGCTATTTAATATGTATGGAAACCTAGAAAAAGGAATAGCAGGCTTTAGGAGAAATCAGCTGTTCTTTGAGCACATCCTGCTTTAAATCCTTATTTGATTAGATTGCTTATCCATGTATGTAAAAGGCAATTTATTGCAGAGAGTGGCACAGCAGGCGCAGCTTCTGAATCAGAAGCTACATCAGAGCTTTGTGGATCAGTCACATGGGCAGGCAGTGATCTGAATTTTTAATTCTGTCTTTGCTACTTGTTTCCAAACTGATGTCCTCAGCTTCAACTTTTCTATCCCACGACTGAGGAAATATTAAGCACTGTAGTGCTTAATTTGCTGCTACATTACAATGCCTGAAACCCTAATGGGGCATTTGCACACTACGCATTGGTCAAACGCTTAGGAAGAAAGCCCTCACTTAAATTAAGTGCTGTTTTCTACCCTCTGGAGTGCTGTGAGTCTTCCAACTATCTATATGTTCCTATGACACCCACTGTTAAAGCCAGT
This sequence comes from Ifrita kowaldi, assembly GCA_013398055.1. Classification (NCBI taxonomy): domain Eukaryota; kingdom Metazoa; phylum Chordata; class Aves; order Passeriformes; family Cinclosomatidae; genus Ifrita; species Ifrita kowaldi. The sequence continues at coordinate 175,139 of VZRS01013711.1, forward strand.
GGACATCAGCTGGTGATGGATACCTTCAGGTAAGGACTAGAACTCTTTTAACTTTCACCCTAAATTCCTGACACCATCTTTGCTGGACTTACGAAAATAACAAGAAAAGGCTGCTCTTAAAAGGCATAAAAGCCCGTTTTAAGCATAGGAGCTGGATTTTAAATTTTGGATTCCGCACATTAAAACAATGGCTGTAAGCCTGCCTTTTAAGGTAGGAACTTCAAACACAGTCTGTAATACCACAGCAGTATTGTACCTAAGCTCAGAAGCATTGTTATGAGCAGTAAGTAAAAGAATATTATTCCATCTGACCCTTGACAAATAAAATCAAGCTATTGTTATGTTATCACTCTGTTCCACTCGGCCTGTCCTGTTATTCTGCAGCATGTTCTGGATGCCACACCCACATTACGTGCCTAGAAGAGAAGGCAAACCCAGGCTGACCCCAGATCAGTGCCTGCTTTCACATATAGGTAGTGTGCTGTGGGTCATGTGCTATTTTAAGTTTTTGGGTGCTCTAGTTTAGCATGACAAAATTTGAAACGAGACATTTGCCTCTTGACATTTGCCTTGCAACTTCCTTTGAAGATTTTTTAAGTGTTGTTAGGAACACGACAAGCTGTGGACTCAAGATGTCTGACAACTTCCTTTCTTTTAACACTTCCTCTTTAATCATCACGCCCAATACCTGTGTGAGTGGAGGGCAAAGTTAGCACTACCTCAGCTGGTTCTGGTCTTTCAGCATTTATTAAACTAATTTTTGATTCTTGTTTATAGCTTGTAATTTTGACCTGTAGTCAATCCACAGCCTTGCTGCATTTCTTGCCCTGAGTTGAATTAGGATGCTGTTCCCAATCATTCTGTGGTATCCTTCTTAAGAGGTTTAAGGGCATTAGTTTCTTGCCGCAGACTGACAGTTCAAAACCACAACCAGGGTGGCTTGGGGACTGATACTGCAAAACCAAAACATGCTCCTGGAGGCTTTGCAAAAGGAAATTGTGTGTCTTGTCTTGTTTGTTGCCATTCGTTTTGTGATTGTTTTCTTCATCCTCTCCCTTAAAATGCTATGTTTTGAATATGTAATTAGTAATGTCTTTCAGACTGCAGTGGGACTTCTCAGTGTCTTGTTTTTCTGTAACTCTTCCTTGTCTTTCTATCTTAAAATTTAACTGATGGGAAGAATTCCATCTTCAAAAATGTTTAATATGTTGAAGCAATACTTAGGATTTCTGAACCTTTATTTGAAGTTGGGTTGCCATATCAAACTATCAGAATAATAAAGGGAAGTTGACAAACATTGACTGTGTCAAAAGCTTGTTTAAAGGTTTCCAAGGATATTGTAATGGGATCATACAGAATGGTGTAGTTCATATCAAGTAAGAACAGTAATTACCTTGTAACTCAATTTGAGTATGTTAGACTAGAAAACTCTTAAAATTGTTTTTTGTTTGTGGAGGTGGCAGTTCTAGGCTGCTTAATAGGAAGCAGTTCTATCCTTTCTCTAAAACTAGAGGCAAAAATACTGGTAGCATCTGATTGATGCTATAATGTCATGCATCGGAATCCTTATAATGCCTTAATTTTTTCTTTCTGGTAAAGTAAAATACTGTTTTTGAGGCATGGGTAAATGAATTAGCACTTCAGGATTTATCTGCACTGGGACAGACCATGTTCAGTGAACTGGCGCAAAGAAAGATAGGGAATAGTCACCAGTGGTGCTCATCCTCAGGGCAGTTGGGTTTTGCACCAGTTGACAAATGTGCTTCATCCAGACAATGTAAATAGAGTGAGCAGTTGCAGTACTTGCAATAACCCATAGCTGAGGAAAGCTGGACAATTCCTGTTCAGTTTTATACTTTCTGCCATGCTGGAGATCAATGGAATTGTCATTTCTAAATTGCCTCAGGCACTTGGCTAGTGGTGTGTAGGCGAGTGTTCAATTCTGGATGCAAGGAAACATCATCTTTGCCAAAGCAGAAGTATTGAATTTCCACCCTCATCTCTTTAAAACCAGCACATTTTTCTGTGACAGCATGTCTTCTGTTGAGATTTGTTGGATATCTACACCACACAGAAATTTCTCAGTAAACTTTAAACAGAGTTTCTGGAAGTAGGACAGTTGTATGTAGGTCTTACCAAAGGTTCTGTAAATCCTGCCTTCTGATTTTAAAGAGCCTGTTTGGTGTGTCTGTGCTGTGTCATACAAGCCCGTGTTCCTGCCCTTCTGCTCTGCCCATTGTGCCAATAAGTATAATGCAACTGGAACAAGCAGTCAAAAGCAGCCTTCAGAGAATGTGTATTTGCACAGGTACCCTGAAGTGACTTCCAGCACTATGCCTGTGTTTTCTGCCCATAATTGATTTGACATATTTATGTGTATCCAGTAACCTCAGCTTTTCAAAGAAAATTTTGAATTTTCTGTGAATTGGTTATTTAACTTTAATATTCTCCCTTGCAGGCTTATAGCATTCAGCTGTAAAGATGATTTGTTAGGATTCTAGCAAAATATATTTTGCTGCATCAGTGGTTAAAAATAGCAGAGTTCTTCCACAAAAGCAAATGAATTCTGTGTTAAACTTTCCACAGCAACATTGAGATAGATTTTGTATGCTTAAATATTGACATATGGCCCAGGTGGAGTGCCTGATGAGCAATTAAGACCTTTTCCACCCAAGGACTTTTTTTTTAAAGCGTTTGATTAATTCATATACATATGTATACACACTCTTAAGCTTTTTTTTCCCCAAGTGTTGTTTTTTTCTTTAATCATCACAAGCCTATGGTCTTTACTAAGCTATCCGTTTTGCCACTTTGTTATCTCTGTAAAATATTCTTGCAATTAATTTAAATACCAAAAATAATAAGATGCCATTTGTTGGAGCAAGGTGATGTATGATGTTTATGTAGGGAATCAGCCAATGTCACAGAAGCACAGAATGGCTGAGGTTGGATGGAACCTCTGGAGGATGGAGGACATCTGATCCATTCCGTCTGCTAAAGCAAGGCCACCCAGAGCCGGTCGCCAGTGCTTGGTGACCCTTACAGTGAAAGAGTGTTTTTTATATTTATGTTTAAGAGACTCAGCTCTAGTAAAACATGTCCTTTGCTTCAGTGCAGAGGAGAAGGAAAAAAATCCTGGAAATAGAGCCAACATTTTCTTCTTCTAAGCATCTCTTATTTTTTGTCAAGATTATTTAACTGTTATAGAAAACTAGGCAGAGAATTGTAGATGATTAAAATAGATATAAATGCACTTCACTGATGCTGATGTTCTGAAGTGCTTTCATTAGCAATGTACTATATCCTCCCCATCTTTTGTAGCTAAATGGGCTATTGTGTTCTATCATGGGCACTAACGCTCTCCAGAAAAGACATGAATCCTGATTTTTGTGTGCCCTCTTTCCATCTCATAAATATTGTGAACATGACGTCAGTCAGTAAAAGAGCCAGCTTCGTCCAGGGCTCACAGATTCTGGGAAAAGGATAAATGGCTTCGGGTGGCTTTGGATTGAGGTGGCTTTTTGATCAGGGAAAGATGTGGGACATCTTGTTTTCCAGTTCAGAAATTTAATGAGAATAAAAAGTTAATAAAAGTGACTAAGTTTATTAAGAGAATATTTTCCTCTGGTTCGAATAATGCTGTTCTGTTTCACTTGCACCTCTAAAAAATCTGGTCTCATGATCCAGGTGTTAGAACTGAAAACTGATAATGATCTTGGACCTGTAATTTATAAACAAAGTATTTTTTAAATTTTCTGAGCATCTGCTATTTCAGTGAGTATTTAAATCTTTCACTCTAAATAATGCATCTATTTGCAGGAGAGGTTTAAAGGTGTTGCCTTGATTTTCTTCAGGAGCTGATGGTGAGAGCAGTCTGCCCTGCATTAATAGATCCATCTTGAAGACCTTATTCCACGTCCTTTCCATTACTGCAGCCTGAAATATTTTTTCATAGGCAGTTCTCTTTCAATAGCAAGTTGCCATCCACAGTACAGATCCCACAGGGAGTTCATGATCCTGAGACCGCTCTGGGCAACAGGCTGAGGTTGAGACAGTGTCCACTTAACTCCTTTTGATCCCCTCTGGAAGAGTCTACAGTCTACTTTTGCACAATGGAAAAAAATGCATTAAACTTCAAATAATTGTCCAATTATTGGTTGTAGTCTTTCCTATTTTTTCTTATTTGATTGGGTACACATGGAAATACAGATTTGATCAGGATTTTCTTCTAAATCACCAGTCCTTTTCTGGTGTCACGAAGACAATAGACTGGGAAATTCTGTCTTGGAGAGCCTTGTTTCTGGTAGTAGTAGTGTTATAATTGTATGAAAATGTTGTATTTATAGGAGTGTGTGTATTATTTTAAATTAGAATACTGGATATATTTGAGTTTTAAAAGCATTATAAGTCAGGATTACCTTATAGCTACAGATTTGCTCTGAATTGATTTCCTGTTCTTTTGTGTCTTCAGTGAAAAGCCAAAAGCCAAGCACTCACTTTTGAGATGATACAGATATAACATGTGGTGGTACTGAATTTTTTTTCTAAGTCTACTTTTACTCTTATGAAGCAGAATGGCTTCTCAGCCTTTCTCATTAGTGTTTCCTTCTTGCTTCTAGTGTTATGCTTTAAGGAACTCATATGTTAGTTCGTCATGTGCCAAATTTAAGATGTCATTCTTTTTTTTTTTTTTGGATAGATAACAAAAGTCTGAAAACGTCTTCCAGTTGTCCAGCTTTCAGATACGATCTGAGAGCAGGTGACTTTCCGAATACATAGGTCCAGTCAGAGGGGAGGCTCTGGCTTGGTAAAATGCTGCCTGTTAACAGAAATATCATTATGCTGAGCTATTGGAGATTTTCTTGATACACTGACTATATGTGTAATTTTTTTCATAAATATGTCATCTTAAATCAAGTTCATGATGTCAATGTCCATGAGTAGTGAAGCAGCCCAAATGTGTAGGAACACAGCTTGTAAAAGAAACAAAGGAATCATCTTAATTCATACCTGCTGACAAATTCCAAGTGTCCAGTGAGAACTAGTTACAGACTGTCTACACAAGCTAATATAATTTTATATATAATATATTACAGAGCTAGTGTGTCAGTCTCTGGAATTGTTATCCAGAGGAATTTAAATAGAAGGAGCAAGAAATGGGAAAGAAATGGAAGTGCTAAAGTTGTGATTTTTTTTTTTTAGTTTATTAGAAGCATGTTCTTTTTAGCATGGTTCTAATTATTGCAGCTATTCTCAAGTTCAAATGTGTATTTTTTCTAAAGTTAGGTTCTTAGCCAGCAAGGTGTTGTCTAAGGCTATGGGATACTTATTCTCTTATTAGCTTCTAGAAAAAATATTTTAGGTCAACTGTTTCATGATACCTTAAATGTTCACTTTCTGAGAATTTGGAAAAGGCAAATTCTTTTCAACTTACTGAACGAGATTTTCATACACATAAGAAATTTCTGAAATGTGGAGGGTTTTGGCTGCTACTTGCTCTTGCCCTAGTGGTGATGTCTCTGAAGGACAGAGAATAAGAACTATGAAATGCTATTTTCCATGGTTCATGCTCTTTCCCTTTAGCCCTGAGGGAGAGACATACTGCACTGAAGAAGTTTCCAGACAAAAAGACCTGTGGTATAATTTCACAGGCTGACCGGGAGGTGAGAAGAAAGCTTAGATCTGATGGGGTGGTCACGTTTCTCTGTCAGTATGTATCTGAGCACAGAAGGTTGGGCTCATTGCCAGTATTTCACAGGAATGATCTACCATAGCATTCCTCTGTCATCATCTTCAAAGCATGCAGGCAACAAAGTTGCTCCTCCACCCTCCAGACAGGTCACTTTCAATAAAGTTCTCATCAGAGTCTCTCTGTAAATTATATTTGACTTGTACTATACAGATGAATTAGTTCAGCACTGAATACAGAATTGTGTTTTTCAGCTTGATAATGTTATAATTATGACTCATAGCAATATGTAACATCATGATCGTACAGTGCTTGATTCAGCAAAACATCTTAAAATAACAAAATACTTGAAATTCAGTGGAGCTTTACTCTTAGTGGTAAGGCACAGGAGGTCTTGTTTTCATATTTACCAGTTTGGGGGAGTTTTGATTCATACAGCTGACAAGATGCAGACACTCAAAGTTAGTTAAAACCTAACATCAGTGCAACTGCTTTAGAAGATAACATGACATATTGAATTAGCCTGTAAAGTAGGTGTACGATTGAAAGCTGCAGCTAAACATGTTACCTCGTACCACATGTGCTGTAATAAATGATTGTGTTGGTATTCTTAGTGAATCCTAATTGTAACATACAGCATGTGCATGATTTAAGCTGCCTTCAGACTGGATTAAGGCAATATGTGTGCCAGTGCAAATGAAGCTGTTGCTGTGACACAATTGCTCTGCAATTTCTGCTGTTGAGAAGAATGGGGAGGTTGCTGACACTTCGCAGTTTTGTCATTTTGAAAGCACATGCTCAAAAGCAACTAACTTTGGGAAAAACGCATGTTCAGTGCAGACTCAATAGTCACTGATGATAAGTGAGGCAATAAGACTCTGCATTTGTACGAGTTTATTTGAGCTGGTTCCAAGCCCTTCTTTGTTGGATCAAGTATATGTTCTACCATGTAGATGGCATTTTACAAAGGAAGTTTGATGTTGGGTCAAAACTATGGCATATAATTTGGGGGTATTTTAACTAGTCCTAATTAGAGGTGTTTTGGGTGCACTTCATTTCTAATCTGGTTTAAGAAATTGTTTTCTAAAACTTCCACAATTACAATTGCTAATTTTAAAGCTGCTTTTCAAGTAAATACAATGGTCTTGCACATAATAGTGATTGCAGAGCTTTTCATCTAGTAGATGGGCTCCGTGAAAACACAATAAACAAGTATTATAGTAATTTTTGGAAATTTAAAACAATAAACTATGAACTAAATAAAAATCATGGCTTGAAAGATAGCTAATGGGTTGCTGGCATTCCAGGGCAGCAAGAGAAGCTGTCCCGTACGAAATTCGTGTGATTATAGCTGTGCCAGTTGAGGGCTGGGAAGTATGTCCCAGAGTTCAACATTGGAAACAATGTTGTGTGACAGTAAAAGTAGATAAGGTTTCAACATAACATGGGTTTTGCCACTCCAAGACTCCATCAACTTTGCTGGGATTTGTCATGATATCTTCTAGCACAGTTCTATTTGCAAAGGTTTGCAAGTACAACTGTGGTCTTTGGACATTGTAGACAAATAGCTTCTAACAATCCTGTATCTACCAGAAGATTTTGTAGTAAATTTTATTTCTTTTCTTCATCTCTTTCTTTGCTTTTGGCTCCCTTTGCCTCTTTGTGGGATAAGAGAATAGTCTTGAAAGGAGGTTGGAGTGGTATTACATTTTTATCCAGTTCCCCAAACATATTTCACTTCAAGTTTTCTAGATGCTGTTGTTGAGGAGTATTGACCCATGAGGAAATGCCTGCAGTGAGCCCAAGAATGAGTGAAACTTGCTTAGGTGTTATGAGAAGTCCAAGAAGCATCTTGTTAAAATACTAGAAGTGAGCCTGTCTCTCATCCCGAGAAAGAAAAGGTTTAGGTGCCTGAAGGAGAATTTCGAGTGCCTGGAGGAGAAGCAGCAACTGTGTACCCTCACACCAAATCCTGAGCTGGTGGGAGGTCTGAGGTCCCAACTGACTGTGGGCTTTTCCCAAGGTCATGGTTGCTTTTGAGCACATGCTCTCAGAGGGACAAAAAGTTTTGCCATCCACTTTATTTTTCTCAATGGCAAGGCTGAGCATAATGCTACAATGCTACAAGCAAAAAACAGGAAGATTCTCAGGGAGCTTTAATCCTGTTGGTTTGATGTGAGATGAAATTTTGAGGAGCAACCTAGAACCTCTCTATTTTCAGCACCTAATAATAAGATACTCACAATAGAAATAAAACCCCTGAAACAGTCTTGAATGCACATCCTAGCCTCCAGCTGTGTCTGTACTCCCTGCTTATTTAGGGATTTGTCTTTTGCACGGTGGGGGAATTGAGTTGGCAGCTGCAGAAGGGAGGGAGTACTGTGTCGATGAGTAGATGTACGGCTTTCCATTAGCGTAACTGATGGTTCAAGCAGCCATCGATATTTGGAACAAAATCACCCCTGAAAAACTGATCTTGGACTTTGCCAGTAGTGTCAATAACTGGAAATCCTAAGGCAAACATTTTTTAGCAGTTCAGCAATTGAAGCAATTGTTTGTGAATCATTTACTCAATGCAGACACAGCTGCCTCAGTGTGATGGACTTCAGCAGCTTCTATGCTAGGCATTTCCTATTTCTCACTGTCATTTAGTGTCTGATTCATCTTGTCAGGTGGGCTTGACTCATGTGGCCGTTGTTTCCCCACTTGTAAAATGGATGTGATCATAATCTGCTGGTTGTAGTATCTGTCTGCCTCACTTGAGCTATTGTGCAGGTCAGTTCCTCTCCAGGCTGTGCACCTGGACAGGTGAGTGGAAAACAACAGAGCTGACAACGACATGCTCCCATTTGGGTAGCCTTGAGAGGGGCTTTGTGTGTGATTACTCCCAGCCCTCAGAAATTTGGATATAATCATGGTATTGTGATGGGAGTTCAGTGTCCCTCTCTGTCAGCCTGGCAGGCCCAGCCATGCCTGCACCATGGCCTCTCCTGAGTGCTGTGCCAGTCATGGTGCCGCTCCTCCACTGCCAGAGCTCAGGTCCTTCGTTCCCCTTTGTGCACCATTTGTCCCTTTCCAAGGGCAGGAGCTGTCTGCAGGTGACACTGAGTGGGTCAGCAGCCGGGTATGGACAGGAGTTGTGCAGGGTTGGCACTGCCCCGGGCAAAGGAGTGGTTGGGGCACAGCTTCCCCAGCACCATCCCCTGCCACTGCTGCCTGAGCTCCAGGTCTCTACAGCTGCCCCACACCATCCTCTGGGGATGGGGAGAACAGCAGGAACAAGGGGAGCTGTGCCTGAAAACCATTCCAGTGCCCAGGTTTTAAAAGGTCTGCCATCACTAAGATGCTCAGTACTGTAACACTTTCTCTTGTGGTCCATGATGATATAGTATAACAGTGTTCTCAGCTGCTGTCATCTGTGGCTCCCTGCAAGGCACATGGACACCAGACTCCTCCCTCCGGCCACTAAAATGCAGCTCCTTTCTGTAAAGTCTCTTCATCCCTATCTAATGAAAATTAACATGTCATGTGATAGTGTCTGTTCAGAATATCAAGGTGCTTCACCTGTCTCTATTCTGATTAAAGGATTTGGTTTAATTTGAAAAAGGAGTAATGTAAGTGCAGTTTGGAAACAAAAATGAGACTTCTATGCTGAAGATTTAGTAGATGTCATAAAATAATACTGTTTACAGTAAAATGAACATGAAAAGAAGAACAATTCAGTATGACTGACATAGGCTTTCTATACTGTCCTAGTAAGTCTTTCTAATGGACAGATTAAATCACAGAATTTAATTTTGTGTTCACGTTAGTCTTACCATCTGCTCAAGTAATTACTCTTTAAACTGGAAAATTTATTTTAAAACATTATTTTATAAGATTCAGAACCCGTGTTTGTCCCAGAGCTGAGGTTGCAATATTTTGTTTATTTTTGATGTTCTGTATTTAATGTTACAGGAATAGGGTGGCAGCGAGTTTCATCAGCTATCTCAAGGTGGCCTTTGAGAGGTGTATTAAAGAGCAGAGCCCTACTGCATTATTGTTGAGAGAAGCAGTGGCACCTCTAAATGCTCGTGAGGTAGTAAGGGTCCTTACTAAGCCTGCAGCATGGTTACATTGTACTTCTGTGGTATGAAGCTTCATCGCATAAAGTTGGGAGAAACATAACATTCAAAAGATTTTGCTGAGGGGTCTAAAGCTCTGATGTGTATAGAAAATCAGATGGCCTTCATCACTGATGTTACTAGGAAATGAGTGAACCCCTGTGGAGTGTCATAAAGGGTTTAGCAACAGAGTGGTGATTCATGTCCCTGACTTGCTACATGAGAGAAATGTGTGTGTGAAGTAGTGACAGTCGGGGGTTCTTAATGAAGTGCAGAGAAGACAGTCTTAATAAAAGCTGTTGTATCATCAGCTGCTATGTGTGTACTCACTCATGTGCTCACTTGCACTCTATTACAGTCTCCTATTATGAACTATTTAGCTCTGTGGTACCTGCTCATTATTGGTGCCTTATTAGCAATTATTGGTCTTCATTACAATTGCTTACTCGAATGTGCTCTTGTGCAGCAAGTTCCCTCAAAGTATTTGCAAACAGTATGTTGTTCCTACAAAAACAGATGCCAGTGAAAGGTGCGGGGGATCAAGAATGGAATTGTAGAATAGTTTTGATTGGAAGGGACCTTTAAAGGTCATCTAGTCCAACTCCCCCTGCAATGAGCAGGGACATCTTCAATAAGATCAGCTTAGTCAGAGCCCTGTCCAGCCTGGCCTTGAATGCTGCCAGGTACAGGGCATCTACCACCACCGTTATTGTAGAAAATGTCATCTTTTTATCTTATGTAAATTTACTTTCCTTTAGTTTAAAACCATCACCCTGTGTCCTATCACAAAAGGCCCTGATAACAAGTTTGGTCCATCTTTCTTATAGGCCCCCTTTAAGTATTGGAAGGCCACAGTAAGGTCTTCTTGGACTTTTCTCCAGGCTGAACAGCCCCAGGCGTCTCAGCTTGTCTTCATAGCAGAGGTACTTCAGCCTTCTGATCAACTCTGTGGCCCTCTGGACTCACTCCAATAAGTCCATGTCTCTCCTGCTCTGAGAGTAGAGGAACTTGTATGTGAGAAGGGAGTAGGAATAATGAAGCACACACAACCTCTGAGCTTATTTTTAACACTGAGTTGAACAGTCAGTCCTATACACTTGATGGAGCTGAAAGGTACTTTGATTATTCTCACCTTGCTTCAAGAAAAAAAACTCCACAGCACAGATAATACTGCGTAGCTTTAGGTGCTGGTAGCTTGTAAAATAATTTGCCTACAGGTGTCTCTTACTGCTTTTTAACAAAGAACTACTTCAGTGTTATGATGAAGTCATATATGTTAAAAAATCAAATGTTTCTTCAGATTTGATGTGTTATAGTAAATCCAATTTAATACAGTGACAGCTTTGGAGATTTAGGATTTAAGAGTTGTGATGAGCTTTGGCAGTGACCATTCAAGAGGAAGGAGAAATTACAAAGACATTCCTTCCTGTGGATCTCTTGCCAGTTGACTTACAGCAGCATGTTGAGTTGAAGAGAGTTGTTTTGTGCTTCCTTCTAAAGTGGTTGGAAAGAGCCAAGGAATGTATATAGCACAAACCTGTGATCTGTTATGTTGTGAAAATGTGGGTAGGAAACAGTACTGAACAATTTTGGCTGATGTTTCAAAAAAATGCCTTAGCTGCAGTGTTTATCATGGCGTTTTGACTATTCCAAGCCTTAGTGTTTTTATTTATCGTAAGGAAACAGAATCTCACAACAGTGAATTCTTACTTTAATAGCATTAAAAATAGGTCTGCAGATATGCTGGCTCTTTCAGATAATTTTTGCATTTCCTTGCAGATGAATTACTTCAGAAAGAACAAAACTACTCTGATGATGTTTTGGCTAATATGATCAGCGAACCCAGAATCAGCTATGGAAATGATGCTCTTATGCCTTCATTGACGGAAACGAAGACTACAGTTGAACTTCTTCCAGTGGATGGAGACTTCAGCCTAGATGACCTTCAGCCATGGCATCCCTTTGGAGTCGATTCTGTTCCAGCCAATACTGAAAATGAAGGTAAGTACAATAGGGGGAGAAACCACAGAACTTTCTGAGCTTTGTGGTTTCTCTTCATGTTGTTCCCTGAAAACTGACATTTTTTTTAATATAAGTGGGATAAAGGTTCTGAAGTGTACATTTGGAACTGGTCTGCCGTGTCAGTTGTGTCTCTTTGATGGAACAGAAAGTCCTGACTAAAGTCTGTAATTTAGACACACAATAAATTTCTGAGTTGAGCTTACTTGCCTTCAGAAACAAACCATAATAAATTCTAGATTATGAGCAACAGTCTTATAAGATACATGACAATGACTGAAGGGAGATAGGTAAATTGTTAGATTTGTGCCATGATGAAATGAGTGTTTTATTTAAGATAGAGCTTTTTATTTGCTGGCATGAAAATGATTACAGTTCCAGCATAATCCTAGCAGACAGATAATATTATTTCACTCCATACACTGGTTTTCTGGAATGTACTGCAGAAATGTTCCTACATGCTCGTCAATACAACTTGGCTAGTGAAAAGGTTTTTCCTGAGGAGTATTTTATGTTGCTCATTGGCTACTTCATTGAAGTGACTGTATGCTACTTAAATAATCTGTGTAGAATCTGGAATTGGTAGTTCACTTAGGTGCTGGAGCAAATAAATCAGAAACCTAAGGGACTTGGGTCATATCATTCAAGTTCCTCCTCTTGCCTTTGTTTTCCTTTATCAGTTCAACTGCACTGTTACTAGTGCTAAGTTAATCACATCAGTGAAAGTTGGATGCTGCAAAGCCACAGTACATACAGAGCCTGGAACTGCAGAAGTCTTCTCAGGCAAATCTGTGATTTGTAGCTGAACTGCACAGACATTAGCATCCTCCTCAAGTCTTTTGAAACCACTGGCTTAGGCTGTACCTGCTCTCAGAATGAGTTCTGAGATCATTCTGACGCAGTTACTCTCACTCCAGCACGGTGTGTGAGTGACTGTGAGCAACTGGATGTGTGGGAGATGAAACGTGGGACATAGACATGGATTTGCCAGGTCTGGTGTTGTTGCCAAGTGAAATCAGTGGAGTCAGAAGTAGTTTTGCAATCAAAGTTTGTCCCAACGAGTCAGAGAAGCCTAGGATCAGGCAAAAGAAAATACCTGCACAAAGGTCAGTGCAGCAGATGTTTAGCAGATTTGAGGGGAGGAATGGAGGCTGGTCAGGAGTAGGGCTAAAATCAGAGTACCAGGGAGTCAGCACTGCAAGTTAGGGACCAAGTAAAAGAGCAGAACCAGAGCAAACTCAACAGACCAGCCAGCAGGGAGAACCACAAGGCAGGAGATGGTGACAAGGACTCCAGCTGTGTCCAAAGGGCACTTGCAGCCAAGTGGCATGCCAGGCAGTGAGAGCAGCTGGCTGGAGCATGTCAGGCACTGACAAGGGGCACAGATGGCTCACAGGCTGGCAAGGCTGAACCTCATTTTCCTGGGGAAGGAGCTGCAGCTTGCTCTAACCCTAGCGCACATATCAAAGCTGTCTGCCAGGAGCAGGTTGCAGTCTGGCTCATGTTGTCTGTCCTGCAGGAATTTTCAATTGCAGTTCTTGCTCCAGTTTTTTCCATAGCTAAGGCATCGAAGGCTTCAGTTTCTATACCTGCTTTCATGAAACATGGCGGGGATTAATTATTTTTGATGTCTGTCTTCCTAGCTTTCAAAATATATTGATTTCAATCACCAGGTTTAGAAGTTATTAGGTAGACAAGTGCACCCAGACATACCCGTAGTTTAATCACACAAGCATAATTTTCCTTCAGAAACCTGTCTAAGCTCAGAATCTAATTATGAAAGGTACTTCAAAGTGACACTGAATTCCCACAGGCAACTATACTGAGCATGGTTCTCCTTTTCAAATGTATGGCAGCAAATAAGAAACAAAAACTCTCCTGCCTGGAATAACATATTGTTTAATTATTAGTCCTGTGTGTTTTAATGCAGTATGTGGTTTGTTGCAGCACTTATTCTTTCATGCCTTCAAGTTGCTGGGGTTTAGTTTTGGATTTTTATACCAGGATTGTATTATATTTGTCATTAACTTACTGCAGTAGTCAGTTCTGTTAGGCCAACTATTATAATTGTGCAATTGTAACAATTGCACAGTTAGAAGTGGAAATCATTCGGTGACTTAAACCTCTTCAGGTCATGGACTCTTCAGGTCCTTCTTGTTTCCTGTTATACTTCTCTGTCATCTACCCAAACCACAATGTTCTTGATGTGATCATGCCTGCAACACCTTCTTTCCTTAGAGACCCTTTCTATACCTTTGCCCATAGCATCAAAGGGGAATTTCACAGCTTTGTTTTTTCCTTTGTGTTTGTCTCCCACCTCGTTGTTCCAGAATCCCAGGACTGGCTGTGCCATTTGTCTTCACTTCCCTTGCCTGTTTTCTTCTTTGATATTGGTCATACTTCTGCCTTTGTCTACATTGCTTCCAAAAACATGTTTCTGTCTTCTGATAATATGGTTTGGAAGTAGCAAGAAGTTAATAACAATTGACCCAATTTTCTCCTCCTCTTTTTTTCTTTCCCTCTGATGAACTGATGAAGTTAAAATACTACAACCCCTCCCTAAAATTTGTTATTATTAATTCCCATGCCTGTTTCCTTCCATGACCATGATCTAATCCCAGGTTTCACTCAAAGTATTGCATTGGTATTGGATTGGATTGGAAGCCTGAGCAGTCAATGTAAATAAACATGTACCAATTTAGTTTGATGAGTCTGTTTGGACACTGCATTTTCAGTCTTATTTCTGTGCACATGAAAGTATATTCAAGAGAAATATGTTTCTGGAACATTGTCTCAGTTTGAAAGACAGATGTCTGCTAAGGAAGGCAGGAGCCTCCCTTGGAATGGAAAATATGACCCCCTCCCTCTGAATTATTATAATTTTGAAATTAAGGGGCTTTCAGGCAAAGATATGGTAAAAGGAATAACAGCTCTTTACTAGTATGTATATGGATAACAAGGCAAGCAAACAAAAACTATGACAACAAACAAAGCCAGAGACCCAACCACAGCCTCTCTCGGCTGTCGGGCCCTTTCCCCTTCGGTGCAGTTCCGCTCACAGCCGGCAGGGGCGCTGGTGGCTCCCGGCCGGGCAGGGCGGCTGCGATGGTTCCCCCGCGCCTGCAGGGGGCGCTGTGGCGCGGGCTCGGTCGTTTCTCTGCCCGTGGGTAATGGCGGCACAGCCGGCGGAAGGGACGGAACAGGGGCTTCCTTTACAAACCCCCTGGGCAGCCGATCCCCCCCCCTGGATAGCAAAAGCAGCTGTAGCAGGGACCTTGGAAGCAGTAAGCTGGGAAGGCGGGGATGAGCAAAATCCCAGGGTGGTAGACGAGATGTATCAGAAACTCAGCAGCTGTAGCTGGAACTGTGGGGCATCCTGGCAGGCAGGGGGTGTGGGGGCTGAAGTGTAGCAAAAGACCTGGAGCAGTGACAGAGGAACGGCAGGGGCTGGGAAGTGACTGCCCGGCTTCTGAACATGGCTGAGAGAGAGGTTCCCTTGGAGGGGGAGGGGGCTCGGGGGTCCCGGGGTTTCCCTTGAGGCACTCCAACAGATGGTGAAAGTCCTTTTTTAGTGAGGTCGGGTGTTAATAAGGTCCCAGTTCAGTGGCTGCTCTCACAAGCAAAGGCTCACCCACGGCAGAAGAAGCAGGACCGGACTGGGCTCTGGTGGCAGCAGTGAATTCCCCCCTCGCCCCCCCAGGCAGCAGCTCTGATCCTCCTCCTCCTCAGCTGAGAGCAAGAGAGCTAGCAGCTGCCTCAGCCCCTTCTTTTTCCAGCCCAACTCCCATGGTATCTCTGCCCCTCTGAGAGATACCCTCAGATAATAGAAGTGCAGCCAGATGCCCTTCTCCCCTGAGCTTGGTCACTTCTTTTGTCTTTCTTAAGTGCCTGGTTATTGTTCCTTAGCAACAAAAAATGGGGGGAAATTCCCTAACAGGAAAGAAAAACAAAAGGAAAAACCCTAACCTCCAACAAGCATCAAAATGAGCGCACTTTTTTTATAATAACACACAGTACATATTTGAGTTTTGATTATTGATAAATGCTGTAGTAGGTTTAAATTTCTCCCCTTTTCATTAGCTGTTGTGATGATGTGGTTCAGTGAGGGCAAGCAGTGAGAATACCCACAGAAAAGATTTTCAGAGTTAACTGCTGTTTGTGCATACATCAGTACTGGGGCAGAGCAGGCAGGTTTTAAAATGCAACTGAAATTCAAAAGGTGGTAGCTCAGGGCTCTCCAGAAACCAGCCTTTCTTTGTATCATGCTGCCTGGCATCACAATCTGCTTTGGAAGACCTTTGGCTCTTACCATTTGTCTCCAGTTTTTGCCATGAAGCTGGTTTGTGACCTTGACCAGGTCTTTTCGCTTCTGTGTCAGTTATGAAATGTGCCAGTGACCCAGCCTTTCCCCCCGTAAAGTGCTTCCAAAATTACAGATGACAAGAATTACTCATTAGTAGTACTTTCATCTAACCACAAATACTGCATTGCTCTGAGGTCAGGTCCATGCTTCTGTACAACAGAAACCTCTTTCATCCTTTTCCCCTTCACCTACTCCCATTTCTGTTGCTATGCGCAGGCTTCTCTCTCAGTTCCCCGTAGCTGTGGCCGTGTAGGATTACAGAGAGGAGGGCAATAAAACCCCTCAGCCTTCTAGGGAGGATGCAGGAGCCAGGGTAACAGAGGAGGAGTCTGCAAGAGCAGTTTGGATGTTTGCTCATGGTTGTTTCTTCCCTTGAGTCCTTGCCACTGAAAATTACTGCTGACCTGCCTGAGGATTGGTGCTGACAATATTGAAAACCTAGCAGAAGACATAAATGGGAAAATACTCAAAACTGTAGCTTTTAGTTAAGGTTGGAAATTGTGTTTTATATAGAAGTATGTAAGGAAAACAATTACATGGTCTGCTAGTGCTGCTCTGAATTCTGCAGCACTAGACCAGCAAGCTCTGTGAAAGTCTGCCTTTCTGGAGACATGAGTGAGTCAGATGTGCTGATGTGCTTTTAGTCTGCAGCTACTCTAAAGCTGAGTTACTGGGGGTTTTTTCAGAGGCAGGAGCTCATGCAGTTATCTCCTGTGTGCAAAGGACATGGGAGTCACTTAGGTTCTCACTTATAGGCTTGGTAGGTTGTTTGTCAAACCCAGAGGAGCACTAAGCCAGTGACACAGACTTCCTGAGAAGATCGGCAATTCCATTGCTCGAATGAACAGTATCATCAGGTTTGTGTGATTTTCCGATGAGCAGTTCTCCTTGATTGAAAACTGTGGGTCTCTCAGATTTCCTGTGTTACTGTTGCTCACTTACTTACTGCTGGTAAAGGCTTATACCTGAATCCAGAAATTCAAATGAATGAGAATATATGTTAAAACTTCTGAATTCTAAGGAACAATGTAACATTTCATTTCTGAATTTAAGTTCTTTGACACTGTCAAAGATTGGGTAGATAAGGCAACACAATTGGAGCGAAACAGAGAAATGACAAAAAAAGAGGGGTAAAAATCTGAATGTTTTAATAAACATTTCCAGTATGTTTGAACTTAACTGAGGCAGTAGGCAGTGACTCAAACAGTTTTAAGTTTTGCAAATCCTGGTTTTTTATTAGTGCCAGTGAACTCCATCAACCTTAGGTTTCAGCTGATAAAACCTTAGTAGGGTAATAAAAGAGTTTTGTGGAACTGGCTATGGCACAAAGTTGGATAGAAATTTGTGTTTCTTCTTTGTTTCCCTTTCAAAAACTGGAAGACAAATATGCTGTTCAGAAATCAGAACATATAGGAATGAAATATTGATTGTATTTTCAAAATGCACTTTACTTTTTTTAAACGTTATAGCTGGTGCTGTAAAGAATCCCAGTTGAAAGGAAAAAGGAGGTATTCAGTAGGCTTTTAAGTCAATATTGATAAAGAGCAGCTGCAGGAACTCGTGTCCATTCTGGCTGCCAGTTCTGATCAGACAATGGGAAAAAGTTTGCATGTAATGAATATGGTTTTATTCTATTGACAGAAATTCTTTAGTCTTAATGGTTTCTCACTTGAAGCAGTAACCAGAATATGATGTTAAAGTGATGCCTCAGCTCTGAAGCTTTCCTTGTGAAGTCACACCTTTTACACTTCCTTTTACTTTCAGGATTAACTGAAGGCAGATATTTTCTAGCTGTTGCTTTGGTAACTGTTTATGCAGTATGTCTCTCCTGCACTGTCCCAACAGAAGAGCACTTGACTTTATAATTTTGGGGGATTTTGTTTATTTTTGTTTGCTTTTTTGTTTCTTTTCTGCACATGCCTAGTTGAGCCTGTTGATGCCCGCCCAGCTGCAGACAGAGGACTCACCACACGACCAGGTATATGACTTGCATGGCTTTTACCTAACCTGTATTTTTCTGGCATGCATGTGGTCTGCTGGAGCTTAAATGATTTACCTTTGCTTTGGTGTACCTCTCTCATAAAATTTAATGCTAATCCATGAACGAGGGAAGCGTCGTTCCCTCACAAATTCCTCCTGTGTGAGTGCTGTCCATATTGAGGGAGTTTGGTATGTGTGCTTGCAGCAGGAGTGGGTCCCAGACCCAGAACTGGTTTATATCGAAGGTCTCATCCCTTCCAGCAATAACACTTTTGCAGGTGCAGGAGATGGTAAACTTGGTACCCCTTAGTACAGACACTGGTTCTAATTTGGGAATGTATGATAGAAATGTCGAATGCTCTATGTAGAGTGTGCAGGGCTAATAAAGAATTAACGCGTACAATTTCAGAACTGCAGGGGGCATTGATTTTTTTGCTGTGGTACTTACCTTACTTACCTCCAAATACCTAAAAGTCGGTATTATCCTTCTGGATTCCCTGAGGATGCCTGAGGACACAGCTATTCATTCCATTCTAGAACAGAGCAGGGTGATTGTTTCTCCTCTGTAGGTACCACTGTCTCTGTATTGATTTCAGAATAATAGCGGATCACTAGGTTGAAAATGTTTGGAAAAGTTAAAATGGGACAATTCCAGTTTCCAAAAGAAAAAAATATTTCAGCTTTCGTACTAACCTTTTTTTTTGCTTTTGGGGTTGTTTTTCATCTGCTTTTTGTTCAGAATTACCTGAAACTGTTGATTCCATTAAGAGGAAACAGCCTTTTATTTCAGAAGAGGTTACTCTCCAACTCTTCGACATAGTGAGAATATATTTTAGGGTCAAGATTATTTCAGTGTCACATCATAATTGTGTTTTCTTTCTTCAGATCAGATTAAACTGATCGTTCTGTATCCTTTTTCCCTTCATCTTGTCTTCCAAACATCCATTAGATAGCATCACAGACAGCACGTTCCTAGTGGTTTTAAATCTTTCAGATAACTCACCCATGTTCAGCAACTACAGAATTTGCTACAGTGGGAGGTAAAATAAGCTCATATGTTGCAATAATTGGGATATGTGTCAGAACTGCCCAGGTAGTGTGCTCCTAGCACTGTTTAAGGAGTCCGACATCTTTACTTGTGTTTAGAGTCTTAATTCAGTCCACGAAGAGAGCCTGAAACAGGTACAGAGCTACAATGCCAAAAATCTTGGGATCAGGGAAAAATCCCTCCAGTATTGCATTATCTACCTTCTTCCCCAAGAGCAGTAGAAGTATCACAGATGAAACATACGTATGTTTAATCCAAATTTTGTAATGTTAATTCAGTCTAGCCGTTTTCTTACAATATTAAACTCTGTGATTATTTACAATTTTAATTTCAGTCATCTTGAAAAATCTCGTGTTATGAGGCCCATATTTATTACTCAAGGTTGTTCCTTCCTCCCTTCTGCTCCCTCACACATAGAAATGCGTCTCAGAAATCCTCAGTGTCTCTTCTCTGGAGAAAGGATTGTCTCATGCTGCCACACTCTAGTTTCAGAGTGAAACTATATGTTTTAGTCAAATGCATTAGAGCACTTTGTTGGTTGGGGTGATACAAATAGTACTAAAAGTAAGCCTAGAATAAATCATGGGTGATCTTGGTGAATGTGTGCAATAGACTACTAAGGACAGGTAAAAAATATTTCAGCATGTGACCATTATGGCTTGAAATTTCCAGCAGATGCTGTGACTTTTGCACGGTGAAAAACGCATGGGGTATTTTCTCAATGTTCTGCTAAAGTGCAGAAGTAGTGCTTAACTTCCCTATGTCTTTAATCACCATTTCTAGATCTAGAAAAATTGCTTCTTACTGATACAGATTCTGTCTATAAATGTCCATGAGGTTTTTCATCATCCTTGAAAAGCAATTTATGTGTGACAAAATTTCAGTTTAACAGAGAAATTATTCCAATCTGAGCATCTTCATGAACTAGGAATAGAGGAAAGCAAATGGATACTAATTTAAACCATGAAGTACAAAAGGGATTCTTACAGTTTGAAAATGTGTGCTTTAAAACTGTTTTACTTTACTTGCTAATTACAAATAAAATTTCTATATTAGAGATTCAAAAAGGAAAATAAATACGTTTTGTGCAGTAACTGTCCTTTTGGGATAGTCTTCTTTTTACAGTTTGGGGCTATTATTGAAAAAAAAATCAAAAAAATAGTAGATTAGAGTGAAAAAGTATTAATGAAAGACCTGCAGATTAATGCATCCAGCTACTTGTAACTTCTTGTTTTAATTGCCCAGCTTCTTGGTTTCCTGAAAGGTTTGCCCTTTCCATGGGCTTGGTGCTTCTCTTTGCTTGGCTCATGTGACCTGCTTCTTCAGGGTGAAAATATTGGTGTCATGTCAACCTGCAACACTCCAAGCCTGAATAAGAACAAGTGAATGTTTTGCAGCTGTTTGAATTTCTTGAAGAAAATGAGCTCTGAAAGGACTGAAACAAACATGCAAACATGTGCCCTTTTTTCAATTTTATTTTCAGTACTTTTTGCTCACACAACGTTCTTATAATGATCAGTATGTTTTTCTTACAGGCAGATCAAAATCATACAGATCATCTTTGTCACTTTCTTACAAGAGAGATAGTTTGGTCAGAGTACAGAACAGAGTCACAGACTTACAGAATACTGGGCTGAAAGGGGACCTCAAGGATCATCTGGTCCAACAAGTATTTAGGTGGTGGTAGTATTTGTGATACCTAGAATCTTCTTCTGTCACCACATCACTCTCTTTCAAGAAATGAAATCTGTGAGTCAAGTCAGAAAAAGTAAGGAGTTGTCTAGTCCATGGAGCAGAAAAGTTTACGAGTAAGGACCAAGTTCAAAGCATTTGTTGAAATTTATGCCAGTTGTCTAAACCCACACCTCTGTTGTGCTCCACCTTGGCTGTCCACAGTTAAAGCTTGAATTGGAATCTGATCTACATAAGTCCTAGGGAAAGAATATTGTCTGGACAAACCCCATTTTCTAGTATGGATAAAACATCTGTGTAATTCACATGGGTGCTAGAAAAGGACTCTAGTGCCTCAACTTACTGTCCTTCCCCTTCTTAATTCACAAATGGGTGAACAAAAATAAGAATTATGCTTAAAACTGTTTCTGATCATCTCCTTCCTAAAAAGGAAGTAAACGAGATGGTCAAAGGGAAGAAAAATATCTAGATGTACTAAGTAGTCATCGGTAAGCTATTTTTTAATACAGCACAAAATTATAACAGATTTATGACATATTTCTTGCTATTTGTAAATTGCTTTATACAGGGAGATGTTAGAAGGCTCCAGTCCAGCCTGAGAACTTCCACAGGAAGAACTTTATCTCAAACTGAGACTAAACAAATACCTCTTTCCTTGATAACCTCACTGTAACAACTTTTTCAGTAGTGTTTCCTTCTCTCCTGTGCTCCAAGCAGTCACTTTTTCATGATGAACACTTAATTTCTTGCAACTGAATTTTGGGTATCTGTTCATTAGTAACTTTTTCTTTGTGTGTGCATGCATGTACATATAGGGACATATACACACATAAAAACACATATAAAAACATCTCTACATGCTCATGAGCAAGCTCGTTTTACTTACATTAATACATCAGGTCTGATCTGTGAAAATTGAGTGAAGATTAGAAAACGTGACATCAGAAGGGATGTTGCTTAATATTGGCATATTTTCTGTAATTCAAGGTTATAAACAACAACTGCTCTGTTCAGGGCAGATCATATTTTCATCTGTTGCAGAGTTGCAGCTGTAAGTATACACTCACAGCTGTAATTACATCACTTACAAGATGCCCATAATTCACAATGCAAGGATTTTATGCTATTAAGTGTGTTACTTTCTTCCATATAGTATAGTTTGGACTTGGTGGTTTTTTGCATTGTTCCAATTCTTTGTCAGTTGATCATTTTTGCAAACATTTACTTATTTTGGGGAAACATTGTACATAAAGCTGCTTCTGTGTCTTTGGCCCTTCTGCTAATAAATCATGACATGTCTGTCTTTATTACATTACATAAAAACTGAGGAGTTTATTTCCTCATGGTTGCAGAGGCTCTGTAAGCCTGATGGCTGTTCTGCAGAATCATTAGCACATATGCTGCAGTCTATATGAGGTGAGGGCATAGAGCAGCTTAATTATTTATGATTTTCTTGCCAGAAACTGCCAACATATTTTTTTCCTGTCTTTGTGATGTTCAATACTAACATCACCAACAAACTGTCTTTAAACAGTTGCTTTAAACAAACTGTCTGCAGCTACCAAATAAAAATCATTAATGGATTTTTTTCCATTAGATTGTTTTGGTTTGTTTTATAAATGAGATAGTTGCTATCTGTGAATGCAATTATAAGTGTATATGCACAGCATCTGGATTGACTACCAGAAAACCAGAAAGACTATCCAAGCAGATTTTACTTGTTTTAATGATTCATTTCTACACACATGTATTCTGAGAAAGAATTATTTTATACTCTGTTCCAATGAGATTCTTTTGTAAAAAAGATAACACTTTTATTGCACTTATTTTCTGCTTTCCTCAATTTGAGAGCCCCACAGTCATCCATGAAGTAAAAGTGAAACCAGCATTTCACTGACACCGTAAGAGAGACCAGAAAGTTTTAGTTCAATGCAGTCTTAAAAGTGCATATCCCTCAAAGATATTTGAGTTGCCCTTACAAAAATGAGCATATAGTCTTCATTTTCATCTTTATGATTGTACAATATTCATTCTTCTTTCATTTCAAAATTAAATGACCTGCACAAAGTTACGGAGTCATATGGAAGTAATAGTTGAACTTCTAGTTAGAATAGGCAGCTCTCTACCCTGGGGGGTTGTTCAAAGACTGCATTCCTTCCCTTCCACCCTTTTTATCTCAGATGAAGCTTAACCCAGATAAAGCTGTTTGCCACACGTGTAACAGGCTTTGATTCAACAGCTCTTTTCTTGTTCTTGCCCATGACTCAAGCATAGTTCATGGACATGGAGCTGAATGTTTTCCTGAATGCAGTCAGTACCGCAGTCACTCCAACTGCTACTTTGGTTTTCTCTATGTAGAGACCACCCAGGCCTAGTTGTTTAAACTGTGCTTCACTTGGAGATTTAGTTTTTAACTCTAGATGTAACCTCAGGCACAGCTAACACTGTCTCAGATCTGTGCAAAACAATATCACAAAACCTTTCTAACTGTTCATGTAACCAGTAGATGAAGTAATTGCAAGCAGTATGGTAGATAATGTGCACCTAGTTATATCCTTGGTGGAATTCACTGTATCGTCCTTTTTTTAGTCTTCTGAAAGCATAAATATGCATTTATACAAACACAGAAGCTCATCAATGTGAGTATAAAGTGTTCCCCAAAGCAGTTATTTGTTTTTTATTTCATATGACTAGTTTTTCACTCCTTATGATTTTTTTTTCCTTTAGGGCAAGGAAAAAGAAGGGTTTCATACTCCCCATTTTTTGATGTTTGGAAATGTATGTGTGCATACGTGCATGTGTACACATGTATGTATAAAAGCAGTTAATATTGCTAATTAAAAGCAATATCAATAAAAAGCCCATCATAGTTAGCTCATTTTGTTGAATTCCTTTTAAGCCCATGGTTTTTATGACAAATTAGTTTTGTCAGTTTTTCTAAGGAGCTGTGAGTTAATGTATTTCCCAGCTGAATTGAAGCATTTTTAAATTGAAGTGATTAGGAATGCAATTCCCTAAAGATGGTATGTAATTCAGAAGAAAATTGTTAATAATTATCATTATTTGTGAATTTGCAATGAGGCTGTTGCTCTCACTTTTCATCTTGTGTATTGGCTTTTGTGTTTGGGTTGTGTATTTTAGAAATGGTTGTGAAAAAACATCATTTTGTCCCAGGTCAGGATTAAAGTTCTGGTCAGAGGGAGAACTGTTCTTCATGTGTTTGTCTTCAATGCAAGGGTAAAGAGGTATTAGGAATCCCTTGACTGTTTGCATCTTACCTCTGATCAAAATTTTAGAAGGACCCGAAGTTTTTCCTTCTTCAGTTACTACCCTTGAAAAGTATATCTTTGATTTTAGCGTGCAAGACTAAATGTGTGGTCACCAGGACAATAAAATGAATGAACTGGTAATAATCTCTTAAACAAAAGGTCTGTATTCTATAACATTGTGGAAAGGCGTATGTAATCCCATATATATTTTTACCTCATACCAGGTATTTAATTGATTCCAGTGCAATGTCATACTTCTCCTTACTGTATAATCAGTTATTTGCACAAGACCAGCAGTTTACCCTAGTTGAAGTCTTTTTCCTCACTTGTAAGGGAGGTAGAAGGAAGGAAAAGGTTTGTATCGGGTTTGTTAGTGCAACATCTAAAAAAAAGGATTTTTCTGTTTCTGAACTTTTCTGGTGCAAGTTGCCAAAACCAAGTTTCAGTAAGTCTTAACATCGTTAACTTCCTAAAGATAGGTCCTACCTTATGTTCAGATTCCATGGCATTTTTGTGGGGCCTTGGTCACTTGGCCCAAACCAAAAATTTTCTGCCTGATCTCAAGGCAAAACCACATGGTTTAACCTGCTGCATGCTGAAAGCATGGCTCCCATGCTACTGTTTGATTGGAAGGGGAGGAGGAAAGGGAACCAAATCAAAGAAATGTTGCCCTAGGGAAGCCTGAGCCTGCATTTTTCCAGCAGCTGAGACTACTGGTGAACTTGCCACCCTCTGGTGCTGATTGACGTGACCTGCCCCCGAAATACTGCTGTAACTCCTGCCTGTGGCGTTTGACTGTTGAACAGAAACTGACAAAGACCCAGAGTCTCAGCCGTTGCAGCTTTGCTTTCAGTAAAAGTGGTCAAACCTCAAGAGCAGAAGTGCTCATGTCCATTTTCCTACGTCTAGCAGTGGTACAAACAGGATATGTACAGATTTCACCTCTGCCTTATATCCCAGCACATCCACTGAGCTTTTGGCAGCTAGCATTTGATAGGTTCCAGGACTGAAAACTGTGTTTTTACCATTGTGTTCACTAACCCTGAAGGAACCTTCCTTCTGTGCATTTTTTCGTTTGTATTTTGAACACCCTCGTGATTTGTGCCAGTGCGTTCCACAGTCAAATTTTGCATTGTACTGAATTATATATACACACACTTTATTGTGTTACTTTTCAATCTGCTGTATCATAGCCATGTTAGTGTCCTGTATTTCTTAGAAGAAATAATGAATGACCATTTCCTGTAGACTTTCCCTTCGTCATTTGCAGTCACACACTCTTGTGTTTCACCTCCTTTGCCTCTTCCAGTCTGAAGACTCATGATTTTAGTCCTTCATATACAGAAACTATTCCATACCTGTGATCATCTGTGTCTCCCTGCATTATATCTCATATAGTTCTTCTGCCTTTGTGTGAGGTGGGGTGACCAGAACGAATAGCCAGATTTACAATGAGGATGCATCATTTTTACAGCGGTGTGACAATGTTTTGTTTTCTCTATTTTCTCATAATTGCTCCTACCTTTCTCTTTGCTTTTTTGAAAGCTACTGAGCCAAGTGTCCACAGAGTTACCCGCAGTGACTGCAAGGTCTCTTGTCCTGGGTGGAACAGAGCTAAATTAGAGTCTTTATAGCTGTATGTATAGTTAGGGCTGTGTATCCCCACAAGCACCACTTTGCATTATATCAACACTGAATATAATTTCCCTTTTATTGTGCTCTTGGAATTTGTAAGATCCTTCTGCAGTTCTTTGCAACTGATTTTACTTTGACTATCCTCTTTTTTTCTTTTATTTTTTGTCAGTAAACTTTGTCATGCCACTATTCACTCTCTTATCCAGATCACTTTGCAAACAGCACAGCACAGATCCTTACGGGACCCACTGATAAAGTTTTTCCATTGTGAAAAAAAAATATGTATTTACACTTCATTTCCTTTCTCTTAGTCTGTTATGGGAAGTCTTGTAGGACTTTCCCTTCTAATCCTTGGCATCTTAGCTTCTGCCAGAGCTTTGATCAGGGACCTTTCCAAAAGCTTTTTGGAAATCCAGATTCACTCCAGTCAGAATCACTGTTTCCCATGAGATTCCTAACTCTTCCAGTGACTTCTAAGAGTTTTGGGAGGCAGGACTTACCTCAACAAAAGACAAGCAGATTCTTCACTGATTTATCTTAGATGAGATAATCAATATTTATAGCTTCAGTGGATTTGCCAGCTGTAGCAGCGAAGTTGTGCAGTTCCTCAAGCCTTTGCCTTGGAGGAATTTTCATGTGGTGCTTTTGCCAGGGTGTCTATGATGGGCAGCAAGTGTGGCCATGGACAGTGGAGAGCAGCTGGGAGCAGCCACCTCTTCAGCCGCTGCAGCCAAGGGCAGTGAAACAAGTCCTGGGAAAGCCCTTTCCCCCTAGCTACTGCACTGCTACTCCACTACTGTAATTTTCCCCCTTCCCTTTTAATCCTAAAACCAAAAAGGTGGGAGGGGTTGACAGGTCAAGCTTCGACAAGTCAAGCTTCCTTGCAGGCAGATACATAGTTCTCCTTTGTTGTGATCCGCTCTAATCACAGAGGAGCAAAGAGAACTCTCTGTGAATAAAGTGGAATGAACCCAGATGTTTGAAATAATCCCCAAAATGCAATTAAAACCAAAAGAGGTTAGATGTTGATACCACGAAATTGATATATTTTATTTAATAGTAAAAGAGGGAAAGAGAAAAGAAAAGAGAGAAGAGAAAAGAAAAGAGAAAAGAAAAGAAAAGAGAAAAGAAAAGAAAAGAAAAGAAAAGAAAAGAAAAGAAAAGAAAAGAAAAGAAAAGAAAAGAAAAGAAAAGAAAAGAAAAGAAAAGAAAAGAAAAAAGAAAAGAGAAAAGAAAAAAGAAAAGAAAAGAAAAAAGAAAAGAAAAGAAAAGAAAAAAAAGAAAGAATAAAGAAACAGGGGAGGGTGGGGGGAGACAGGACAGGGAGAGTGACAGAAACAGATTAAGGGGAAGCATATCACCCCTCCGTGGGTCCCAGCAACATTTCCTTGTTCCCCTCCATCTGGTCTTCTTGGTGGTGAGGGTACCCTGCCGAACAGTATAGAATCCAATGGATTCATATATGTTTGGGCAGATGGGACCACACAAGTACCTCCCTGAGGGGGGCCAGTTGGACACTGTCCCTTGCAAGTCTGTAGATTTGTTACATCATGTAGTATCACGTGCAGTGCTCTGGTGCAGGGTCTGGGGACCCCTTTGGGGGGCCTTTGATGGGCCATGACACCCCCTCTGCTGTCCCTCATGTGAATGTCCGGTAGATGTGGCTTTCCGAGGGGTGGGAGGCCCCACAGCTGGGCCAGTCTGCCCAGTGGAGGATGAGTGTTCACTGCCTCTGACCAGAGGCTTTTTTGCCATACACAGAAAACCTCTGCTCCTCTTCTGTATGGTGTAGGGGTTGGTGCAAACGTGGCAGCAGATAAGCCTGGGGCTATGGCCTCCACCCCTGAAGGTGCTAGGCTTAATCCTCCTGTGAAAGTATTCTTCCCGCCAAGGCCACACCTGAGAATAGTGTCACTTTATCTTATCTCAAATCAATTGACAGTCCAGGGCCTCAGTCAGGAGGCCCCTTAAAGGTGCACTGGTCTTTGGTGCAGCTTTTGTTATACAATTTTGCTATAATAGGCAAAAGTTGTTAGTAAAAATATTTAAGCCATAAAGCATAATATTTCAGTCTCCGACATCCTTTTCCTCATTTCCCGTTGATGCAGGTGTAGGGGGTACTTTGATATGATGCACAAAAGAGGATAAATTTTACTCTTAATTTGGAAAACTAGCGATAGCTGCTTCAAGGATAGAAAGTTAAACCTGTTTTCAGATAACCATGTGGGCTTTATTTCCTGCAGCTCCACTTCCTCCTGCATTTCATTGACAGAATATCATTCAGACTGTAATTCCTTAAGTACTTTACAGTTCTTGCATTTAAAAATGGTCTCCCATGTATAAATGTCATAATATATTTTTGTCAGTACTGTGATGACATCAAAAATCAGGAACTTAAAGAAATTTGAGGGGTTGAAGTGCTTGATTCCTGAAAACCCAAAAATAATAAAAATTACAGTAAGGTAAAACTTATGGGGCAGACTCTTCAAGAAAATAACCATAAATTCTTTATAGCATGAAGATTATTCTTGTTCTCTCCTTTGCATGGTTTCCTATGAAAATAAAGATCAGAACCTTAGAGTGTGGGATGTCTGTACAGTCCAGAGAAGTTCTTGGGAAGATCTGTTCTTGCTGGTTCCTAATTCAAAAATAAACCACCACTTAACGAAAAAAAAAATTGCACATCAAAGGCAATAATTCTTTGATTGAGTACTATTTTAGACTGTGGAGCTCATTGTTATGTGGAAGTCTTAAAGAATTATTATTGAGAGTCCAGCGAGACAGTGGAGCACAGGAGCAGTCAGTAGTGTTGAGAATTTTAAAAGAGGTTCTTCATCAAAACTTAAGTTCAGCACAAGATTCGAAGAATTAAGCCTTAGAGAGAGAAGTTAGGGGTGAGAAAATGCTGAAATAAAAAGAAGGAGTATTAACTGGTTTGCTCGTAGTATATTCAGTAGAGGGAGGAAATAACATCTCATAAACACCATTCTTCTGCAGTGTTTGTACCACCGAGAAATACAAATGTGGGTACATTAGTACTGAGAAGGAAAACAACCAGCTCCATGAATACCCATATATTCTCTCTAAGCCAGAGCCAGCTCTTCAGGATTCGTAGACACATACAGGATTCACTGCTCTGCTGCTGTGAAGTCTGGCTGATTCTCCTAAGGCCTTTTCCAGGAGAAAATTTTGGCCTTCTTTCCAGCTAGACGGGTGCAGAATGTCCCCTTCACACCCATAAGAGAACAAGACTGCAAACTATGTACAATTATAATTGTTGCAAGCTGTGCTCACTTGCCTTTCTGTATGTTTCTAATTGAGAGAAAGTTATCATCTCTCAGAGAGAAGACATGAAGAAGAAGAAGAATCATTAATTCACCATAGTATGAAATCTGAAAACAAACAGAAACTCTGTAAATTTACAAACATTTTAGTAACTTGTGCATGTTTGTGGAAAAGGTAGCAAGGAAGCAAGAAAATAAGATACCTGGAGTTTTCCTACTCACACCATGAGTATTCTGTTTTTTCCTCCCAGCAGCCTGAGCTTAGGGAGGAGGAAGATTTTGGCCTAAACAACAAATTTTCTTGACATTGCTAAAGAGGCTGTCAGAGCAGATCTGTCTGCAGCCTGTAAGCCAATTCTGGAGGCCTCTGTTGGTCCCTTGCAGCTTAGTTCATGCAGTGTTTCATGCTGGACACCTTTGATGCCTGTACCAATATAGCTGCTGTGGATTAAGTATCGTTTAACAGTGGAGAAGTTTTACTAGCTCATTCTGTGTCACCTCAGTGGGACTGAAACACCAGATGTACCTCACTTTCCTCCCAGTTCCCTTTCACGTTGCATCACATCTCCTCCGTATGAATGACACTGTTGCCTTCTGTTCTCCAGCAATGGGGTTAAGCAGAATCTTCCTCAATCTGAATCCTGACTTTAATGAATTGTCTTTGTGGTGCGATGCAGGTTCTGGGTTGACCAATGTTAAGACAGAAGAGATATCTGAGGTGAAGATGGATGCAGAGTTCCGGCATGACTCAGGATATGAAGTTCATCATCAGAAGCTGGTGAGTAAACAAACAGTGCTTTCCACACATGCATTTTGAGTTGCTGATTCAGTCTTGAACTAGTGAATCACTAATGGCCATGTTTTGCTTGAGTGATATGGATGCTGAAAGTGCCAACAAAAAGTTATCATATGAATAGATGATGATTTTTCTGGTTCTCTCTTCAATGAGAGTAAACTTGGAACAATGTCAGCAGAGAGGATGGAAAGTCACTGAGCCTCACATGAGAGGAAATTCTGACAGTTCCTGTCCTTGCACTGCCATGTCACTGGATGTGCTTATATGGAGAATACTTGTCCTACAGTCCATCTGTCTCATACCGAAAGAGAAGGGATACAGAAGAAGGAAAATTATGAGTTTAAAAAAAGAAAAGAAAAAGCATTTGAGACACATAGCACAGTGCAGCAAGACATAGAATGACACTGTTTCAGGAACAGAGTCCTTTCCCATCCTACCACAGATGGTAATGGTGTATGCGTGGAGCATAATCTTTCACAAGAATGGCTGCTTGGGATAAAAGGAGATTCTCCACTGGCCTTAATTTTAGTTTGTGTTTGGCTTTATCTGTGTGTTTTGTTCCTTAAGATACATTAAATTATTATTAACAGGGGAAGGGCAGGTAGGAGCAAAATATTGTTCCCCATTTGAACTGTGCTTCTTGTCAACACAAAAATGACAACCAAAAGCACTGTAGGTAAGAAAAGCATCTTCTAAAAATTTTTTTTGGTTGCTTAATAAGCAATGAAGAGCCTATACAGCAATGTTGACTACAAGCCTGTTTTGCTTCTTCTTTTTAAAGGTATATTATGTGATGAGGTTTCAGTTCCATGGCTTTCAATATCCTGATACTAAACTTGAAAGCTTTTTTTCCTTACTATATTAAAGCTAAGTAGTGCTGAAAATTAAAATTAACATGGGACTCAAATTTGCATTTGAACTAGGCAATCACTCTGTGAAAAGATACTCTGCCATCTCTTTGATGCTGAGAACTGAGAATTCCCAATTTGATGAGTTAATCCAAAATGCATTAGCACTAATTTGGGAAGGTCTGACATGCTTAGCTCAGATGGGTTAAACATGCCGATGGAGCAAACCTGTGCAGGGTGTAGAAGGAAAGGAACTTGCAGGAATGTGTGCTAGATACAGTAGTTACTGGTTGCCATAGGCAGTTTTCAGCAGCACCCTTCAGTGTGTAAGTGGTTTGATACCATCCCAAGGAATTTGGTGCTGGGAACTCCCCATACCATGGTGGCTGATGGGGGGGGAGGGCATTACAGTTCCTGCACATGGAAATCTGTGTCATGCTTAAAATGGGACCTTTCCAGCTTTTCACAGCACTGTTTGCCATACTTTTTATTGATAGGTACAACCACTATTTAAAAATTAGTAAGCTGTCTTCTAAGTTATCTTTTCAATTGAGACTGAGCAGGGATTCTGGTATTGCTGAGCAAGTACTGGACTGATGCTTACAAGGCCTTGCTTCCCTGCCACACACCATGTCCTGTCCAATGCCCCTCCCCATTTAGCGTTAATTCGAAAGCAGGGAGCAGAAAACACTTTGATCTGTGCTTCCATTCTGTGCCATGGTAGAATTTCCTGAAACAGTCTCCTAAGGATATTGCTTTGAATTCAGCTGCACATTGTATTTTACATGCAGACCTCTGAACTGGGTTGAAATTGCAGTTATTTTCTGCTGTATGGAGGTTCATGTTTGAACTATACATTAAGTTGATTTTCGTGGGTCGGAGTGCTTAAGGCCTTCCTCTCTTGTACATGTGTATTAGCTGGGGCATTTCACAGTGCTCTTGAAATAGTATAGTAACAGAATTTCAGTCCTAGGCAGGTAAAATTCATGGAAGAAATTACTACTTTGCGTTGGCTCATGCCAACACTATCCATTGTGTTTACTTTCCAGGGAATTTTTAACTTTGTTTAAACACATTTCTTGCTTGTGACTAGGAACAATATAAATATTTATACTGCATACTTTAATACCTTTCTGAGTAAAGTTGTGTTTCTTAAAGAGTGCAAATGTTATACAGCTCATTATAATTCTCAGCTGGTTTCTTGCTTCCCTCTGTATTTTTGTTAAATATTTGTCAAAGTATTTAGTCTTTCAGCGGGAGGTAGTCATACAATTTTGTGAATGTAATTTATTCTCTAATCCTTTTTGCCCATTTTGGTTAAAAATAACAATAATGATAATGATAATTATTTTAAAAGCCTGCTATTGACAAGCAACAAAAGGGGTGTAATATATGCTCAGGTGTAAAATAATCCTACATATTCTTTGAATACAGAACAGGGCAGTGAAAACAATCACCCACTTTTCATACCTGCTCCTGCATATAAAAGCCAGTCTTATTAATGCATCGTAAAGCATCTTGCGGTCCTCTGTTTCGCCTTATCAGTGCATATAATTCAAGTGGATTTTCTCTGGTTTTCACACAACTGTTACCTCCCAGGTTTCACATAAGTACATTACGCAGATACAGCTCCTTCTCTATGCCCTGCAAAATCTTGAAGCGCTCCTTGGTGGTCACTTAAATCAGTTATAGCTTTTGTTGGCTCATCTCCTTTGGTGTGAGAATTTTCTCCCAGCTGGTTGTGTGCAAGTTTCACTGTAGTCCTACAGGTCCTTCACTACTCTTTTATCAAAAAAATGCATCGTAGTCCACAAACAAGCCACACAGATGTAAATTATGACCATGCACATGATTAGCATTCTGAAAATAAAGAAATGTGTGTGCTCCCAGGTTACTCCACTCATGCCTATCACTCATTGTGTAATTAGCTTGACTCACTTACTAAAGGAAAAAAGGCAGCTACTGTCTGAGACCTATGTGAAACTGAGCAACATGGAGCTGAGTCCCCCTTTAGCACAGCACTGCTACACCACAGGCCATATATATTTCCCAAATTGCTCCTCTCCGCCTTTCAGAGCTTTGTGGCACAGCGATCCAGGTCTGAGTAACTAGGAAGACATGAAGTGCCATTTAATTACTGGTGTTTCAATAGCCTTTATATTGCTGTGGCAGCAGGGCAGGTTAGCCAAATGTTCGGTGAGCTTTTCATTAGCCATTTTCCTTTATTTTTCTTTTGTAGGTGTTCTTTGCTGAAGATGTGGGTTCAAATAAAGGTGCCATCATTGGACTAATGGTGGGAGGTGTTGTCATAGCAACAGTGATTGTCATTACTTTGGTGATGCTGAAGAAGAAGCAGTACACATCTATTCATCATGGGGTTGTGGAGGTAAGAAAAGACTTCCAAGCACAACTGGTGTCACCTGTGCAACACAGTCAACACACTGCTCTATAAATATTAATTTACAAAGGAAGAAACTGTACTTTTGGCTATGTTGGCATTGTTACATCCAGCAGCAGGGAATCAAATTGCTTTATTTAGTAAATGCAAACACAATGTAAACCATGTTAAAGTGGGTGTAAAACCACAAAACTTTATTCTGTAACTATTCCAGACCAATCACTTCATAATGTGAAAGTTCATTTTATAAGAAATTTGACAGTAGCCAATGAGAAGATACTGTGCAAGAGGAAGAATCTGGTTTCACTGTTGGGAATTCACACACCAATTTCTTTATTTAGCTTTAACATTTGAAACTGGCCTTCTGTAGCTTGTGCTGTGCACTGCAAGGATTTTCCCTAGACAGGTATTTTATTACTCTCTGTTCTCTAAACAAGAGTTTTGGTTGCCACTAACAGCTTTTGATTTATGGCTAATCTGAAACTCATAGTTTTGAGAAACAAATAGAATATAAGACTCTTATATAGGATTTTCAAGATGCAAATCCTTGTCTCTTCTTAGTCTGCCAAGGAAATTTGTGGTCAATTTACAGTAATTTAAAACACTTTATCTATTTCATGGTTTTAAGATAAGATCTCTGTAAGTAGAAAACTTCATTAGGAGAACCGGAAGTGGGTTCTTGTAACTGTTTTTCTCCCTGTTTAGTTTACTCTGTGAGTGTCTGGTTTGCAGATAGCACTGGTATTAGTATGCACTTGAGACACTTGTATATGTTTGCCTTTCAGAATTGATATTTTACATTTTTGATTGAAACTGAAGTCTTGATCAAGTCCATCGTTTATGTTGGTTTCATCTTGAATCAAATGAACCTTGCTTTGGTCTTGCTGGAGACACATATGCTTCATGATGCATTTATTCCACTGTCTGGGATAATGAAGGGTCTTAAGAATTATTTGTGTAAGC
Organism: Ifrita kowaldi; assembly: GCA_013398055.1. NCBI lineage: Eukaryota > Metazoa > Chordata > Aves > Passeriformes > Cinclosomatidae > Ifrita > Ifrita kowaldi. The sequence goes on from VZRS01013711.1 coordinate 209,226, forward strand.
CTTTGTCTTAAGCCTGTGCTTGTGCATCCTTGTGTCCACACTGTGGTTATCCATGTGGTTTGAAACCTTCCAAAGAGACATGATCAGAAGAGCACCAACAGTGTGTAATGATTTGCGCAGGTAGCAACTCACGCAGAATTTTGGACCAAGAGGCAGAAAATAGCAAACAGGAATCTCAGCTTTAGCTTTCAATGTGATCACTTTCAGCCCATTTTGCAGAAAATTGAAGCAGATTTTAGTATTAATCCACCAAGCTGGTATCTGCTGCCAACAGTTGTGCCACCAGAGACTCTGCTTTGGGTGAATTTAGTGAGAATGAAAAAACCAGGAACCTTGCTAGGCCAAAGTCCCAAACCAGACATTGGATGTGGACATACCATTATTGCAGCACAACCTTAAAATTCCAGGTGGGCTTCGCCTGATAGAATGACGTGGCAAAGGTGATCCTGGACTTCTACAAGCTTTCTTTGGTGACAGTGAATTTGGAAATGTTGGCCTAGAAATAACATGCACAAGCTGAATAAATAACTCATGTCAAAATGACAGCATCACTTAGGGAATAAAAAATTTTACAGCTAAAACTATAAAGCTTTAGCATGCAGATGTACCAAGAATATTAGTGGATTTATAATATCACACTGTAGATTGTGTTGCCTTGTGGATTTGCTGGCACTGGCAGCCAGGATTCCTCCTTCTGCCAGACTTGCTCTTGCATAGCCTCACTGTCTGAGCTTCTCGCCTGCAAGAAAGGTATAACATCTGTTTCTGTCCTAAGTTGGTAAAACTTTTGTAGCACTTGTATAGGGGACAAAAAAAAAAACCACACCAAAAGAGCCATATACAATTGATGTTTAATACCAAAACGTCTTCAAAATTAAGCTGTTACATTCTAAAGAGAATTAATTATTTAGCTACATCACACCTGTAGTATACTGGGCACAGAAAGCATAGAAGAGCAAAATCACTTGATGTAAAAATAACTGTACATCAGCCCTAGCTTGGTTGAGTGTATTTTAACTAATTTGCCACCTCTTCGTTGTGTGTGAAAAGTTACTGTGTGAATTTAACTCTGTGATAATGGAAGATTACAAAACAGGTCTTGTTCCACCTGTATTCTTGTCTTCCAAAAAGTCACCTCTGTTGCACTCTCTCATTTCACTATAATTTTTTGAACAAAATAAGTTCTTAAAAATCCTGTTAGCATTTTTTTAAGCTCTGAGAATGGATATACGTGTCCTATTTAGAAGCGTCATTTTTTCCCTACTCTGAGAATAAAAACATTCCAAAGTTGTTCAGCCTCCCCAGGAAAAAAACTTTATTTACTTAGTTAAGTAAATAAATGACTGAGAGATTGAAAATTACTTACTACATGTGCACACAGGGGCTCCAACAAATGTTTTGAAGGGTTTTTTTGTGGGTGCACTCCTGTCTGCAGGAGGTTATTTTCTCCATGAAAGCAGGTGGCAAAAGAGAGATTCTCACGTCTGCTGTGCGCTGGGCAACTGCTGACTGTCCCAGCTTCTCCTCTTTGAGGATACCCTGTTCAAAGCTCATTTGCTTTCTGACAGAGGCAGGACCTCCAGCAGTGACAACAGGAGGGCTTTGCAGCAGGAGCAGAGATGACACTGAAATTGCTAAAGGGGTAGGTGGGCAAACAGTCTCACAAGAGGTTATCTACCTGACCGAGGTGTTTTTTCAAGAGGCATCATGTCATAGAAAAAGGATGTTTTGAACCAGAGCACCTACACCTCTTACATGCTGTGTTCAGCTTCTACCACCTCCAAAATGGGTGCAAAAAGCTTCTTAAAATGGAGAGGGGCTTTGGGGATTTACTGACAAGGAGATAATTGTGTTCAAAGCATGTCATTTGGCAGAGTGGTACCTAGGGCAGAGGTTGTAAGGAATATGAAGAGTTTGGGTAGCATCAAAATGGGTAAAAGAGAGTAGAAGAGAAGACATTCAGGATGAGTGATAGCGCACGTAGGTTGATGGTTAGATGGATTACCCTGCGGCAGAGAGCTTACAGGAAGGAGAGGAAGTACCAGCACTAGTTATTTTAAAGGCTGAAGGGAAATTAAAAAAAGAATTGACTAAGACCGCAAGTTGGAGCTTTAATAAATCCCTTTCATCTATAAATGCCATATTTCAGAGTTTATTGGACTTTCACTAGAAACTGGTTTTATCAAAACAAAGTTTTTTAATACAGAACATTGTACAAAGGCGTTAAAAATTCAGTCTTTTTTTACTGTCTTTCCTTTTTTTCCCTAATGTCTTTTTCCTCCTTGATTTTCTTCCAAGTGTCTCATAAATTCTTTGGTCTCTTCTGCCTTGCAGTTTCCTTGATTACTTTTTAATTTATGATGGTCTCTCACTCAGTTTCTTTCTCACAAGCAGGTTATGCTGTGTACTTACCATGTTTTCTAGTCATGAATAAGAAAAGCTGAGCGAGAGACCTAAACTAAAATAAGTGACAGAGTTCAATACAGCGTTGTTTGGAACTTTAAGACAGAAGTCCAGCACATGTTTTGGCATCCCCCTCCTTTGCATCCCAGCCTAGTGGGGGAGCCTCCTAGAAATGAAAATGCTTTCAGGCAGGTATTGATACACATGGAACCCTGGTCCGTAAACGCCAGAGCTTCATACTGAGTCTTAATTTTATGCTAGAAGAGAATCTGTTAGTGGAATTAGTTGTGAATTGTGAGACTCTCACTTCATGATTTGAAGACGCACTGGATGCTCTGCGATAGTGGTGATACAGTGTAGAAGAACCAGGGCTGACTTGGTCCTGTAGCAGCCCCTTCAACAGTGAACAGAAGGGTAGCTTTTCCTCTGCACCTGCTTTTATCCTTATTTTCTGTAAGTGCTGGAAAGGCTGCAGGAACATTTGTCATGTTCCTGCTTTGTTCTTGCCTTCACAGCCATGTTCACAACAACTTCATCATCATCAGAATGCTGTTAATGCTGTTAAATTCAGGAGTCCTCAGGGCAGGGATTAGGCCTTTGGCACATTTGTACAAAATCCATATGGAATGGGTTTGTTAGGCCCTACTGCTGTTAAACTGCTGGCATAACAAGTGCTCTACTGAACAGCAATAGTATGGAGGGATTGCCAGTCAAAGATTCACTGCATATGGATCTAGACGGTGTATTTTTGTGGAGGGAGAAGCTGGCAGCCCCCAGAAAGGTAAAGCAGCAGAAAGCAGCCCAGCCCATGGAGTAGTGGCAAAGGTGAGTACTGTGAGGTGTGGGCCTCTCCTCATCCCTCCCCAGCCCTGCTGCCAGTGTAGGGGACACAGAGCAGCAGGCATGGACCTTTCTTTAAAATGCAAGCACACAGCTGTACCCTGGCTGCGGAGCACATGGCTGTACAGGATGTCTTGGGCTTTGGGAGCGGGAGGTTGAAGAGGAGACAGGCTGTGAAATTCCACGGGGTTCTTCTGTCCTTGATGGATCAAAATGGTTGTCGACAGCCAAGCTGAGCACTCGGCATGCACGTGGACTGGCCAGGGGAAGCTTGCATCCTTCAAAAGAAAAAGGTTGTCACTTTTGGAGAGGGAGGGGCCGGGGAAAGGAAAAAAAATATTCCTTCTTCCCCCCAGTTTCTCAAACAAGGGAGATAAAGCAAGAGTGACCTCTAAGCATAATCTTGCTAGCTAAAACCACATCACAGGAGGTGAAGAAATAGATGGATTTGGGGATCGTTGCATAAGAGAAGTACTGCATGCAAATGCAATTCAAAAAGAAAGAGAAAGAAAGCCTGTGAATGGCAGTATTAGAAGTCCAAGTTATATTGCAGAATTTGAAACACAAGGAGCACAATGTCAGCATAGCCCAGTGATCCTTTCTGCCTGGCATCCTGTTCCTTGCCCACAGGAGTCAGGGGCTTGCTGAAAGTCTCAGGGCTCCCAGCTATGAAGAGTTTCACAATAGCTTGTGAGCAATATATATAGAGAGTGATATCTAACCTTTAAGTTGGATATTTCACAAAAATATCTAATTATTGTGTAAGAAAAACACATCTGATGGGAGATGCAATGTTGATTTAAAATGCAGTTTGAGAGTCAGGACATGGACAAGGGGCACAGATATGAAAATGGATCAGATTTGGGGCTAGCAGTTCATCTGAGTAATCAAATGCATGTGCCACATAGAGAACCATTTCTTAAATAGCAAATAAAGGAGCATATAAAGTGGAGATGGCTCTGAGAGGAGCCATTTTCTGGTGGGACTGTGGGAATGGTGGTCAGTACTGTGTTGTAACCTGTGCCAATGAAAGAGCTGCTGCAAAAATAAGCTGAACAGCCTGTGTTTGTCCCAAGCATGGGAAGAACATACCTTCAGTCTTTCTCCACGGTATCAGGGAAGAACTTACCAATATCTTCTCACTAGGCTGAGATATTTCCAGTATTGCAGAGTAGATTTAAAATTGGTATCAGACGTCAATACTTCTCCTTTACATTTGTATTAAAAGCTTAGATAGAGTAAGTTTCTTGAGAGAATACACTTTCCTTTATCGTAAAGGCTATTTAGTTGCTGAAAGCAAATTGCTGTATTTCCTAGAGGTCAATACTTACAGGAATACACAGGAAAATGTTCATACCTAATATTTAACAGTAGAGTTTTAGGCACCTTCCTGATGTTAAATTTTTTAACACTGTAAAATCCACTTTCTACCTTTGCTTTTAGGAGCTGTCAAACACTGGAGACATTAGGTAGCAAATAAAATAATTAACAAGCAGACTGTTTTCATAGGTGCTTAGCAAGATAGCCAGGATTTGGTAGGTTTTGAATACACAACTGCTGAGCTCATACAGCAAAGGTAACATACCTAATTAAGATGTAGAGGCTGTTCTCACCCACTTTAATTTGATGGAGTTTTACATTACTGTAATGGTCAGTGAAGTAGGAAAATAACTTCTGGAGATGCAGGTATTCAATGGAGAAATCGTAACTGAGCTTTGTGCCTGTCTTCCAAGTAATCAAGAAATGTCAATTTTTGTTAAGTATAAATACTTAAACCAGTGCAGACACGTCAAGTTTTTTGTCACTAAACTGAACCAGACTCAGCCTTGGGGCTAGAGGAGTTCTGTGTCCCTGAGTGCAATGGGATTTTTTGCTCACCTTGTGCCTGGCTGCTCTGGAATTTCCATGCTACCCTCATTTTCTCTTTACCAATTAATTTTTTGTTTTGAGACCACCACACCTGCGACAGATCTGAGAGCACAATGCAGGCAGAAGGCAACCTCAAGCCACTGCCTTCAGCTTTTTGGTGGGCTTTTTCTTTTCTTTTGAGACCCAATTGATCCCAAGTATAGATATTGATATATATATATTCTGGGGAAAAAAATTCTCTTAATAAGGGACTAGCAGGGAGAGGCAAACACCATCCCCCTTTTTTGTTTGGGGAGTTGCTTCCCGAGCCAGACAACAAATTCCAAAGCTGGTACTACTGGCTTTGGTCAGCTGGTTTTGAAGTCCTGCAGCAATAAAATGAGTTGCAGAGTTGTTCTTGGTGCATTATCATCTTCTTTTCAAAAAGTGAGCCAGAGGATGCTTTCTGCCCAAACACACAGGGTACAAAGTACGATGGATGGCTGTAAAGTGGGGAAACACGGGGTGTGCTGTGAATTAAGCAGGAATGTGACCCTGGTTGTTCCCTCTCCCAACAGGTGGATGCTGCAGTGACACCAGAGGAGCGCCACCTTTCCAAGATGCAGCAAAATGGCTACGAAAATCCCACATACAAGTTCTTTGAACAGATGCAGAACTAGGACACCATAGCAGCCTCATGAGTTGGACAGAAGAATGATTGCTTCACTGCCCAGTGGTGTTCAATTATAATGTCGAAAGAAAGGAAAACACTCTGCTTTATTATTTACTCATTCTCGCCTTTTGACAGCTGTGCTGTAACACAAGTAGATGCCTGAACTTGAATTAATAAAATCAGTAATGTATTTTCTCTTTCTCTTTACATTTCAGTCTTTACACTACATTATTAATGAATGTTTTTTGTGTACTGTAAAGAGGTTAGCTGTATTTAACTAGTGCATGGATAGATTCTCTTTCCCAATTATTTATCATGTAGCTCCTTAGCCAGTTGTATATTATTCTTGTGATTTGTGACAAAAATTAAGTCCTAGTTGAAACATGCTTTAAGAATTGATGGGGGATGCTTTCTGTGTCTGTGGGGTTTAGCTGCTTCTCTTTGCTGAGCATTTTTTTCTGATCACTATGCATTTTAAAGTAAACCAACTTTTTTTTTAAAGTATTTCAGATGAGTTATTGAAATTCTTTTCCTCTGCAGCTGCATTTTATTGTACAGATTGTTGCTCCTGCTGTATTAGTGATGTAGAAATTATGGGAATACACATTTGTTTCTTTGTGCCTGTTTTATGTGCACACTTTAGGCATTGAAAGGTAAACTTTATTTTCTTTTCCATGTATCTTTTTGACCTTAAAAAAAAAATATTAAAAAGAGTCCCTGTTAATTGTGAGCACTTCTGGGGGAAGAAGTGCCTGCTGGCCAAAAATTAACAGGGGTCCTCTGCAGGATGATTGTACGGAGCCATTGCTTATGAATTGATAGCTTTCTACACTGTATTACATAAATAAATTAAGAAAAGAACGTGTGGGCAAGAGTTTTCTTTGGAGGCAGAAAACAAAGAGTTCTAAAAGTCATTTAAACAGAATACATAGGTGTTCAAACTGAGAGAGGGTTGGGATCCTACGAAGATTGTGGCACTGACAGTTGGACCAGAGCAGAAGGAAGGCGGCAGTGAGACAGGGCGGGAAGTGGGGAGCACCAGCTTTGGCACAGCTACCCCTCTGAGATGTTGTCTCTTTTTTTTTTCCTTTTCTTTTACTTTCCGTTTGTATAATAGTGTTTTAATGTAAATAAATACATTCCTGGAGGAGCCCTGTTGTAGTAGTGTGTTTCTGCGCCAACCAGCCACCCTTGCTCACACAGAGCAGCATGACATGGATGACTAACCAACCGCCCACTTTCCTGGCCATCCCCAGCAAGCTCTTCCCTCTCCTCCCTGCACCTCTGCTGGCTTTCTGGCAAGATCCATGCCCTGCAATGTGCTATATTGGTGAAGGCAAGGAGGAGCCTCCCAGGCTGCATCCAGCCTGGTTCTGCTGCCTCACAGCAAGTGCCCAGGAAGGGTAGGGCAGCAGCACCAGGAATTTTTTCTGCAGGAAGAGGGCAAAGCCATTGGTGAGCTGGGATACATAACCACCAGCCCAGCACATTCTCTCTATTGCCTGAGAACTTCCTTCCGCTCCTGGCCCTCCAGGAGCACTCCTGTGGCACAGGGAGAGCACAGTAACTCACAACATAGGGCTCACCTGCTGAGAGAGATGAGACCACAGTGGGCGAGTGGATCTGGGGATCTTCAAGATGGCCTTGGTACCCAGCCCGAAATAAGGACTCCTCTGTTTGAACTTGGAGATGGGTTCTGGAATAAAACCGGAGGGGCGTGCTTGTGAAAAAGGAAGCGAACTACTGTTTCTCTACAGTGAATGGGTTAGATAAAGCAGGAGTGAGGGAAGAACTAGGAGCAAAATAAAGACAGCATGATCTCTTCAGAGAAAGCCTCTTGTAACTCAGCTTGTGCGCAAGCCATGGCAGCCTCTTCTTCAGCCTCGCTGGCATCTTTTGTCTCCGCAGCAACACGAAGCATGGCTGCAGTGGGGCTGCACAGCTCAGGCAAGTGGCTGAGTCGCCCCTGACCTCAGCTAGTAGAAAACAAGAGTTTCCAGTCCTGTTACTCACTAGTCCTTCCCCATCCATGATCTTCCACAAAACCTCACCTGTTCAGGTAATTCACCTGCTGGCCTGGAAAACAGCCATGCTGGCCGACTGACCAGGACAGATGTTCAGTCAGTGAGGGGACAACCAGGGCAGGGAGTTTCAGAAGCCATCTGTGGAGATTCAGGAGGATGAGGTGGCACCTACTACTCTGAACTAGTAGTGGGAAAAACTGCAGAGCTTCCCATTGCCTGTTACCAACCAAGTGTTTATTCCCTTTGCTCTTCCATCCCTACTGTGTCAAGGGAACTCAGCTCAAGGGATCAGACCACTGGAAGTGGTTAGTGTTATTTGCAGCCCTGGAGTACCAGTGTGTTACAAAGAAATTACAAAATACCCTCAGAGGATTTGTCATCTCTGGTTTCAAAACTGAACTGGTTGGGCCAGAATAATGCGTGATGGTGAGCAGAGGCTTTCAGGCTGCAAACTGCTCAAAAAAATCCCCTTTTTCTTTTACAAATATTTAGGTTTGAATTTGTGTCTGTTTGTGTAGGTGTTGTTATATAGGTCACACACATCACCTAGAAAGGAGTATGTAAGACTGTCTTCTGTGCGCATGTGGAGTATCATAGAAGATACCACTTCAGGGAGAAGGCAGGATGTAATTCAATTTAGCCCAGTGTCATTAAAGAAGCATTATCAAAATGCCTTTTAGAGGAAGCAAGAGTAATCCGTAAGATACAGACAGCCACTAGCCTTTAAGCAAATCCCATTTATAATACCATAATCCCATGCAATCCCAGTTATAGAAAAATGCAATTGCTTTGAACACTAATTCCCAGACAGTCAAGCCTCCTGGTGTGGGGTTATGTGTCCAGTGAGATGCGTGGTGCTGCTCTTGCTACTTGTGGACGGGCTGTTAATAAATTGCTGTTTTAAGCACGGGTTACGTGATCAGCTTTTATGATTCCCTCCTGTCTGGGTTTGGAGACAAATTTTAGGAGGAAAAAAAGCTCTGAAATGAGTGCTTTTCTCTAAAGAAAGAGGGCTTCAGTAACTCCCTTTTCTTCTGCCAATGAGAGAAATGGATACCAGGGCATGAAAGTGAAAAAAAAGTAAAACTGTTTATTAACAAAGATACCCGCAAAGCACTGGAAAAAAGATAGTCACCTTTACACTCCACCCCCACCTCGCTGCATGCCCAAGAGGAAAAGATGGCGGCTGCCCTTCTTTGTCTCTGGGAAGAGGGGAGAAAAGACTTCACTCAGCAGCTGGGAACCTGTTTGGTTTCTGGCATGTCTTCTCTTCCCAGCAGGTGAAGTTGGTGGAGTTTAATGTTCCTTCTTTTTGCTGGTTTGGTATCAAAACCGGGGTTCGGACTAGCTGGGACCGCCCCTTCAGGCTCTTCGGGCCAAAGAAAAAACAAATCGAGACAGCTCCAGGGAAAAAAAAAAAAAAAAAAAAAAAGCCGAAAGGATTTGCCCGTGAAAGGCCCCCAGGCCAGGGGATGGAAAAAAAAGCCCAAACCCCCAGAAGCTTCTTGCCTAAATTGGGACTTTTAATCTAGGAAGGGCAACGAAGTAACAATTCGTGTAGCCGCCGACGACTCCAGAGAGATTGAACGGAACCGCGCAGGAGCCCAAGGCTCCCTCCCCACCCCCGGGTCCATCTTAAAGCTACAGCAGCCATTTTCTGGGCATAAAGCAGACTGTTAAGGAATAAAGTTATCATCATAAAGTCACCCCAAGATGCCTCCACACACACTCTCCTGAAAGAAAGGCAAAAAATGCACACCGTGACATGCATGGAAAGCACAAGGCATGACCAAAGTTCCGAAAACTTCAAGCGAAACGCTCCCACAACTGCTCGAACTCTGGAAGCTGATGCTCCCAAGTAATAGTCGCGGCATCCTGCCCACCTCTAGCCATGCAAGCTCCTTGTTGTTGTCAGGAAAATGAATTCACAAACACCAGAGGTTTATGTCCAAAAAGGAGACAGAGGAGTCCTGTAACTTCATTCGAATAAAGGGAGAGGCCATGGGCATTTCTCATGGGGTCTCTCGAATTGTTGGGGGATGCAACCCCCTTTTTATCCTAATTCCCGGTCGCAACACCCTCTTCCTTTCCCCATTGGTCGAGGTACTCAGAAGGTACAGACTTCTTGAATCACCTATTCTATGCTCCCCTCTAATATGCACCCTCCTTTTTGTTATATAAAAGAAAAAACCTATTCGTAATTCTGTTAAGTTTTTGTTCTTTGTCTCAAGGTTCAAGAATTTAACACGGCCTTGGCTGAGCTGCAGTCTGTGTTGATTAGTAACATCTTCTAGAACTGAGAGTTTTCTTCTCTTACTTCCCTATCTCTAAGCTCCTAGCCCTATCTACAAGCAGATACAGGTCTTTTTGTAAAGACACATTCATCTTATTCCTTTTAATCCCTCCTCTTTTTATTTTCTCAGTAATTGTCTTTACAAACCTTAATTTACCATTTATTTAATCCTTTCTTCCCGGGTCTTCTTTGGTTTAATATATGTTTGTTTCTATCTGCCTCGATATTTGGAACAATCATAAGGAGGGCAATTGGGGGTCCAACAATCTAAACCTAAAGTCCAATTACAAACACTTTTTCCTACATATACACCCCCTGTCCTATTTAGGCAATAAATGCCTTTTTCAGAAGAATGAAGTCGTCATGGACTTCCTTCTTTACCCCAAAATCCTGTTCCCTTATGGAACTCACTCAGGGTGCTGACCCACCATTTAGGTTCGACTGGGCTAGCCACCCATGGCCAGTCTTCAGATCTTCCTGGCCCTCCGCAGACCCAACAATTGCTAAGGTTAAAAACTTTTGCTACTTCTTCTCCTAAGGTTACAAATCAATTCTCCCACTCCAAGCCCGAACCTAGCTGACAATATAAAAGTAGGATTATTAAGGAAAACATTCTACTAGCATAATCTAATTACTTACTCTAATTTTTGCATTGTCTTCCACACCACTTGTGGCAAATGAAGGCACAGAATCTACTTAACATAAAACAATGACAGCAAGGATTGGCCCCCAGTGACTGGAGATTCTAAAGGAGGGATGCCCATACAGACCATTTCAGCAGTCTGTGGGCAGGCACACGAGGCTTCCCCTGGTGTCAACGCACTGGCTGCTACTCTGGTCCACTCCTGTGGAGTGTGAGTCGTGGCCTCCTGTCCTTCTCTTCTAGCTGAGATGTCCAAATCTCCAGTGCTTTAGAGGCCTTGACCCAAGTATGATGGGTCCACCTGTGTTCAGCTGTCTTGATGGCTGTTTCTGTGGTCAGTAACACTTGGAAAGGTCCACGCCACTTCACCACCAGTGGTGCTTCTTTCCACTCCTTAACCAGGACCCAATCCCCTGGTTGGATGTTATGAACGGCAAAGTCCAAAGGCAGGGTCTGTGCCAGCTGAGCTTCCTGTCAAAGAGATTTCACCAGAGACAGGTTTCTGGCCACATATTGTTTTAAATATACTTCAGTTATCTCCACTCCTCCACTAGGTTGAGAATTAATAGGGTAAGGAATGCCAAACATTAATTCTAAGGGAGATAATTGAATATTCTCTCTGGGTCTGGCTCTTATTCTTGCCAAAGCCAATGGCAAAAGCCATACCCATGGCATCTTAGTTTCTATCACCAGCTTCGAAAGGTGTTTCTTTATTTCTCTCATTCATCCTTTCTACCTGGCCTGAGCTCTCGGAGTGCCAGGAGGTATGGAGGTTCCACTGTATTCCTAAAGTAGCCATAACTCCTCGAAGAAGTTTTCCTGTGAAATGAGTTCCCCTATCTGAGTCTATTGCTTCCACAATCCTGTATTTTGGAATTACTTGTTCTAAAAATACCTTAATAACTGATACAGCAGTTGCTGAAGCAGTCTGGAATGCTTCTGGCCACCCTGTTAATTGACATACTATTACCAGAAGATATTTAAGCCTTCCCACTCAGGGCATTTCAGTAAAATCCACCTGGCATCTTTGAAAGGGATGTGCAGCCCAAGGCCTCCCTCCCCTGGCAATTTTCTTTATAACTCGGCTATTGGCTTTAGCACAAATCAAGCAACCTTCAACAGCTTGTTTTGCCAGACCAAAAAGACCCACAGCAGCATACATTTTGAGGAAGGCTTCTGCCAATCCTCAAGAACCCCAATGACTCCCTTCATGGAGTTGTTTTACATTTGTAGGGCTAAAGCTTTTGGTATCCATTGTTTGCCAGTCCTTGTAAACCAATTATCCCCTTTTTCCTCTGGCCCACTATGTTTAATTATCTCCAGTTCCTCCGGTGGAAAAGACAGTTTCTCTGGCAGCAATTGAGCCACTGGGAGTAAAGGGAGGATTTTAGAGAATTCTGGCAGAAGTGCAGCTTTCCGAGCCTCTTCATCAGCCAATCAGTTACCTATTGCCTCCTCCGAGTACCCTGTCTGGTGTGTCCTGACATGGATTATTGCCACCCATTTTGGTGGCAATAAAAACATTTTGGTAAATTCACTACCTCCAATAGACGAGTAATTAAGTTTTCATGAATTAATGTTTTTCCCCTACAGGTTAGTAAACCTCTTTCCTCCCACAGTCTCCCAAACACATATACTACCCCATATGCATATTTAGAATCAGTAAAAATATTCACTATCATGTCCTGATATAATTCCCAGGCTCTCACAAGTGAACACAGCTCCACTGTCTGAGCTGATCATGTGGGCAGTAACTTCCCCCTTTCCTCTAATTCCCTTCCCTTAATAATGGCGTGTCCTGTAACTCGCTTCCCTTCCACTGCTTTTGAAGACCCATCAATAAACACATTTTCTCCCTCGGGCCAGGGAGTGTCTCGTAAATCTTTCCTAGCCCGGGTCTGGAGTACTATCACCTGTCTGCAGTTATGGGTTTCTTCCTGGCCCCCGTCTCCAGAGCTGTTCAAACAGGAGGCTGGGTTAAACCCTTCCCCACTTTTCAATTCTAAGTCCTCCTGTTCCGTTAAACAAGATTCATTCTGTAATAACTGAGCGCTGGTCATCCACTTAGAGGCTCTTTCAGTTAACAAAGCTTTAACCTGATGTGGCACTGTAACAATCAGATATCGTCCCATTGTCAGTTTTCGGGCCTCAGTTACCATCAA
>VZRS01013712.1:0-10312 GCA_013398055.1 Ifrita kowaldi
GGCCAAGTAGGGCTGATGATAATCCTGGAACTTTGTTCTCAGTAAGTGAGACTGGTTCCAAGTTCAGCCACTTGGAACTCTTTCCTGTTGGAAGCTGAAACAGTGTGAAACTGCCTTGATTTTATGGTAACTCAGGATGATGATAACTCCCAGAGCACCCAGGGGTCACTTGCTCATATAGAAATGTTAACAAGCTTAAAATTTCCCAGTTAGTACCTTGAGTGATTGAGGTTGCCAGTTCATAAGCAGCAAACCTCAGGTCATCATGGCATTGTCTTTGTTTACCTATTAAATAATTAATCTCATAATTCCACAGTGTTCAGGGATCTTTGCAGATCTCACAGGTGTTACACAGTCAATGTCATCCTCACTCCATTTTCTCCCCTTGTGGTGTAACACTGATTCTTGCCCTTAGTTACACTGTGTCCCCATGTGTCTGTTTAGCAGTGCTGAATATGCAGCTTTGAGGGATGGAGAAACTTTGCCTTTGTGTGTTTGCTTTTTGTTGTGTTGAGTTTTTTAGACCTATGTTCCCATGGCAGGGCTATGTTCATGGCAGGGCTGATTGAGAGGGCTTTAAACTAGGTTTAAAGGGGTAGGGGGATGAAACCCAGAGATGAGCCTAAGCATGATAAGCCAGAGTCGGGTGAAGTCAGCAGCCCGGTTGAAGTGCCTGTACCCTAATGCACACAGCACAGGTAACAAACAGGAGGAGCTCGAAGCAGCAAGGAGTGGTACAGCAGCAAAGCTGTGCCATAGTCGCCATCACGGAAATGTGGCGGGGTGGCTCGCATGACTGGAGCGCTGCAGGGGATGGCTACAAGCTCTTCAGAAGAAACAGGTGAGGGAGAAGAGGTGGAGGGATGGCTCTGTAGAGTCCCTTGACATTACAGAACTTGTGGTCAATAATACTAAGGTCAAGTGCCTATGGGTCAGAATCAGGGGAAAGGCCAACAAGGCCGACATCCTGGTGGGAGTCTGTTATAGACCACCCAGCCAGAATGTAGAGGTGGATGTATTATTCTATAAGCAGCTGGAGGATGTGTCAAGATCTCAAGCTCTTGTTCTTGTGGGAGACTTTAACCTGCCAGATATCTGCTGGGAACTCAACACAGCAGAGAAGGGGCAGTCCAGGAGGTTCTTAGAGTGTATGGAGGAGAACTTCTTGCCACAGGCTGGTGAGTGAGCCTACCAGGGGTGGGGCCCTCCCAGACCCACTGTTTACAAACAGAGAAGGGCTGGTGGGAGATGTGGTGGTCAGAGGCTGTCCAGGGTACAGGGACCATGAAATAATAGAATTCTCAACATTCAGTGAGACAAGGAGGGGCATCAACAAAACTTCCACTCTGGACTTCCAGAGAGTGGACTTCAGCCTTTTCAAGAGACTGATTTGTAGAGCACCTTGGGAAACAGCCCTTACAAAGGGCATCCAGGAAAGATGAACATACTTCAAGAAAGAAATCTTGAAGGCACAGGAGCATCCTGTCCCTATGTGCTGAAAGATGAGCCGGTGTGGAAGACAACTGACCTGGATGGGCAGGAAGATTTTGAAGGAACTAAGGGGGAAAAAAAGGTGTATCATCTTTGAAAAGAGGGGCAGGTAACTCAGGAAGTGTTTAAGGATGTTGTTAGGTCACGCAGAAAGAAAATTAGAGAGGCTAAAGCTCAATTAGAATTTAATCTGGCCACTTCTGTAAAAGACAATAAAAAACATTTCCATAAATACTTTACTAGCAAAAGGAGGAGCAAGAAAAACCTCCATTCTTTATTGAACTTAGGGGGGGAATATAGTTACCAGAGAGGAGGAAAAGGCTGAGGTACTTAACACCTTCTTTGCCTCAATTTTCAACAATAAGACAGATTGTCCTCAGGACAACTGGCCCCCTAAGCTAGTAGATGGGGATGGGGAGCTGAATAGCCCCTTTGTAATCTAGGAGGAAGTAGTTAGAGACCTCCTGAGCCACTGAGATGCTCACAAGTCTATGGGACCAGATGGCATCCATCCTAGGGCGATGAAGGACCTGGCAGAAGAGCTCACAGAGCTGCTCTACATCATTTATCATCAATCTTGGCTCACCGGGTAGGTCCCTGAGGACTGGAGGTGGCAATGTGGTGCCCATCCATTAGAAGGGCTGGAAGGAGGATCCGGGACACTCCAGGCCTGCCAGCCTGATTTCAGTGGCAGGAGGGTTATAGAACAGATCACCCTGAGTGCCATCACATGTCACCTATAGGGTGATCGGGGGATCAGACCCAGCTAGTATGGGTTTAGGAGGGACAGGTCTTGCCTGACCAACCTGATCTCCTTTTATTAAGAGGTGGCCTGCCTGGTGGGTGTGGGGAAGGTTGTGGATGTGTCTACCCGGACTTCAGCAAAGTCTTTGACATCATCTCCCACAGCATTCTCCTGGAAAAGCTGCAACCCATGGCTTGGACAGATGCATTTTTGCTGGGTTAAGAACTGGCTTGTGGCTGGGCGCAGAGAGTGATGGGGATGGTGCTGCATCCAGTTGGTGGCCACTCACTGTGGTGTTCCCCAGCAATCAGTGTTGGGGCCAGTCCTGTTTAATATCTTCATTGATGATCTGGACAAGGGGATCGAGTCTATCATTAGCAAATTTGCAGATGACACCAAGCTGGGTGGGAGCACTGATCTGTTGGATGGTAGGAGGGCTCTGCAAAGGGATGTGGACAGGCTGGATAGATGGGCCAAATCAGAAGATATGAGCTTCAACACCAAGTGCCGTGTCCTGCACTTTGGCCACAACAGCCCCATGCAATACTACAGGCTGGGGACAGAGTGGCTGGACAGCAGCCAGGCAAAAAGGGACCGGGGGGTACTGGTCGACAGCTGACTGAACACGAGCCAGCAGTGTGCCCACGTGGCCAAAAAGGCCAATGGCACCTGACCTGGATCGGGAACACTGTGGCCAGCAGGAATAGGGAAATTATTCTTCCCCTGTACTCAGCACTGGTGAGGCCTCACCATGAGTGCTGTGTCCAGTTCTGGGCCACTCAATTTGGGAAGAATGTTGAGATGTCCAGAGAAGGGCAACAAGGCTGGTGAAGGGTCTGAAACACAAGTCCTGTGAGAAGCGGCTGAGGGAGCTGGGGTTGCTTAGCCTGGAGAAGAGGAGGCTCCAGGGGACCTCATCACCCTCTACAACTACCCGTAGTCAGGTGAGGGTCAGTCTCTTCTCACAGGCAACCAGCAGTAGGACAAGAAGACAGTCTTAAGCTGCACCAGGGGAGGTTTAGGTTGGACATTAGGAAAAAGTTTTTCAGAGAAAGGGTGATTGGGCATTGGAATGGGCTGCCCAGGGAGGTGGTGGAGTCACTGTCCTTGGAGGTGTTTAAGAAAAGACTGGATATGGCACTTGGTGCCATGGTCTAGTTGACAAGGTGGTGTTGGGTCAAAGGTTGGAGTCAATGATCTCAAAGGTCTTCTCCACCCTAGGTGATTCTGTGGTTCTGTATCTTCTTTGGAAAAGCATTCAACTTGTTTGGGAATGTGGTTTTGTCCTCCAAAGGAACTGATGACTTGTTAGACAGTGAGGTCTCTTTTGGGCCTTCCTTGGATGACAGGAAAGTTTTGTAAAAGCTGGATGTAAAAAGACCCTGACATTTGTCAGAAGAAGTTTCAGTGTTGCTAAACAAGGTGTATAATGTCTCAGCATGTTCTGGCTGGAGTTCCTGGGTCAGATGTTCCTGTCTTGTGACATTTTCCATTTCTAAGCCTTCAACTGCTGATCCAAAGTGGAACAGGTTTCTACAAGTCCTTTGTCATATCTGCCCCTCCCGAAATACCTGGTCTAGTATCATAACTCTAATAATATCCAAAACAGCCCCTGAGACCTCTTTTTAAGTGACTGAGGAGCAGCCTCCATATTTCTAATCAAGCTAAAACTCTTTCCCATATTAGATCTCCAAACTAATGCCTCCAACAAAATTCCATATGGCCTCATGTGATAATTGTCTGCAAATCATGAACTTAGTGCATGTCCAAGCCCATGAAAACCCCTGTGCAGTAGAAGAGCAGAATTTGACATGATAGTTTCTAACATTTGGTGCCAGTTTCATATTCAGTGCCCTGAGCTGTCTGTGTGGTTTATGGACATGTGGTTGGTGGCTGTGGCCATCTCACCCCAAGACCTTTGGCTTCATGAACGATGTAAGACTTGATGGTGACTTAACACCAGATGGCCACTAAGTATCACACAGCTGCTGACTCACTCCCCGGTGCCCTAGAGCCCCTTGGAAAATGAAATCCTGTTGGCTGAGATAAGAAGAGCTTGAAACAAAATAAAACAGACAATGGCAATAACAAAAAGATGAACTGTGTTGAAAAGGAGAGAAGGAGAGAGAGAGAGCGTGAGAAATAGAAAAAAAAAGAAAAAGAGAGACAGAGGAACAAAACCCGAGTGATGACCAATGTAATTGCTTGCCAACCACTGACTGATGCCCAGCCTGTACTTGAGCACTGATCAGCCCCCTTCCAGCCAACTTCCCACAGTTTACATGAAGGGCATGGTGTTCTATGGTCTGGAATATTCCTCTGTTCAGTTTGGGTCAGCTGTCTTGTCTGTACTTCCTCCTCACTTCTCATGCACCTGCTTGCTGGCAGAGCAAAAGACATTGAAAAATCCTTGACCTGGGGTGAGCACAATGGAGCAACAACGTTATCAACATTGTTCTCATCCTGAATCCAAAACACAGCCCTGGACCAGCTACTTGGGAACAAAACACCTCTATCCCAGCTGGAACCAGAACAGAGAACTCACAGTGCTCATTTACCTCCATGTACCATAAATAGAGCTCAGAGCAACCAGCTAAGAGCCTGTGCTATGGAGATCAGAGTAGACATGAACCCCCGTCTTAGTGGTCTATGATGAATTTGAAGAAGTATCTTTGGGAGTCCCTGTCCCTCCTTAGGAAGTGAAGAGGGAGAATTTGTTATTAAAACCATGTGAATTCAGCACTTGCCCTGTCACTGCTCTTGATCTGCCTGCCTTGATCGACCACAATGCTTGTTCTAACAGCATCCAATTTAGTCACATCAGATGTAGCTGTGAGGCCTGTAGGTCATCTTCTCTTCCAGACACTGCAGTGAAGGGTGATTGACTCCTGCTTGGAAGTCATCAGGATGCCCCACCTTCTTTACTGCTCATTAAACATGGAATGTTGAACATGAATAAACTAATAAAGATATTACACCAAAAGTGTTGCTGTGGGGACTGAGGTCAGGAACATCCTGGAAATGTGAAAATGCACTGAGAGAGCCAGAGGCAGAGGCGAGCAGGATCTGTAGTGTAGTGCAGCAAAACTNGAGAGAAGGAGAGAGAGAGAGAGAAAGCCGGAGAAATAGAAAAAAAAAAGAAAAAGAGAGACAGAGGATCAAAACCCGAGTGATGACCAATGTAATTGCTTGCCAACCACTGACTGATGCCCAGCCTGTACTTGAGCACTGATCAGCCCCCTTCCAGCCAACTTCCCACAGTTTACATGAAGGGCATGGTGTTCTATGGTCTGGAATATTCCTCTGTTCAGTTTGGGTCAGCTGTCTTGTCTGTACTTCCTCCTCACTTCTCATGCACCTGCTTGCTGGCAGAGCAAAAGACATTGAAAAATCTTTGACCTGGGGTGAGCACAATGGAGCAACAACGTTATCAACATTGTTCTCATCCTGAATCCAAAACACAGCCCTGGACCAGCTACTTGGGAACAAAACACCTCTATCCCAGCTGGAACCAGAACAGAGAACTCACAGTGCTCATTTACCTCCATGTACCATAAATAGAGCTCAGAGCAACCAGCTAAGAGCCTGTGCTATGGAGATCAGAGTAGACATGAACCCCCGTCTTAGTGGTCTATGATGAATTTGAAGAAGTATCTTTGGGAGTCCCTGTCCCTCCTTAGGAAGTGAAGAGGGAGAATTTGTTATTAAAACCATGTGAATTCAGCACTTGCCCTGTCACTGCTCTTGATCTGCCTGCCTTGATCGACCACAATGCCTGTTCTAACAGCATCCAATTTAGTCACATCAGATGTAGCTGTGAGGCCTGTAGGTCATCTTCTCTTCCAGACACTGCAGTGAAGGGTGATTGACTCCTGCTTGGAAGTCATCAGGATGCCCCACCTTCTTTACTGCTCATTAAACATGGAATGTTGAACATGAATAAACTAATAAAGATATTACACCAAAAGTGTTGCTGTGGGGACTGAGGTCAGGAACATCCTGGAAATGTGAAAATGCACTGAGAGAGCCAGAGGCAGAGGCGAGCAGGATCTGTAGTGTAGTGCAGCAAAACTGACCCTGGTGCAGCTCCCTAAATGGTTTCAGGTTTGTTCTGGAGCTGATGCACTGTCACTCTGCAACCTAATTTTTTCCAGAGAGTGGTAACTTTGGGATAGCAAGTGTCATGGATTCCCCTTCCTCTAAATGTAGGCATGGGAGGGGATAAACTGTTTCTTCCTCCTTTTCCTCCCATTTCAGTGCATGGACAGAGAGACTCTTGCAACCCAACTTTCCAGAAAGGCAGTACATATTTTAAGGAAGAAATCTTGAAGGTGTAGGAGCAACCTGTCCCTATGTGCTGAAGGAGACAGATCCAGCTGATTGGGGAGCTTTTGCAAGAAGTTAAGATAAAAAAGATGGTGTATGACCTTTAGCAAAAGGGGGAGGCACCTCAGGAAGAATACAAGGATGTCATTAGGTCATGTAGAAAGAAAATTAGAAAGGCAGAAGCTCAGTCAGAACTCAAAGTGGCCACTGCTTGTAAAAGATAATATAAAGTGTTTTTATAAATATACCAGCAACAAAAGGAGGACGAAGGAAAATCTCCATTCTTCATTGGATGTGGGGAAATAGTATCAGCAACAATGAAGAAAAGGTTGAGGTTCCCAATGCCTTCTTTGCCTCATTCTTTAACAGTAAGACCTCTTATCCTCAGCACAAACCTGAACTGGTAGACAGGAACGGGGAGCAGAATGGACCCCCTGTAACCCAGGGGGAAATAGTTAGTGACCTATAGAGCCACTTAAGACTCCCACAAATCTATGTGATCGTATGGGATCCACCTGAGGGTAGTGAGGGAGCTGGTGGAAGAGCTTAACAAGCTATTCTGCATCATTTATCATCAGTTCTGGCTCACGGGGGAGGCCCCAGATGTCTGGAGTTGCCAGTGCAATGCCCATCCTCAAAAAGGGCTGAAAGGAGGTTCCAGGAAACTCCGGGCTTGTCAGCCTGACCTCAGTGCCTGGCAAGGTTATGGAGCAGATAATACTAACAGTGATCACACAGCACATACAAGACAACCAGGGAATCAGGCCCAGCCAGCCTGAGCTTAGGAAGGGCAGGTCCTGCTTGACCAACCTGATCTCCTTTTATGACCAGGTGACCCATCTGGTGCATGAGGAAAGGCTGTGGATGTGTCTACATGGACTTCATTAAAGCCTTCAACACAGTCTTCCACAGCCTTTCCTGGAGAAGCTGCAGCCCACAGCTTGGACAGGTGCATCTTCACTGGGATAAGAGCTGACTGCAGGCTGGGCCCAGAGAGTGGTGGGAATGGTGCTGCATCCAGTTATTGTCTGGTCACCAGTGGCTTCCCCTAGGGATCAGTCATGTTCAATATCTTTATTGATGATCTGGATGAGGAGATTGAATGTACCCTCAGTAAATTTGCAGATGACACCAAGTTGGGTGGGAGCATTGATCTGCTGGAGGGTGGGAAGGCTCTGCAGAGGGATTTAGACAGGCTGGATCAATGGACCAAGACCAACAGCATGAGGTTCAACAAGACCAAGAGCTGAGTCCTACAATTTGGCCAAAACAACTCCCCGCAGCCCTGGCTGGGGGCAGAGTGGAAAGTGGTCAAGCAGATAAGGATCTCGGTTTGTATAAAGAATAGCGTGGCAGCAGGACTAGGGTAGAGATTTTCCCACTGTACTTGGCACTAGTGAGGCCACACCTCAAGTGCTGTGTCAAGTTCTAGGCCCATCAATCCAGCAGGACATTGAGGTGCTGGAGTGAGTCCAGAGAGAAGGGCAGTGAATCTAGTGAGGGGTCTGGAGCACGTGTCCGATGAGGAGTGGCTGAGAGAGTTGTGGTTCTTTAACCTAGTGCAGTGTGTTATCTTGGCTGGATGCCATATACCCACCAAAGCTGCTCTATCACTGCCCTTCTCAGCTGGACGGGGAAAGAAAACATAGTGAAAGATTAATGAGTTACGGACCAGGAGAAATCACTCACCAAATACTGTCAAGACAAAACAGACTTGGGGATATTAATAGAACTTATTACTAAAAAAATCAGGGCAGGGCAGTGAGAAGTAAAATAAATCTTAAAAACATCTTCCCCCCACCCTTCCCTCCTTCCCAGCTCTACCTCCTCCCCACAGTGGCACAGGGAGATGGGGAATAGAAGTTATGGTCAATTCATCACACCTTGTTCTTGACTCTGCTCAGGGAGAGGAGTCAGAATCCTTCTGCTCCAGTGTGGGGTCCCTCCCATGGCAGACACTTTTCCACAGACTTCTCCAGTGTGTGTCCTTCCCACAGGCAACAGTTCTCTGTGAACTGTTGCAATGGGGGTCACTCTTTCATGGAGTCAGTTCTTCAGGTACAGTCTGCTCCAACGTGGGTCACCCACAGGGTCACAAGTCCTACCAGGACCCAGCACGGGCTTCCCATAGGGTCACAGCCTCTCTTGGGCATCCACCTGCTCCAGTGTGGGGCTCCTCCAAGGGCTGAAGGTGGATCTCTGCACCCTGTGCCCTCCATGGGCTGCAGGGGCACAGCTGCCTCATGGCTTCCCCATGGAATCTCAGAGGAATCTCTGCTCTGGTGCCTGGAGCACCTCCTGCCCATCTTTTTGCACTACCTGACTGTCTGCAGAGCTGTTCTTCTCACATATTCTCATCCCACTCTTCTCTGGCCTCAATTACATCTGCACAAAACTTTCTTTTCCTTCTTAAATATGTTATCACAGAGGCATCACCACAATCTGTGCTGAGGTTGGCCTTAGGCAGCGGTGGGTCTGTCCTGGAGCCGGCTGGTGTTGGTTCTGTTGGACATGGGGGAAGCTTCTGGAAGCTTCTCACAGAAGGTACCCCTGTAACCCCCCTGCTACCAAAACTCACCCACACAAACTCAACACACCTGGAGAAGGGGTGACCTTATCACTCTTTATAACTACCTGAAAGGAAAATGTAGCAAGCTGGGGGTTGGTCTCCTGCCANAGGTGACCTTATCACTCTTTATAACTACCTAAAAGAAAAATGTCAAGCTGGGGGTTGGTCTCTTCTGCCAGAAAACTAGCAAAAGGACAAGAGGAAATTCAAGCTTTAAGTTGTGACAGGGAGGTTCGGGTTGGATGTCAGGAAGAATTTCTTCACTGAAAGGCTGGTCAGGCATTGGAACAGGCTACCCAGGGAGGTGGTGGAGTCAACATCCTCGAAGTGTTCAAGAAAAGACTGAATGTGGCACTAAGTGCTGTGGTCTAGTTGTCAAAGTGGTCTTTAATCAAAGGTTGGACTTGATGATCTCAGAAGTCTTTTCCAACCTAAAGATTATGTGATTCTTTGATTCTAAACCAAAGATTTAAGCTGCTGTGCTAAGGTGTCCCTTAAATTTCACAGCAGGAAGTGGGGACTGGGTTGAATTTTCTCTCACATCCCCTGTCCCAGCTTCCCGGGAGCATATGTCTTGGGGGGACTTTATGATGCTGTATCCCCTGTTGCCTGATCTATGCCCAGACGTGAAACCTTTGCCTTTCTGTGTCTTTAAGGCAGACCTGGGGGGGCGGGAGGCAGTGGAATTCCTTCGGTGGCTGTGTTCAAAAACACAGATAACTCGCTGGCTCTTCTCCTCAGCTCTCAGCTTCTGCAGCAGGGAAGAGAGTTACATTGCGTTGCTTTTTAGCTAGCTTCTCATTCATTAGCTGAGGAAAAAGGTTTTCCTGGGACTTTGGCTTCTTCTTCTTCTCTTCTGGACTGTTCAGCAACACCAGAATATCACTGGGAGGTCTTTCATTGCGGCCCAGAGGGGCCAAGCCCCAGGTCTGGAGAGGGCAGAGCCACACTCAAAGAAAGGACTTTGAAATCTTCCCAGGTCTTCTCCACAGCGAGAAGTTTTATTATTTAGCATTATTAATTCTTTTTTCCATGCCTGCATGCACTTTGCTTGTTAAATAAATAGGTTTTTTGACTTTCCTTCGAGGAATTTCTTTCCAAACCTGGTGGGAGAGGGGCTGCTGAAATCTGCCTTCTATCAGAGGATACGCTCATTTTGGACATTTCCTCCAATTTGTCTC
>VZRS01013714.1:8917-63485 GCA_013398055.1 Ifrita kowaldi
CATGGTAGTGGGCCAGCTGTGTTTGGGACACTGTATTGTTTGCCAGCTGCAAACTCACAGAGGCAATGCTCCAATTGCTCATTCTGTTGGACCATCAGCTCTGTATCACTTCTCCCCTTCCTCTTCCAGGCCCAGGAACCACAGGCCAGGGGCTCTTCCTCTCATGAGTGCTTTTGCCAGATCCCGGAATCCAGTCTCTTCCCCAGCCCACCAGAATGGGACAGAGAAAGGTGAGAGCCCCCAATGGCCACGCCGGCCCATCATCACCCAGGCCCTGTTGGTCTGCACGGCCTGTGCATGCATGCTTGGGGCCAGCCTTGCTCACCGCGCTGGTGCACAGCCCCACAGCTAACGAGCTTTGTGCTACCACCTATTTTTTAAACAAAAATACCCACCTTCATAGCCTAATTCATCCTTCCTTAGACTGCAACACTTACTGTTTAAGATGCTTATATGCTTAAGAAATTTTGCTGCTTTAAAAAACACTGCCCTTTGCCTCCAATTTTCAACTTTTTGGCAATAAACTCAGCTTTTCAGGCAGGGATGCAGTGCTGGCCACAGGTTCCTTCTCGCATTGCCCTTTTAATGCACCTCGGCAGCGCGCTCAGGGCCGACCCACTCCATTCAGGAGCTGCAGTCAGGTCGAACAGCACCTCTGCCCATTGACTGCTTTTCCATTACCCAGAGCAAACAACTGCAAAGACAACCGAAGGCCTTTCTTCCAACGCACTCCGAGCCTGCAAAATAAAGGGAAGTCTGTATTTGTTTAGTGTTACACAATTGCAAAAATGTCAGGCGTGTACCAGCTTGTCAGTCAACTCAGCTCCATTTATCGCAGTCAGAAGGTCCCGTCCCGCCAGCCCAGTTCCTGCCGCATGCCGCTGCTGCACGCCTCGCTCGCAGCCCCGCTTTTCCCTTCGCGCACCTCTTCCCCGTGTGTTCGGATGCGGGTCCCGCGGGCGCGGCCGCACTGACGCTGTTGCCCCCGCAGATGCTGCCGAGAGCCGGCGGGAGTTCGAGCGGGAGGCGGGCGGGACGGCGCTGCACCAGGCCGAGGCCGCGCACCAACAGCTCATGTCCCGCGTGCTCAGCCCCGCGCTGCCGGGCGGAGGCGGCGGGCTGGTGCCGCTGGCCGGGGCGCCCGGCGGCCGGCCCAGCCNAATGAAGCCATATGTCCTTATCTCCCTGTTCCCCCGCGCCTCCGTTCGTGCCGGGCACCGAGGATCGTCGGGCGGCTGGGATGCGGTGGGAGGACGGGGAGGCGGCAGCGGTGAAGTGGCTTGTTCCCTCTCACTCAACCGCCGGGTCTTCTGATGGAGGTTTGGTGTTACCGCCGGTGTTGGCCGTGCCCGCGGGTGTTTTCTGCCCACAGGGCCTGTGCGTGAGCACCGAGCGGGGGCTGTGAGGCCGGCTGTGAGCCGTGTGTCGTCCTGCATGTGTCGGTGTCAGTCTGTCCCAACCCAGGGCACACCGAGGGCTCGGTCACAGGAGGCTCAGGTGGTTCTTTGAGGAGATTCTTGGGGGGAAGCAGAGTTTAGTTTAAGGGAACGCTTTGAATCCTCACTGCCAGAACAAATTTCCCACTTCTCCTCCGGCTCTGACCCACTTGTAAGTTTTGGGGTTCACTGGGATGCCGTAACCATAGCAGCACTTTCTGGAGCTGTTGAGGGGGGCCTGTGGCCAAGAGCACAGTGCAGCTGTGTTTGCATCTTTTTTTCCCAACAGTACATGCAAAGGTTTAAAAACCAGCCTGGGGGTGAGGGAATATCTCCAAAGTTCAGGCTGTGTGTTCTCACCTGCTTCCCAGGCAGCCTCACACAATCCTGCCTTCGCGCATCCTTTCCCAAGCTCTTGAATGCTCTCCCGTGGAGGTGCCTTTTAGAGGGATTTCAGGGGCTTTTTTCTCAGACTGGCTCACCCCTTATATTTGGCTGACCCAAACTTCAGTAGTCCTAAAGCACCTATTCTGCACTACCTGCTTGCTGCATCTTCCCTCTTAATGCTGGTAAGTACTTTTTTCTTTTTCCTTTAATATCTGCATTCAGTAGTCATTCCTTACTGTTAAAAAGATGGCCCTGTTCATCACAGGTTCTCCAGTGATATGTTTTGAATAGCTGGCTTGTGCTTTTGTCAGATGCTCACAGAAGGCAGTCCCTTTGTGTTCAGAGAAGGTATTGAGCAGCTCCTCAGCTGTGTTGGTATACAGTATTATGAACACTTTACCGATTCTTCCACATGACTCTATTAAAAGATGGGGGTTGTTTCTTCTAAAATCATCTATTCATCCATGTTTGTGCATTTTCATTACAAACCCTTTAAAACACGTTCTTTCCCTTGTGCAAGTGGCAGTGTTAATAGCAACGTTTATTTTGTCTCTGGCAGTGGGCTTTGGGCTTCCAAAACCTTTTTGGAAAGGTTTAAGAAGGGATACAGGCTACCATGAATATTTTATGTAATTTTTTTTTCTGTTTAAAAAAATATATCTGGATCCATAAAAAAAGACTTGTGCAAGAAATATGTATTTTATTTGACATTTGCAGTGAATTGTGAGATTCTTAGTGTCTGACTAAACCATAATTAATGTTCTCAGAAAGGTTGATGTAAAATAGCCTTATGCTTATTATTAGTCAGTGGGAAATGGCTCTCGGATGTGCTCTATTGCTTTGCCGCTGTTATTTCAGAGTTTTGGGTATGATTTGTTATCTGTAAACTGATTAGTGCCAAAGCTTTGGTCAAACTTTTAATGAAGTTGTAATATTTATTTTTTCCTTCAAAGATTATACAAACACTTTTTTTTTCTTGATAGTTGCAGTGTAGGAAAAAAGCAAAGACAACCAAAGAATCATATCTGCAAACAGTGTAGATACATGTAGATATTTGTAGATATATGTAGATAATCTTATTTCATTTAAATTCAAAAGACATTGGACAGTGACATTTATAAATATTTTTCCTCTTCTTTCTTTCCTTCATTTCTTGTTTGGTATTTGTGTATATTTGTCAGTTTGTCTGCCCTGAAGTCTAAGCCTCCCCTACAAAATGAGGTTATTTAAATATGGAAAGTTCTTAGTCTGAGCAAACAGTGGCTGTCCATAGGTGACTGGTCCTTCCCTTCGGTCCCTGGTTGCCACAGGTGCCCATGGTTGTGGTAATCTATCACAATACAACAGTCTGCAAGCTTGGAGTTCCCAGCTGAAAAAAGATCTGTTTGCATTGGTAAGCACCTGTTCTCTTTAAGAACACATAGAATGACCCAAGATGCCGGGACTAAACTGTGCCCTTAACAAAAGTGGCTCAAGGTCCTTGCCTTGACTGTAGAATTTGTAATTTGATATTTGTTAGAAGAAGAGAAAATCACAGAACTTCAAGCTGTGGCTGTGGGCAGTGGGCCCTCAGGATCACCAGTCTGTGTTCTGTGCTAAAGAACCACTACAGAAGTCCTGAGGCTGAATGGGAAGGAGACCATGTGTCAAGGCTACAGTCTGAATTGTGAAAATGATATTTCTAACCTTGCATTTAGTCCATCAACGTGCAAGGTGCTTAGATATGTTCACATGAAGCGTGTTAGCAGTCCAGTTCATGTTGTGTTATAATCCTTAAATCAAGATTCTTCAGGGCTTTGACTGGTGTCCCTCCTTCTGTAGCAATGTCTGTCTCACTGGATGGGAGTGTTACAGATACGGAAAGAAAAAAGGGTTATTTTTCTATCACAACAAAAAATCCACTTCAAATAAACAAAACCCCATAATGCTGCAGGTTGACTAATAGAAGCGTTTTGAAAATCACAGAAAATCTGTAACACTTGAATGTCATATTACCTATCAGCCTGTAGTTAGGACATATCATGTATAGGCTATGCATTATCTGTGTATTGTAGATTCATTTGACAAATGACTGTGTAAGATTTGATTACATGTCTGGTTAACCTTCACTCAGCCTGTGCTGTCACCGAGGTCCACACCACACACTAGGAAAGAAGGCGGCAGCATTTCCAGGCAATATTTCCACTCGTGGTCACCTCAAGTCACATGAAGCACTTATTTATACATTAAGTGTATTTAAAAGCTGCTGTAAAACAGGCCCAAGCGTGGAGGTTACAAGCACCCTTTGTCTCTTCCAAATAGGGCTAGAGAATAAATTAGCCATCTAGCTCTGTTTTCCAGAGGTACAGGCTGAGTTCAGTGATTGCTTCTGAGGCCTGAAAACCACATCACTTAGCTCAGTGGATAAATCCAGGATTAGGCACACGCGGGTGGAACAAGGGCAGCCTTTGCTTAATCACTTAACCCAAACACTGGGGATAGCCCCAGTTTTCAGAAATGGCTTTTTGCAGTTGATTTTATTCTTTCCTTGCTAGTGGAATTGACTAAATTTAATGTAGGATAGGAGCATGGGGATGAGACTCCTGTGTGTTTGCAGTGTGCATGCACACTGTTTACACATTTGATAGATGTTTTCTTTAGTCTTTCCTTTTCTTCAGAGAGGCCCCACAACCCTCTGGCTAGAACTATGCAGGTAGTTCCCAGCAGCTGCCTTTCAGCATCCTGGGGTGTTAGCATCTCTTCGGTCAATCTCAAGCATACATACACATGACCATGGCCAGGTGAGCAACTGCTTTGGCTTCCTTCCTGCTGTAATGTGTGGAACAGTGGGTTGCAGGGTGGAGAATGACCCGAGGACTGTAGTAGGTATAGAAAGGTGTTCTTCAGGCAGCAGGCTGCTGGGGAACAGTGTGGGTCTCCCATGAGCTGCGGGCTTCCAGTGCATCTCTACAAGGCGCCATGGCTGGTGGGGCTGCATGGCTCAGGGCCACCTCAGCTGGGGCACAGTTCTGTCCTGCCAAGCAATCCTCCTTCTCTCCAGCAAGTGGATTTCAGCCCGTGGTGCTGGATCCCTCACCAAGGGGCACCCTTGCCAAGGAGAAGTTGTACCTTGATCTGTAAGGAATAAGAAAAGCAGGTTCACTCGTGCTGTGTAATGTTGTGTCTGTGTAAAGGCATCCCTGTAGCCACTAGAAACAAGTCAGGTACCTCCAGATTAGGGCTGGGAGGCGGAAGCTGAGCCCTGCTGCCTGGAGGAGGCTGGAAGAGCAAACGCAGCAGTACCTGCAAAGCAGGTTTCAGCACCATCATCCAAAGAGCTCAAAAAGCTGCCGTGAGCCCGTTGAGCACGGCTGGGCTGGAGGGTGAGGGAAGAGCGTGTGTGCGCACATACATGTGTTGGTTCTTTGTGCTTTGCCTTCTGTTGCTCGGTTTCCTGATGGGTTGAGACCAAACGTGGTTTTGCTGTAGCGCATTGAGACCGCGGGTGCTTTGGCCCGACCCGCCGTTTGTGTGGAACTGCCGGTGTGGGCAGGGTCACCCCCAGTGCCGATGGTCACCTCGGGGGGTCCCTGCAGGTATCGCTGCCCCGCGGCCGCCGTGGAGGAGGAGGAGGAAGGGGAGGAAGATGCTGCGCGCACGCCGGCCGGCCCTGCCTGAAGAGCCGGCTCCCTCCAGAGGGAAGAGCCGGGCATGGCACGCGATGGATCCGGCCCGCGCGGATAACGAGAAGAGCTTCATCTTCCGGAGCTGGGAAATATGCAATTTGAATTGGAAATTATAGTTTCGGGGATTAAAGCAAAGATTTGGTCTTTGAAACACTCTGGCGTAAATAAGAAGGGGCAGTCACCTGTGAGTTACAACTGGAGGACACTCAGCCAGCAATGACTCAGCTATTGCTCTAAGCTGGGGTTACTAAGAGTCCAGTCTGCGAGTGTAGAGGCCAGTACTTGTGCATGAATGCAACGTTTTTCTAAACATATGCATTTTGTTCTTCAGTTAGTCATTCCAATTCAACTGATTGGTAAGATATATAATTTACACGGGTGTTTAACAAAACCAGGTGAAAGTGACTGTACCCAAAGATTTCTACTATTGCCATTATCATGAGCTCAGCATGTGCATATAAAATATGCTGTCTGTTACAGTGAGACACCCACTGTCGGTGGGAATCTAGATAGTGTATCAGAGGTTTGCAAATCTCAAAGAATAATATTTCATACTTTTTCTTCTGCCCAGTACGTTGCACACACAATCAATGCAAAAAGGAAGAGCTGTTTTTTAAGATATACATTAATTTTGAAAAACACAGACGTGTCCCATATACACAATGTCTGTACCTGTACAAGTCTGCTCTCCAAAGGCCCACTGGCCTTCAGGAGGGCTGTGTAAAGTACTATGTGTGTTACATATGCCAGAAAAAACACACACATTCCCCCCATTAATAGAAATGGCCTATTATAAATTTACCAAAGATACCATAGTTTTATAAATTGGCCACATATGTCTGTGTAATATATTTATTATATCACATTTCATAGCATTTCTGTTTTATGAAATTCAGCCTTGAATTTGTCACATATGTTTTGCATATATGTGCAATAGTTGGCCAAGTATATCCAAGTAAAGTATGATAAATGTGTTCTTTCCATATGGGAAATTAAATGTTTTTCCAGATTTTTTAAAAAAGTTTATTAAGAGCAGCCTATACAAAATAATTACAATAAATCACTCACTTCTATTTAGGTTAAAATTATACATTTGAGCTAGTAACAAAGTGATTAAGAACAAGAGCCAGAAAAGTCACATTTAGGACCTAATTCTATAAGGAGATGGAGCAGCATAGATAGAAGAGACCCTACACATTTTCAAGGCTCACTGCTGCATGTTGTGACATCCTGCCAGGCTGCAGAGCAGCTTCCATCTCCTGCTCCTGGCATGACTGGAACTGCCAAAGAGCAGCCTCCCATCACCTCTGTGAGAGGGGCACTGTGAGAGCAAGTGACCTGAAATGTCCAGTCCAACCTGGGTTCTACACCTGTCTGAACAGCTCTTAGTGGTCCCTGGGAGATGGAGAAGGAAAGGGAATGTTTTCCTGCAGCGTAATCCTCCTTCCTGACGCTCCTTCTGGTAACCAGTGGGTGCTTCAGTGGGCAGGGCAGGATGCCTCGGGTGCCACTGATGTGCTCGGTACCTGCCTTCACGGGAGTGACCGCTTTGGTGCCCAGGGACTCAGACTGATGTCCTTGGGCTTTAAATTGCAAAAAAGAAGTGAAAACTGGGATAAACAACATGTAAAATTTACAGAAGCACCTTAGTGTGAGGTATTTGCACTATCGTTATTGTCAGTAGTTTTAGCTTGGATGATGGGCGGGGGCTCGGCATTTGTGTTTGCTTTTTTACTCCACTTGCTTCATGCTCCCATTGTTCCTCGTTGCAGGGGATCGTTGATCGTTCCCCTTCTCTCAGTGCTCCAGCCTGGCTGCTTCAGCTGCCCTTCGTCTGGGATGTGAACTCTAACCATGGGCAGCAAGTGCCAGCACTGAGAGTGGAGGGGTGCAGGCAAAGCCATCATCTGGAAAGGGCAGTGGAGGGATGGGGAGAGGCGGCCCTTCTCCCAGGCTGGTTCTATTTGAGAACTGCCTTGCACATTTCTTTTATTTCAGCAAACATGAAGTGAGCCTTTCATTCTATTCCCTTTCCTGCTTGTTGTCAACTACTTCAAACCAGATGGGCTCAAGAGATAAAACTATAAAGACTCAATGTCTCTATTTAGCAGGATGCCAGGTCTGCATGCCATCAAAATATCTGAGGCAAAAAAATCTGAACAGACAGTACTTACTTCTAAGTATTATGTCAAGAGCAGCCTAGATGCTTTTCCATGAACACAAACAATGCATCCACAAATCACTGAGATTTCGTATCAGCCATTTATTAAATTACCATCAGGCCAAATGCCACAGCCACATTCTCTGTCATGTTTAAAGTTATTCCATAGGCCCAGCACACCCTCTGCCTTCTTACCTGTGTCAGAACATGTTTATAGCAAGCAGTGCCATGGGGGCCTGGAAAATGTACTTTTGCATGCGTGATATGCCAGAGCTATGGGGCAGAATAATGGCTCAGCATTCGAACATCCTCACCAGATTCCCTGATCTGGACATAATCAGGCTCAATCAATCCTGCCATTGGTAGGAGAGGGAGATCATTGCTGTCCAGAAAGCGCCTGGGGATTTCTACGGTTTTTTGCTGCCTTAGTTTATGTATACTGAGAATAGAAACTAGAAGGAAACAGCATCTAGCTGTAATCTCAAGTAAATTTAACAGCTTTTTATGTTTCCTTTTATTTTTTTGTTTATTAGAACTTCAAATTGTAACAGAGAATTATTAGAATTAATACTTTTTTTCACTGCCATGTCACTCTCATGTAAGGAGATAGTTAATATTCCAGGGTGGTTCTCCTGCAGTGCATGTGGCTGCTTCAGGACCTCAGTCCTTCCCACTGCTATCCCTTGTGGCACTGCAGCTTCTGGTCTTATGACTCTTCATAGCAGAGAAATAAATGCACTCTCCTCTGGGTGAACACAGGCTTATTTAGAGGTGTAGATTGTGGTCTGCAGGATTTCCTAGTGTACCAACACCTTTAAAAAAGGATGCTGGGGAAGTAAAAGCAAATATGTCTGAGACTCTAATAAGTTGGTGTATGAGTTTTAGTAGCCAGACCTGTCATTGTACGGTTCCACCAGGTCCTCTTTCTGCCATCCTTGTCCCTCTCCCATAGAGAATCTGGCCACTGCTGGTGCTTTGCTTCAAGGCCCTTCATACTTTCCACAGTCTTCCTATCACCTAACTCAGAGGGACAAGTTGCTTCTTTGTTTCGATGTACCCCCTCCCGCCCCTTTCTCCTCCTCTTACAAACGGAACTGCAAATCAAATTCCTCTGAGGTCAGAATAAAGCGGTACACAGCACTGCTGATAGGATGTACAGCTATAGTTCATACCATTAATCAGGTGAGCAAAACTGTCACAACTGAGAGGTTATATTTTCATTTAATTTGATACTGTGAGAACCTTACATGAATTGCCAACTCCCCCCCAGTATGATCATAATTCTGGATAGCTTCCTTCGCATTATAAAAGAAACCTCCAGCATGTCCCAGAAGAGTAGGACACAGAAAAACACAGCCAAGTTTGCTTGGAAAAGCTATAGTAGGGGGACCCAGGCTGGAATTTCAGAACATTACGCATCAGCAGAAACCCCCCTACCTTCTTCCTTAGTCATGGCTGTCACTTTCTTGGTAGCACAACGGTCAGGCTTAAACATCAAACTTTGTGTCTCAGCACTGCCGTAACATTGTCTAGTATTAATCCAGGCAGTCATGTGCCATGTTTTATGTAATGATCCATACTTTCACACCACAGACACACAGCCAGAAAAGGAAGCACATTGATTTAGCGCTCAGTAATCCTTGTTTAATCCCCAGTCCTTTGGTTTACATCACTAACATGGCTCCTGCAGTAGTCAGTGTTCTATCTTTGTTCTTGGCAGACTGAATTAAAGGAAAGATTTATTAATTTGTAAGTTGGCTTTGTAGATGCATCTTAAATATGCTAAAAACAAAAGCAGTCCAGAAGCCATTATTGACTTAACTATGAAAATCTGCTCTTTTAAACTCAAACCTTTGCAACAGTCCAAATCAAGCTGCAGAGTAATTTTTTGGCTTGCTGTAGCAATTGCATTCTAAAGGACTAAATTTAACAACTGTCTCATTGCATGCCCCCAGCCTACTTCCTTTTTCACTCATTACTACAAACACAATCTCCTCTTTCCTTGCTCATCTACACTAAGGACTGCAATGCTTTATGGGTCATGTACTGATAAGAGAAAGGAGTTGTAACTAATAGATTCACTCACAAATAATGTTAGAGGGTCAGAGATCACCATTCATTCCAGTGGTGATAAATATTCCATGTAATTGCTGTACAAATGCTGGTGTTCGGGATTTATTTCTATTACTTTATGAATGCCAGTTGTTTGTTTTCTTCCTCTCGCAGTGCCAAAGACGGTGATTCTTGGGAGGAAGCCTTTTGTAATAATTTAGCTGTTATCACCTTCACTCCTGAATCCTCTAGGCCAGGTACAGGCTAGCCCTGTTCCTTTCTGGCAGGTGAGATTTCAGAGTCACTCCAGCACCTTAAGGTGGCTCTTCACTCGCAACCTTCTGCTAGCAAGTCAGCAGAAATCTTGAGTGACAACCATGCTCATGGCACAATTGCAGAGAGCTTTAATTTTTTATTTTAAAAAATATGAATTTCTTAGTTGCAATCAGACATCTGTATTTTACAGTTATAGTTATAACCAGACAACTGTGTTTTACAGTCTATAGTAATAGAGACTGTCCTTCCTGTTGGACACCGTTCTTCTTTGGGGAAGTCCAGGTTAGTTCCTTAAGCAAATAAACTGTTACGAGACTGTAATTCACAAACTATTGCATTTAGGCTCAACTCTAAGTCAAACTAGTGTAGTCTGGTTGCTCATTTCAAGGAAACGACAATGTGAAAAAAAAATCTGTTTACTGGGTGTTTAAATAAAATCAGTAGTGATATAAACTGTTAATGAATTCATTGTATTGTGAAAAAGTATGGCATGGATAGTGGTTTCGTGATGGGAGGTAAAGGATGGGTCTGTTCCTGCAAGCAGCCCTGCAAGCTGTGTCCTTCCTCTTGAAGCTGATGAAACTCTCACCTGTGTGTCTGCCGAGATGCAGTCCATGTCCTCATTTTCAATTTGTACTTGCATGACTAAGTTTGTTTGTAAATCTACCTAATCAGACAAACACACATATTTAGCTCCCAGCAAAAGGCAGTAAGTTAGATGTAAGCACTGGTAATTTTAGAGTATCTTGCAAAAGACCCATTCGTAAATCTAAACATCCCTTAGGAGTCTCCCTAATTATTTTAGACGCAGATGTTGATGGTAAATGGCAATTTTCAGACAAAATATACTCAAGAATTCCTAACTTCCGGGCTCTGATCTAATAATGCTCTTAATAAGGCACAGGGTATTAATCCTTTCTTTCCAGAGGGATGCCACTGTGCCAATGCCAGAGTATTGGCACCAAAAATTGTTTCCTACACTAACCATTCACCTAAGATGGGCGAGCCCTGGATTTCCTCTCCTGCTGGATGAGCATTAAACCTACAGCTCAATTCTGTGGAAATTGCCCAACAGTGCAGGCTGCTGTTTGCTGCCATGGAGAAGAGGAATGCTTGCACCCTTTGGCGTAGTACCAGACAGCACAGGAAAAGGAAATCTCTGTGCAAACTCCCTAGGACAGGTCCCCAGACCATGCACAACACTACTTTCTCAATTTATTTATTTCATTGTTTCTTTATGTCAATTCTGACCTGCTTTAAGAAAGGGGAAAAAGAACAAAAGAAAAAGTTTCTTCCAGCAGCAGGTTTGTGGAGAACGACTCCATCTCATTCCACAAGGCTGTGGCAGGAGCTGCATGTACAGTGGGGGCAGCTCCTCTTCTGTGTGGGAGGTGGATGATGGGTGGAGATGTGCAACTCTGTCTGGTAGATGTAATGAACACCATCACCTCCCCTTGACTCGGGATCACTCAAAATTAGGCTTTAATTTTCAACTGCAATGTGATCCTCCATGCAGCTACTGAATAGTAAAGAAATAATCAAAGAAATGCATTATTTAAAGTGTCATCACACTCTAAAATGTGTAAAGTCACGCTTTATTTAGAAAAGCCTGGCAACAGTATCCTGATTCTGTGTTTTAATGTAAAGAACATCAGGCTGGGCGCTTAAGGCTTTCAGTCCAGCAGTATTCTCTGTCTGCAAGGCACAGCTGGATAACAGACCCAGACCTTAATTTGCATGTGTGTTTTTCTTGAAATAATTCCTGAAGTCTTTGATGTTGCTGTTCACTTTTAGTCACTTTTTCTTTGATTTCCACCTCTCTACAGAGCAGAAACAATTATTTCCAATAGTATCAACAGTGCACAGCCTGGACACAGTTGTCACTGCAGCTTTGTGACTGAATCCAGCAGTAGTGTGTCTAATACACTTTAGAAGAAGGCAAATGCTGCTTCGTGAGTCAAACAAAAAAACTTTCATGAATGAATTTCAGCTTCCATGACTGTAGAGATGACAAGTTAATGGAGCCATTCGCACTGTGTGGATAAGGATTTACCCATGCAATTCCCCTAAATGTTAATGGGAGTTGTGCAGCTGAATCCCAGACTTGCCACGCTGAATCTTACCCCTAACTCTCCAAGGAGAAGGGCGCTAATTGGATTGCTGAGTTTAAATCCTTCAGCTCATCAGTCTATGGAAAGGATTTAGCACTGGCTCTGTAAAAGGCTTTACATAGCTTTGCAATGCAGTGTTGGAGAAAATTTTTTCCCTTTCTTGTGATTAATTGTGAGGCTTGAGGTGACAGGAGACATAATGAAATTCATAAATGCCAAAGGCCGTCCCTAGTCACATTCCTGGCTGTTGGTTTAAGTTAGAAACTGACAGAAGTGTGAACAAATCAAGGGTGTTCTGATAGCCTTTCAGTTATGGGGAAGAAAAAGTAACTGACAATGAGAAACCACTGGAGGTAGTTTAATGGGTATAAATTTTCAAGAAAGAGTGGTATTTTACACTGATTCAGATTCTTGGATACATAAATGACTTACAAAAAGACATATTCTGCCCCCACCGCAGTTTGAGGGATTCCAGTCCTTTTTTACAAGATATTGGCACAAGTTATGTCAGCAACCTGCCAAAGGAAAGGTGTTGCAAAACCTGTAGCAGAACCCAAAGTGACTTATTCTGGGTCTTTGTTTGCCACTGGCCTTGTTCTGCTTGTTATGAATTTTAAAAATCCACTTTCCCCTCTGGAAGACAAAACTTACAGCTTAAACAAGCAGCATAAGAATTAACCTAGAACTCTTCACTTCGGCCTGGAGACAGATTCTACCACTTCCCCACATGCACGTTTGAATTCCAGAGTTAGGGATTGCTCCACCAGTCCTGTTTTCCTAGTCCATGGCAATGCAGAATGTGTCACGTCTCAGCATATATGGACCAGACACTGATGCGCTGATCTTTGGAGCCAGCTGCCAGCAGTCTCTCCCGGGGGTTGCTGTGATCTGAGAAGGACACGCAGTGGACAGTTGCTGTGTGATAGTCCAGCACTGCTAAGGGCTTCATCTTTTTCCAGCCGAAGATCCTGATGCGATGATCCCACCCTGCTGTTGCCAAAATCTTCTTGTCTGCACGGATGGTGATATCAGATACACCAGCGTTGACAAGTTTGTGTGTTTTAAAAACCTTTGGGAAAAAGTTATAGATGAGCTCTAATTGTTCAAAACAGAAGAGAAAGGAATCTTTCGGGACTTCAGCAGGTGTAGTGCCCACCCAACACACCAGTGTCACACAGGGAGCGTGGAGCTTTTCACCATGTGGTGGAGGGTGCTTAGTGAGAACAACAATAGACAGAGACAATACACCTTAACTTGAGCCTCCCATCTTCAGAGTAATTTTCACAAAATAAACCCATCCCTTGTATGCTTTTAGTTTATTTTGCATTTAAAGCTATATATATATTCTGTCACAAGTGAGGCTCTGAGTCAAGGTTTTGAGCACAGCTTTGCCCTTTTCTTCCTGCTATTCTTGTATGAGCTGCAACGTTCAAAGCTAAGGCCATATATTTTCCCTGCTTCTGCAGTATTCCCAGGCTGAGACCCTTCTGAGCTGATGTTTTAAGTTACCTGCTACTCACTTCTACTACTACTGTGACCCCATACAAAACCTCCAATAAGCTGTTGTAGCATTTACCTCAGTCTTGAGAAAGGAATGCTTCCAGGAATTGGGTTACGGTGTCAGGAAATCTGTATTTCTAGTACTCCTTCCCAAGAGACTTCTATTTACACCAAATCCAAGGAAGGGATTATAGCCAAGTTATTGATTTCAGTCTTGGAAGCCTTTTGTTACTGTGTGGAGACTACTGGGGCACAGGTTTCTGAGGGGCACAATTAAATTGGGAGGCATTTGGCTTCCTTCAGGAGGCACTGGGGCTGCACAGGACTTAGTCCCTGGAAAGAAACATTTTTGCTTCACTGACACGAGCTTCTCTTGAAGCACAAAGCTCAGAGTAATATGCCTTTGCTGTTCTCACCTCAGGTAACTTGTATGAGCAAGCAATCTGCCTCTGAAACACATGCAGAATATGCACACGTGTGTGTGTGTGTGTGTGTATGTACGTATTGGAACAGCTCAGCTTCTGTCACAATGGTGAAAACACCTTTGGCTTACAAAGCTGGTTCTGAACTGCTATTATTTTTAAGTACAATTGAAAACAACACGGTAATGCCACTGTCTCCTTACGCCTGAGTCTGTAGCTATCCTGTACCAAAGCTTGGTATCATCCAGTGCCTGTTTTAATTCATTGTGTGGTGTTTACTGTTTGTCTGAGGCAGGAAGAGACTGACAAGCACATTATACCTGAGCAGCTTTCCTCCTTGAAGGACATTCCACGACGCATAGCTAGTACAGGGTTATAAAAACATATTAATTGCACGTAATTTTAACCTTTATTCTGGATGTAGAAAACTCCAGAAATGTTGGTCAAGGTTGGTTTCAGATGCAGCTGAACACATCTTGGAATCTTGCAGGCTCAAAACCATAAGCAATTATTTTTCAACTATATAAGAACTGCCCAGCTACCTGCTCAAACAGCGGGAGCTGTGTGGTTCAGTAAGACAACAGGCTGAATGAAACTTTACATGCTTCTTACATGCTCAATACATTTCTTTTTTAAAGAGGACCTGAAGAGTGTGTCTACAACAAATTCAGAACAGAGGACAGCAAGTTTTGCACAAGCCTAATGAGAAATAGGAGGCTGTATGGGGGCCTTTTTGTGGGACTGCTACTATAAAACCTGTGCTTTTTGTTTAGTACATATGTTCCAAACTCCCCAGGGTAGGTCTAATGCAGCATGGCCTCAGTGGAAGTTTTGTTGGTAAATGTCCTGGCAAGGGAGGATTTATTCCTTACATCACCAGCCTGGCAAATGTAGGCTGGGCCTTACTCTGTAACTGAGATTATTAGCTAATGGCTATAACCAATCCCGGGTGTGGTGCTCCCATCATTACTGTCAATTATGTGGGCAAGATCCATACAGCAAAATCAGGGCAACTGGAGAAATGATATGTCCTCAGCAAGCTACAACTTGAAAAGGAAGCCTGTAATGGTGATGCCTTTTGGCTATGGAACACGAGGGAACAGTGGGCATTTGTGCATGATCTGCAAATACAAGAGTGAGAGAGAAAAGCAACACAAAGGAGGAAACTTGCTCAAGGTATATGCAGCCAGGCGTAATCCTACTGCCAGGGTTTGTGCCATCCCAGGACTTACTACAGTAAATCACTAACTACAGCAGTCAAATACCAACATAATTTCCTAACCAGAAAACCAGCCTGTAATTAAGAAAACAAAGAGGTAAAAACAGGTGAGCTGCTTTCAGCCCGTCATGACCAAGGACACTTGCATCTACACCCAAAGCATGTCTTTAAGCCCTTGGTTTATTAGGAAAATAGCCAAAATAGCAGCAGACTAAGCTTCAGCATTTGGGGGAAAAGTCTCAGCAACTGAACCAACAAAAATTACATTACAGCTTCTAGGATTTTTTCTCTTGTCATATATAAAGAAGCTTCTGTGGTTATGAGATTTCTTAGTTCTACTTTGTTTATTCACCTGCAGAAGCTGTTTACCTCCTACATTCTACCACAAACATCATCACATAATTACACTATCTCATCCAAATCAGAAGGCTCATAACCAATCTCGTCATTTGCTGACAGTGATGATTTCAGCAACTTTCCTGTAGAAGACAATACACCAAACTTTCCCCATAGCAATAAACTCTGCAGTTACCTTCATCATCTATTCATTGACACACTGGAACACTGCCACTTAAAACAGAGCTGCAGTACCATCATTGCATCATTCCCTCTCCAACGGCAGATAGCTGTGCACCACGGTTACTTATTAAAACCTTTTAGAATAAAAATAATGTGCCACTGAGTGGCTTTCCAACGTCTACCATTACCTCAGGTACCTGGAATGTCAGGGAAACAAAAATCCCCATCTGGTTTATATTATTAATGCAATAGTGGAAAAAAACTTAATCTATGTCCTTGACAATCTCTAGTACTCATATGAAAGATGCATTTTTTAGGACATTCATTCTCCCATGAAGCACAGGAACATTGCTTGTAGCTTATAATATTTGGCATTTAAATTTCTTCTGAGGAAACCTTCTATCTCTCAGTGTGAGGTGCTGAAGGTGAGGTGCTAATCCTACATCCCCTGGGAATGGGAATACCTTGTGAAAAACAATACTTGGAATATTTCAGGTGAACAACTGTTTTTCCCACAAGTTGTACCTGTAGCCCTGCATACGGTTAACTCATAAGTAAAATGTGCCGTAAAGAACAATATTTTCTTTGAATTTAGGAAAAACGTTTTGCTTTAATTAATATGAAAGAACAGCTTTCTCTCTGCCACCAGAGTATTTGGAAATTTAAGAAGCCTGTCATGATGTCAGATTTCTGTCACCTTGACCTTAGAGAATGAGTCTCAATACCAAGTTTTCTACTGGGATTGCTCACCTTCCTTCCACTTCCCTGAGTTACGGACACCTGGTGCAGATGGTGACAAGCAGGGGGAGGCTGGGCAGGGGGAGGGCAAACATGACCAAAAAACCAACAAACCCAAACCATGACAACTTGTCATGTATCAGACTTGTGGCTTAGAACACCTTCACTACTTGTTCAGAGTGTAGAGTGCCTCTTTCACGTCATGTTCTATTGTTTATTAAGGTTCAGACGCCTCCTCATTGAGTGCTATGTCCTCCAAACTTCCCCTCCATTGGATGTGTTTGCACCACACACACTTAGTGCCCTGCCACCCCAGAAATGCAGGTGCTGGGGTGATGCCTCACAGATTCCACACCTTTAGAGTGTCCCCCAGGTGATGAATCACCACTGGATCTCCCAGCATGTGCTTTTCTTGCTGTAGCATCATTCAGAAAACAGCATTAACTTGCTGTACTACTTAAAAAAAAATCTCCATAAAAGCTGCAAGGTGGAACAGCAATTATTGTTCTCCCATGAACTGGTATATCCAGCAGCTCTCTTCTCAAGGATGGCATGGGCACACAGGGGCTGGTTCAGATCCTCTCCCTTGTTCATGGGACAACTGACACTTTAAAAAGGTTAAAGCATTTAGCAGTGGAGACACTATGCACGGGCCATTTTAATTTTCATCAGCCTTTTTGCACTTTATTTCCACACCTACATTTCCAGATCGTAGTTAATGCCTTGGCACTGTTGGAACACTTGCCAAAGTTGTCTAGATGAAAGCAGTGTTTACAGCCATTCCCTAGCACAGCCTGAGCTGGGGATTACATGACCTCCTTCTAACCCAGCCACTCATGGTACCACAGCTCAGACACAAACTGGGGCACCCAATTGCCTGATTTTGTGTCTCCGGCTGGGCTCTGTAGGTGCCAAAAGAAGGTGGGTGCCTAAACCTCATGTCCTCTTGGTGCTAGCTGGGCTACTCCTACTCTTTCTGTTTGTGAAGTATTTAATGGAATACTTCTGTCTTTCCCACAGTGGAAAGCTTGCTATAGCCATTCCAGCAGAACCTTTGGAAAAGCAATCCTTTGTTTCTCGTTTTTATAACTCATTTATAATGTTTAGGACATTCCGAGAGCTGGATACTACTAATGTGATAAATGAAGATACAGAGGCAATGGCTTGAGTAATGCTAGGCCTGTGTGCCTGTTGCAACTTTGGTAAAACCAGAAACATGTGAGAGAGGGGTTTTTTCTTTTTTTTTAAATCCTCACCATCTTTTGCTAAGTCTAGTCACATAGCACAGACATTCTAACCAGTCTGTGATTAATTAGCTAGAGATCTGCAACAACTCCTCTTCATGACTAAATATTTTTTTAGTCTATCAAACTGTTAGTGCAAAGTGGGATAAATGACACTAGAGGGCCAGTGATCCTGACCTGGAGGTTCTGTTGCTCATTGAGGCTCCAGATGCTAAGCACCTTTTCAGATGAGCCCGAGATCCCCTTGGCCTTCTCCACGTCAAAGTCAAGGCTCATCACTGGCTCCTGGTGGCAAATCAGTTGGCTCAAGGCTTTTCCCATTGACACATTCCAGAGGACAACTGATCCATCTTCATAGCCAGCCAGAAGCACAGGTTGTGAATCACAGTTGAGCTGATTAAGGAAAAATAAAATTGTTTGAGAAGTAAATAGTCTGTTAGGAAAATTACCATCCCTGTAGGTTTTAGTCCAAGCACCAAGAGAATTAATTGAAATGTTGATTGGTGTAGAAGTGAAAAAAAGTTTAGAAGTCTAGATGTCAAATTTTGATATTCCATCCACTTACAGAAAGCATTACTAAAT
This sequence comes from Ifrita kowaldi, assembly GCA_013398055.1. Taxonomy (NCBI): domain Eukaryota; kingdom Metazoa; phylum Chordata; class Aves; order Passeriformes; family Cinclosomatidae; genus Ifrita; species Ifrita kowaldi. The sequence goes on from VZRS01013714.1 coordinate 27,230, forward strand.
TACTGAACATTACTACAGCATTATATCTACATATCAATTTCTAAATTTTATATATATAATACATATTTAACATACACACACATATATATACACAGAGAGAGAGAGAAAATTTCTGTCTGAAAATCCAAACTATTGCCCTCTATAACACCTAAAAAGAGCCTGCCTGAAATTTTCAGGAGCTTTACTTCATGGTCTGAACTTCGTTTGCACTTCTTAAAAAAAAAAATCCAGAGAGCAGCTGAGTTACTCTCAAGCAATACAACCCTGTATGGGCATTGAGAAGTGCCATGCTTAGGGGTTCCAGTTCCACACTGCCAAGTGCAGGGCTGCCCAGAGGGATTGTGTGCCCAGGTGCCCCGCAGTGCTCGAAGGTAAACACTGAACCTCTCAGCAGGAATCTCTGGGTCAGACACCAAGGGGTTAATGGGCGCCCGAGTCCACTGTAACCAATTGAAAGCTATTTTGATTAATGATGTCACAGGCCAAAGGGCAGGGCACCCTGGGCAGACACCTAATTTATTTAAGCCTCTGAAATAACTCAAAGAAGGGAACATTACTGGATTACATGTCACACTTAAGGAAAATATTCATCATCGCTCCAGCCAAAAGACTAATGATTCTGTAAGCAGTAACTGGTTACGAGAGTGAAGATGCAAATCCCTAATGAAAAGCAACTAAAAAAGAGGCATCTGTTAATGCCAGTTATTTCTTTAATAGGAGAAGAAATATCAAAATAGACATTGGGATTATTACCAGCTCATGTAGGCACATCTAAGAAATGTATCCAACAGGGTATTCAGACCTTTCCAAAACTGACTGCTCCTACAGGATTTGTTTGCTCAGTATTCAATTAAAATAAAGGTAAAGGGCATAAAGAATTAATTTTTACCAGTACTGCGTTATTGAATGAGGTCAATCTCGCTGGCTGTCAGTGTCATGATACAAACCTGTAGTGGCCAAAGGCTCACTGCCTCTATTAATTGTCCAGACTGTTCTCCCACTGGGTATGCTATGTTCTGGGGGGAGTTAAACTAACAAGAGATGGGTGGTCTGAGTAACACGACTGCTGAGTACCAGCCTCATGTGCTTCCTTGGCCTTACTGAGCCTAGAGAAGTGCTTGAATGAGGAATGGAGCTCCCTGAGCATGGAACAACATCACTCCTTAAAAGAAGGAAACCAAGGGGAAATCCTTGTAAATGTAGGAAAGCCCCTACATCATCCTTCTGAACGGGTCTGTCCACACCTGGGATCTTGGAGGAGCCTCCTTCCTTCCTTTAAGATCCTTTTTCCTTTGAAAAGGTGAGGAGCATGCTCTGGCTAGAAAGGCCCACAAAGCAGGTCTCTCATGGTGCCCAGAACTATGAACAATTTTTCTGTCAAATTCTTGATTTGCTGAAATAATATAACATCAGAGCAATAAATATATGTCAGATAAATGTGAATTAATGTTAACTCATCAGGTATTTTGGATGAAGAGTATCTTGTTTTTGATACCAGATATCAAAAAAGTTTAAAAAAAATCTGAATAAAACGACCATTCCAGATTTTATTTGTATTTAATGAAGGGTAAAACCTTCAAAGCAAAATGAAGTATTTCATAGGTACTTTTAAGTTTAAAAAAAGCCCCCAGTTTAAGCATAAAAACCCTCCACAATTATTTGTGCTGCTGTTCTGTGAGCAGAAGACTCCCTCAGAGCTGGGGGTTTACAGAAGGTGTAGCTGTCATCAGGCAGTGAAACACGTCAGCTCCTCTCCCTACTCCAAGTGGGATGGTGGCTTCCAAAAGAGCTCCTCACCCTTATGCCGACGGCAGAGACAGGTGAGTGCTCGGCATTTTGGGAATGCCAAGCAAAACCTTTTCTTTTTATGTGCTGTGGGTATCGCACTTTAGATTTGAAAAACAGTAATTTGCAGGTGAGATCTAAGATTGGTCTATTTTAAAACCCAAGTACTGTTTCCTATGAAATGTAGGTCTCCCACACTACTTCTTCCTGACTTTCCTCACTATATGAAGTGTAATATTTCAATGGGTACATGAACTAAAACAATAAAAGCTATTGAAAGATCAGTGGAGCTCTTGGTCTGAGCCTGGACTCACCCAGCAGTGCTTCACAACGGCCTATTTATTTCAATTCCCAGTAACAGACACTGCTGGAGAGAAGTCTCACCATGCATGTTCTGTTTCAGTAGAAAAATGAAATTATAAATCATTGCTCTTCCTAAGCAGAACATTTTGTTGTTGCATTTGGATAAGTGTCAAGGAAGGAAGAAAAGGTGATCTCCTGTCAACTCAACAGGAATAATTGCAATAGTTTATATAAAGTAATAACTCGGCATTTCCAGTTTCAACATGTATTATTCTTGTTGAATTATTTTGTTTGCACCATTATGCAATATGATGCCTTCCCCAAAGAGTGCAAAAAATTTAAGGGAAGACTATCCTTACTCCTACAAATCCTACTCCACCCAATTAGTAATAGCAGGAAGGTGTGAAACTGAAGAGACAATGTATTTAAGAACATGAATCTTCAAAAGAAATTGAATGAACTAATATCTTTAAGGACAGACCTAGAAAAATAAGGGGGGAAAGTGCTCAAAAGAACAAAATAAATAGCTGCAAGCTTTTTGACTGCTTAGGAGGAGCCAGTGAGGCTTCATCTACAAGCCCAACCTCAGTTGCCTTCTGCTCTACAGTAAAGTTTCTCATTCACACTGCTGCTGGGGAAGTTTTTTGTTTCCCTGAATTGCAGAAAAATATGATGGTACCTGGCTACAGCCCCCAAACTCTTGTTGGACAACCACCCAAGCACTCTTCCTTCAGACCTTTATGGGGCTCTCCCTGTCAGCTTCTGTTTCAACTTGTTAATTTACTGTGCCATAAGCAACATCAAATAGTCTCTTAGGCAACCCCTGAGTGCTGGGCTGGGAGTGTTCATCTCCTGGGTATGTCTGTATTGCCCAACGCAGTCGTGTACAAAGAAATCCTGGACGGCCTCTGTTCAGGAAGGGCTGCAGCTGGGTGAGCTCGTGTTCTCCTGGTTTATGGTTACAGGGTTACTCAGCGAGCCACTTCGAGTGCAACCACAGAACAGAATGCAGAGCATCACTTTGGTACACCACATGCAATTATTTCCCTTAAGGGTATCCTCTTCCCTGTGCCTTTAAACCAAGTTGTGCACATTTGTAAAAGAGCAAATACAGCTGTGAGACTCTAAGGGACTAGCTATACTTGCCTGGTGCAGTCTAGGAAGTTCTGGTGAGTTCTCAAAGTCAGAATGTGCATGGAATAATTTACCTCTCCAAGTTCCCAGTCCTCTGCTTTATCCCCACTGGCAACAAAATTAAAAACTACATAAAATTAAGACTCTGCACCTGCTCTGCTTCCTAGAGGAATAGCAATATTAATCCATGCAGAAAATATGGCAAGACAGAGAACTTCTTATACAGGCAAGAAAAATTTTCAACACTGAACATTTCCACAGTTATCTCCATCTTATTAAAAAATGTCAAAGAGACAGAAAGACCCATTCATTTCATCAAGCACCGAACACTGATTGCATTTTTAGGAGAAAATTTGTTTAACAAAAGCCTAATCAGCCTATTTAATTTATTTTTATTTTTTTCCCTAGTTTTTAATTACAGCATGGAACTTGAACTATGGCCTCTTGCTTTTGTCTGAAGTCAGCAACCAAATTCCTCTAGACTTCAGTCGGTTCAGGATCTTGGGTGAAGACACCGAGGCCTCAAACCTCAATTGATAATGTTTTCAACTGAAACCAACACAAAAGTTCCAATGAGCCTGCGGGAATTACACACCTGGCATCAGCTCAGACGGTCCTGTAGACCTGTGAGTTGTCAGGGGGTTACATGGGAATCAGCTTTGCCACCAGTTCTCTGGAGATTTCAAGCCAATCACCTGAAAGCCAATCACTCCTTCCTCCCTCTACTGCCACCTTTTTGTATTACTTGTGTTCACTGTTGCCAGCCCATAAACATTTGCTAACTATTTTGCAAATGTGGGTTTTTTTCACTAACTACTTTTATTTACCTTTTTGTCCAAAGTCAGTACCACCATAAATATTTTGTTCCTATTGTACATCTGGAATACAAATGTTCAGAGTGTTTCCTCATCCTGAGGGCACTGAAGTGAATGGAACCTGCCATTAAAACCACTGGTTTTAAGTAATCATTTCTCATCATTCTTAATGCAGTGAGAAACCATATCAAACAACTGGCTTTGGTAAGTCACTCATTTTCCTCTTGATTGATGCAAAAACTGTATCTATCCTAGGGATACAAAGCTTTCCTTGAGCATTTGCAAATCTTCCATTAAAGCTTGGAAAGCTCTGAAAGTTACATTAAGAATGTTCACAAATCTTTCCCCCCTTTAATAGTATAATTACTTGATTGGTTTGATAATAAATCAAAATCCAGGTGAAGAAAGATTCATGTGCTTCATATAAAATGAATCACAGGGAAAACATTTCACAATTAGCAGGCACTCTTGCCTTACCTGCCATAACTTCAGACACATGGGCATGCCCAGCTTGGCACCCACCTCTGGCTTCAAGGTACAGACTGACGTCTTGGATGGCAGCTCCAAAATCTGAACCTGACATCAGGAAAACAACAGGAGTTGGTCAGGCTCCAGGTCAAAATTCTGCTGTTAAAAACACAAGTCTTTTAAGGTGATTAAGGTGAGTATAAGCTCTTCCAGTAAAAACTGTCTGGAGGAAACTGAGGAACGCATGCTAAGTTGGAGCTGTAAGGGGAATCTACAGCTAGCTAAAGAAGTGCATTGTTTTAGGAAAGACCAGACACAACTGCTAGAGTGAACACATCCTCTTCTTTTACTCTTCTATTTAATTATAGCCTACTTTCCAAACAGTGGATGACATTGTGCACACAACAGATAATACTGCAGACTGCTTAATCTGAACACACACCTCTGCTTTCTTTCCCCTTTTTCCATCTCTGTTGCTAATTTTTTGGCTGTATTCACCTGTGGACACTTGCATTCTCTCCTCTGAGCTGTTATGGTAACACAGAGCTTGTGTGGAAATACAGGCAGTGTATACATGCAAAGGAGATTTTTTATTTACTGCTGACTGCACTAACAAATCGTAACCCCAGAATTACCAGCTAAGGCTTGCTGTAGCAGTGTCTGCACTCAGGTATTTTTAAAGCAATGTTGTCTGACCCTGTCTAAAGCAGGGTCAGACAATGCTGTGTTAAACACCTGTTCTCTCTACAGAGCAGCTTCCATTGTTGCTCGCACCGATGGTAATGAATCACGGACCTGGTTTGGGTGGTTTGGATTTCTTTCTTTTTTTTTTTTTTTTTTGGGTCAGTTACTACAAATAGTCTATCATNCTGGGCAAGTTGTTCCTCTGCCAAGGAAGTAGCTCATTTCCAGCTCAGGATGATGGCAGGCAAGATCAGGAGAGTCTGCCTTTTTAGTTTGGCACTGGAAGATTTTGAGACTCTTGATTGGCACAGCAGTGCCTCAACTCTGGGCTGGTTCTCAAGCCTGGAACTCTGGAGAAACAGAAGCTCTTGGGTATCAAAAACCTGCTGCCAGGAACATCGCTGTTTCTCACATGCATACTTAATCACCAAGGTGATCTTTTCTTCTAATTAAATAAACAATGGTCTGCATTATCTGGTAAAATTAAATGACTTGAAACATTTTATAAATCCAGCATCACCAGCCACTGTAGGCTCTCCCAGAATGTGCAAGAGCCCAACAGTGCTGTTGGACAGCCCAGTCGTGCAAATTTCCTTAAGCATCTGAGATGAGGTATTACACAAATATGGCTCCTCTGGGAGCCATCAATCAAGCCACGGCAGCTGCGATGGCTTTCCAATCCCATACCTTTAGTTCAAAGCTTGCCAGAACATCTTCCTATTTCTAGAGGCTGTCAGCCAGCCTGCCAAAAGCCAGCTGCACTCTAGGACTGCGAGTACAGTGTACTGCACACAACACACAGAACGCTTTCGAAAGCCACTGAGCAATAGAGCAGGAAACTGTTTTCCAGATTTGAGGAATACTGACTACAGCCAAGAGCCATCCAGTCTGCACACCAAACCTGGGAACAGACCAAAGTCTGATGATCTGGGAATTCGGGTTCTTTGGAGCTCTGCTCATAAGAAAAGATGCTTTTCTCTTGTCAACTTTCTTGCTATCAACATAAAGACCAAGTTAGCTGTGGCAGGAAATGGGCTATAAATATGAAGGTGACCTGCCCTCATCTTGCCTCTTTCATCACTGTCTCTCCAAAGGGCACTGCCTCCTAGGCAAGACCAAAACTGCAAATTTTATGTAATAAAGAAGGGTAAGTGTGCTGTGATAAATGCACTTCTGCAGGTTAAAAGAAAACGAAATCTTCTCTGCTTTACTGTGACTAAAAACAGATGAACTGGTACAAGGGCTACAGTTGGGCTTGTAAAGGCCGAAGAAAAACAATGAGAAAAGCTTTGTGCAGAAGGCAGGCAGGCATGAGCTGCTGCCTGAGCTGGATTGACAGTTCCAGAGACTGTCTGCACTAAAGGCAACTGAGCCTTAGAAATAAATACTATTTCATATATTTTGACAACTGTAACCTAAAACTTGAAGTTCCGTGTTTATATTGGTTTTGCTTAATAGGAGAAAGATTTGCCTTTGCCTGAGGTTAATAGTGTTCCTGGGTGGCTAAAACTGGCCACAAGGAAACACACCCTTTTTCTTTTTCACATTAATAAAGCTTTTAACATGTTTCTGGCAAACTGGCAAGAAAAGTGCATGTAACTCGTAATTGGTGATTTAAATGCAATCATGAACAAATAAATGCCTGTTCAGATCTCATTATTTATGGACTGAACCTGCTTTAAGACAAAATTACTCTTTTTTTGGACACCAGCCAAGCATAAACACTTATTAAGTCTTAATTTTAATCATAAGCTGCAAATGTACTGTGTCTCACACAGTGCTGCCTATTTGGAAGCACTATATATTATGGGAGCTTATGTGAATTTATTGAAACATGACACAGTTCTAATGCAAAGGTTCACACACAGAGTGGAACTCTTCTACCTCATGAGACAGCAAATCATTCTCCTCTTGCAGGGCCCAAGCAAAGAAATGAGAATAAAACAGACATGAGTTGTAAGCGACACCAGGGTAAATGTCTTCTATTTGGGTCAGATGATTATTTAATTCTTCATTACCGGCACTTCTCCGGCTGACACAAGAATGCACTTGTCAATTTTGTTTAATTTAAGTATTATTGAGCACTGCTGTAAAATGGAGGGAGTTCTTTGCTTGATCAGAACAAGGTACGGGACTTAGAATGGTTGTATTTACTGGTGCAGTGGCTGTGTCTGCAGGCATATCTAGTTCTGTGAAAGGCTGAACATTCTGGCTGAGTCAACCAAGTACTTCAATATGTGCTTAACTTCTGTATAATAAAAAGTTCACATTTTCTTGCAATACAGGCACCTAATACTTCGTGTATAAAATAAAAAGTTCACATTTTCTTGCAATACAGGCACTTAATACTTTGTGTATAAAATACGCAACTTTCAGTTTCAAGACACACAACCTGTAGTCCAGAAAAGCATGTGAACTTTTATGCTCATCAGCAATTTGCACTTAGCTACAATATTTCTTTACATATTTATGACACTTTTTTCTTCTTTCATAATTTTGGTTTTTTGATGTCAAGTATTTGATATTATTTTTGTGTGATGTCCTGAAACAGTCCCTTGTAGAAAACAAAACTGTAATTTCACAAGGCAGAAGTGGACATTGCCAACAAAGCTGTCAGTGAGTGCTGTGATAGTGGTATTAGATGTGGACTTATCCTGTAGGAACCGAAATGGACCCTGCAATTATCTCACACGGAGCAAACCTCTGGCTGTTAATAGTAACTCAACAATTTCCAGCCCCAGTTTCAGGTAAGGAATTAGCCTGGGGTGAAAGACCACGTATTGCATTACAAATCACCTGCACCTCCCCTCTTCACGTCAAACCCGGTTCAGCTTCAGACGGAAGATAAGCACCTCCACCTGAGGACAGACCTGCTGACCATTAGCTCCCCAGAAGAACTCTTGTTCCCAGTATTCAGCAGCACCAGAAGAGTTTTCAAAACTCCTACATGTAAAGATCAGCAGCATCTGCAAATGCTTAAATGCCAGACAAATCTTGGGCTGGTATCCTTGTTATTAAAGCATGAGTTATATAATTCAGTCATCCTTGTGGCAGTAAAATTAGTGATTAAAACCCCCAAAGGTTTCTTGTGCTGCCTATTCTTGAGCAGAGAATTCAACAGCACTGATGTTTCCCCTCCTGAACAATGTCATTTCAGTACCAAAAGCAACCTCTCAAGCACAGAGAAAGAGACCACTTCCTACCTCCTCCAGGCTTCTGGCTGCCATGGCCATTAGCCAGCGTCCCTGTGCCACCTTTAACAGAGAGCATCTGCAGAATCCCACATGCTCCGTGAAGACAGAATCCGTCACTGAAGTCCGTCCCTCTGCTAAATCCCACAAGCAGATCCTCTGGTCGCGCCCCTGACTGTTACAGTAAAACAAGTTATCCATGAGCTGCAGTCTGAAGAAGCCTGGGGGGCAGTAACTCAAACTGGGTCTTTCACAGGCAGTAATGGACCAAGCTTCCAACAGCTTCTGTGGGGGTGTTAACCGTGTGTTTCATGAAGTGTGGGGGAGCTCAGTGTCCCCAGGGCCACCAGCCTTCTGCCGACTGTGGAACTGGCCAAGAGGTTCAACCATCCCTGGGAGGGGAGAGGGCCTGGGAGCCAGTCAGATGCAATGCAGTCACAGTTTCTGTTTCTTTGCGCAGAGAGACTTGATCAGGCTGAGTTGTGCTATTTATATGTGTGAATATATTTATAAAGGCTCATGAGCATTTGAACATATACACAATAAAAATACTTACATTTTATCATTGATTAGATCTAATTTAAAAGGATACAAAAGTATCCAAAGATTCGCACATGTAACACTCATTCACCCTAGCAATGAAATGGAAATGTCATGAATTGACAGCTGAAAGACAAACAGAAAGACAACAAAGACCTCATCAGAGATAAATAAAAAGCGACAGTTATTCAGTGGTCAACTTCCCACAGCCACAGGCAGGGCACAGAGGGCTCCTAGGACTGTGCACGTGCGGAGACACAACAGAGAGGGAGTGGTAGCAATTGCTCAAGGAAACGCTGTGGCTGAAACATCTAAAGCCAGAGAGCAGCAGCGGCTGCATCTGAGGGACAAGCACAGCCCCGTCCCAGAGGCTTTGTGCTGCTCCCAGGCAGGCAGAGCAAGGAGGCCACATAAAGGGCACAGCAGGAATTGTTGCAGATTTATGTGATCACACTGGCTCTGGGACAAGGTAGCACTGTGTAGAAGCTTCCAATCCATAAACTACAGCAGCACAGGATATATGTCTTCATGTTAGCACCTGGGCAAGGAATCATCAAAAATCCCTTATTCATGTCTTACTTTAATTAGCAGTATCACCTGATAGAAGTACGAAACCAAAACAGAGGAGATGTAAATCTACAGACTGTTGAGCCTTCTTCAACATCACTGCTGTTCAAACTGACAAACTGACACAACATTTACAGCACTGGGCATACAAACAACGTGATACTGCAAGAAATTGTTGTGATTTAGCTTTGCGAGAGAGCAATATAAAATACAGGTGATGCTGTCCTAAAATTGCACTGCTACGTGAACTGTTAGAATTATACAGCAAAAACAGAGGTATGGAAAAACTCTATAATTATACAAACAATGCTCATTCAATATGACTTTATGGGGGAGAGTGTTGATAATTGTACTTAAGCAGATAAGAAATATAAATGCTAATGAGTTCCACTGTATATTATGAGATGTCTTCTCTAGATAAACATGTCAGAACACCTCCTAATCATACAGACACTTTGGCATCTACTCTAGATCACCTGTCTAATCCAAAGTACACAAATCTTCCTGACCTTCCCTTGCTAAACAAGAACAGAAGATATTTTGCAACAAAGCAAAAGCATGAAACTCAGCATTCTTGCTCATTTTCAGTCTTCCACTCTCCATCTCTGATTCTTCTCTTCCTTCCTTCCCTTTTCTCCATCTCCCCTCTATTTATAAATTCTTTATATCAATCTTCCCCAGGAACCAGCTGTGAAGTTTGTCAACTTCAAGTCCAAGTGTATTTCCTTGACCCAAAAACCTCACCTGTTCTCAGCGTAGTAATAAAGACACTACAGATCCCAAGTTATTATGATGTCGTAAGATACATAATAAAGAAATTAATTGTATCTCCCCCCGCCCTTTATTCAGACTTTTTCTGTCTTTTTGTACTTCAGTACATTTCCATATGTGTTGGAGAAACTTTAAGTGACTCCAGAATTAAGAGGATCCTTTGTCTCCCCCCACTTTTTTTTTCCTTCAATCACAGAGACAAGACTATGTTACAGAGACAAGAATAATTTCACTGTTTTTTGCCTGCTTTGCTAACCTGAGAAGCCTGTCTTTACCACCCATGGTCTCCACGCAGTAGACAGATTTTCTTCCATGGCCATCCAGAGCTGTGTCCACCCTGTGTGTTTTCAGGTTCCAGACATGGATAAACCCGTTCTCAGACCTGGCAGCAGGAAGAGATGCTGTTAGTGTGAGCACTGCATGGAGGTGGATCAGAGTCTGATGCCTTTCCTTTTTTTGTTTTGTTTTGTTTCCAAAACTGAAGCTGTATGCACAGGTAACAAACCCATCATGCAAAACCATGCTTGCTGCTGTCTTCTCCAGAAACACTTTGTCAAAATAATACACTTCAATTCAAGAGGAAACCACCATATGACACTGAGCACAGCCAGAAATCCTGGTGTACTTACCCAGAGAAAAGAAGGGGGATATCAGGTTCTGGGCCTCCACAGGAAAAATGCAGAGTGTGGACTGCAGCACTGGTACCTCTGAGCACAAACTGTGGATCCGGAGGTGGCAGAGCCATCAGAGCAATGAACTGGGGGGGCGAGAAGCAGACACAGATATCACAGAGGGTAAGGCAGCCTAAAGTGAAATGACAACTTTAAATATATTTTGAGCAGGACACTTGCTTTTCCTCTTTCCTCTTTGAATTTTCATTACTGAATGTTTTTTCTATTTGCCACCCAGTTGAGGGTGAAGTATTTCCTGTTAAGATGAACTGATGAAGCAGGTGTCCAACCTGCTCTTTGCTGCATTCCTCTCTCAGCAAGGTTCCGAGCTGGCCATGCGCAAGCACCTCTCGCACACTTGTAATTCCCAAATCGGTCAGCTGCTCTCCCTGCTGCTAAAGGGAAGAGCTACAAAATACAAGAAACTTGACACCCATAATTTGGGTGGGCAAGCAATTTATCATTCCACTTTAGCCTCCTGGCTAAGTCTTTCCCCTTCCTCCCCACAAAAATACTACTACTGTATTTTTTCAGAGAGGCACTACAGTGAACATATCAACTGTAAAGAATTTCAGATGAGATGGGAGCGATGATCATTTCTACACAAGAATCCCATTACTCCAGAGTGTTTTAATTTTTGGTTCCAGGCATGGTTTCTTGAAAAAAGAAATGCAGTACTTCATATTAACTGACTGACTACTGTGCTAAACATTTTATTCCAAGGGGTTTGTATTCCCTAAAGGATCAAGAGATGGATGTTTTCAGCTTCATGTTGAATGTGGTCCGAGTCAGCACAGAGCAGGACCAGTACAAGGGGGAGCAGGCTGCCCTGTCCCACACGGCAAAGGAGAGGACAATTCCCGATGAGCTCACAGGGACAGCCTGTGTGATCCCCACAGGAACTCACTGCTCTGGCCCCCTCACCAGGTATTTCCCTTCACATTAACAGCTTTGCAGGCAGCTGTGCACAAGTACTGGAGAAGGACAAGGACAAATTTTCTGTGTTCTTACTTGTTGCAAATGACTCTCCAGACCTGTGATGAGACAAGGCAACCAGCAGCTGATTCAACTGGAAGTACAATTTACAGTTCACTGGAAAATGCATTATAACGTGCAGTACAAGAAATATTTTCACCATGAGACGTGTTTGCTGCCTGATCTGTGGCATTACTAGCCACGCTTGTATATCTGCTTCTTCCTTTCTGACCTAACCTCACATAGAAAAGGGCAGCTTTTGCCACTGCAGGTGTCAACTCTCGTCACTTTTTCCCATTCATGCATATATTACCCCAGATTAAACAAGAAGTGTTCTAAATTCAGTAAGGGAAGATCAGCAGGTGTTTGTCTGCCTGCCAGTTCACAGTAGAGGAATTGCAGAGAATCAGAACAGAGCGCAAGAGCTACGAGTTCCATGGCAAAACAGCCCAACTTTTCATTGTCATCTCACCTCAGTACGAGCTTTCAAATTGTGTTTAATGGATGCACTTGCTAATGCATCTCATCTGCAGGTCTCCTTTGAGTGTTTATAGATCAGTTATCACCATGGTATCTAGAGGTTCTAATTAAATGCAATTATCTTTTAGGGCTAGTGATGAAACAGGATTCTTCAAGTGTAATGTGGAGTTCTCTCTCAATAGCACTGTGTAATTAGGTACGAAAATAATGAGCTCAGTGGATACCCTCTGTGTTTTAGGGCCCTGACTCATCTCTTTTATGAAGTTGTTGGACGATCCAGACTCATGGCAGGCTGGAGTAAATTTTCAGATGTACATGATGTACAGGTTCGCCCCCATGGTGAGATCCAGCTCCCAAGTCCCCATCTGCAACATGCTCCACCCGTGTTACAAACCTGTTAGACCAAGGATTTTGTCACCAAGGGACACCTCTTTGGGGCACTACAGCTGAGTGCTGGTGCCCTTTTTGTAGAACCAGATAAATGAAAGAGTAGCTCAGAGCTTGTCAGAGGAGCAGGGTCCCACTTCACGGTGGAGCAATTCTGGCTCACTGCACTGAGCAAGGAAATAGAACTGAGGCAACCCAGAGGCTATCTGGGATTACAAGGCAGGTTTTTAATAGCATTTTTCTAATTACTGACACAGAAGTTTTTGCTGACAGACAGCAAGTGTGTGCGTGGCTGTGGGAAGGGTTTTACCTGGCATGAAACAGACACTACTAATGCATGTCTTTACAAGGATGATATTTCAGAAAAATCCTCAGACCAGTTACAGGAAAAAAACCCCTACTGAAAACGTGCTTCTGAGCTGCAAGCTATTGAAGGGACTTTTTGCTCCTTAGAGTCTGGTTCTTTCCTTCCTTTTCTGCTAATCATATTTGTGAATCTGGAAATTTGGCTTAATATTAAACCTAATGTTTATGGAGTCCTTATTACTTCCTATCATGATTTGGCAGATGAATGGCAGTGTGACAGTATTTAGTGTCTCATTTTCCTTCCAGCAGGAGTTGAAATATAAAATTTCATCTTTCCTGTCCTTTTTATCCGTAAGTTTGGACAAGTCACTTAAGATTTAATAAAAAGTTCTTAGGTACCAACAGAAAATCCCAAGAGGTTGCAAAGAGATGGAAATTTGGTGTACTGGTACTTTAATAACTCTAAGAAAACATCAATCTGTTCCTGTTGACACACAAGCATCCTCAAAAAAATGACATTCAGCCTACCTTCAAGTCACCAGGTAGCTCAGTCTCTCTTCCTTACAGGGATAATGAAATACATTGTGGTGTACTGATTCGAACAGATAATGGTTATACTGTGCTTTGCTAAGCAGACAGCTACAAACATGCTAAATATGATGATTGTGAGATGGTTAAAGCCTCTGGGGAAATTTTTCAAAAGTGCCTAAGTGATTTAGAAGCCTGAGACTCATTTCCAAATGAATTTTCAATCCTACATCTCCAGGACTTTTTAAAGTTTCACCCCAGGTGTCTAAAAATGAGTTCTCTAATTAGCACAACATTTATTTTCTTGTTAACTCTATCTAGCCTCAGGGAGACCAATCTGTTCTTGTTAACTGGGGATATCTGCAACAAATTTAATTAAATGAATTTGCTTAGTATTTAGTCTGGTCTGAGAGCAAAGTCTGGCTCAAGGGCTTGAACAAGCAAAGTGCAACCTACAGAATAAAGCTCATTTAAAGGCATTTCTGGGCTACACTGTATGTTTGTCCCTGTGTTATTATCCTCACGCTATGACTCCTGCCTTGCTGTGAAAGGAGGTAAAAGACATGAATACATGAATCATTGTGCTCATGGCAGTACCTGCTTGCAAGACGGCATCACCTGCAAAAGAGGCAACACCTCACCATCAGGCTCTTGGGCTTTTTTAAAAAGATGTTCCACTACTTATGTCTTCCAGCCTCCCCTGTGCTGGTAACAGCATCCTCCTTCAGGAGCTGAGCTACACTGATGTGACACAGACAACGAGAAGTATTTTTCACAAGGTGCACTGCAAACCCTTGGGCTCCTGCACAAGTTACATTTGCTACACAAGTGGGGAGTGGAAATCCAGCTTCTCAAATGAGGGTTTCAATGAATGAACGGCTGAGTGCACCAAACGTGAGGTACCAAAAAGGGTTTTGTCTAAGAAAATGCATCTGCTAAATGCCAGAACAATTAAATTTCCTTCAAAATTACATTATTTTAAAGAACAATTCACTATTAATATCCCTCACAAATCTTACTTTGCTTAGGTTGCAATTAGAATAATCCTCAAACCATCTGAATTTCTATGCAGTGGTATTTCAGTATCATCACTTCAGCATTTGATATAAAAAAGTTAAGCTTTTATTTAATGAGAGTCATTTAAAATATGTAAATGTCAAAAGGATTACCTTAGAAAAATCTCTCAGAGAATTAAAAACATTAACAGATTCCCACAGGAAAAATTCCAGCAGAATTCAGCAATTCTCCTGTTCCCACTCCAGTCACTTGTATTTCTATCACACATTGAAGCAAAAACAAATTGCTATTAAAATATCATCCAAACACCCTCCTCCCCCTAACAAACTCCATAGTTCACTTTGAGATACCAATGGCTCAAGCAAAGACAGGAAAAAATCCTCTCCTATTTTTCTTTAGGCTTATTTAGAGTAGTAAAAACTCAGTGGTAAAAGAGCTTTTTCAGGTATAAGAGAAATAAATCTCCCTAGGCATGTCTGGCAAACTGATTTGGGACTGAAACCAGCAGGTGTGCAGACATAATTACTACTGCAAAATATCCAACACATCCAGGTGTGCTCACAAACAGATATATGAAATCCCTGTTATTTTTTGACAATTCCCAGTCAACCAGGTGCCACCCTCCCAAAGGAAAAATCAGAGCGAAGAATGAGTTGAGAAAGATGTGAATAAATTGTTCTTCCCTCTTTCCAAGCTTTTTCATTCATACAAAAGCCCTTTTTAGCCTGCAGTTCTGTGCCTACGTGCACCCCCTGAAAAGCTCTGCCCTGTTGCACAGCACGCTGTGCTCTAGTGCATGAGTGTGTTTCGGAAGTGGGTCATGAGCTGCAACTGCAGAGGCAGTCAGGGGAAATAACAGACTCCTTCAAGTTAATAGTGCAGTGCAAACAATTTTGTTTGTTCCATTACATTTGCAATCTCCACCAT
The DNA here is from genome assembly GCA_013398055.1 of Ifrita kowaldi. Lineage (NCBI taxonomy): Eukaryota > Metazoa > Chordata > Aves > Passeriformes > Cinclosomatidae > Ifrita > Ifrita kowaldi. The sequence goes on from VZRS01013714.1 coordinate 42,779, forward strand.
TAAAATCCAGCAGGCAGCCCTTGCAGTATGAGCTTTCCAAAGGCAACGTTCCCACGTTTCCAGCCTCCGACCACGGCAGACAACGAGGTTTCTCAGTGGTGAAACCACAAACTACTCTCAGCCCAAGCAACACCCTGTACCAGGGCTGCTGGGAGCCCTGTGGCCTTTCCTTGGGGTTCAACAGCCACGACACAGCCTGAGGGTCCCAGAGCACCCGATCCCCCTCACTGAATTGTGCTAGAACACAGCAGCACTTGGGAATATCTTAGACATCCCTGGTTTTCACAAAATGCTGCCTGGTTCTGGGGCACTTCTCAGAAGCAGAGAACGGGAATTTAGCGCTACAAGAACCCATTCAATCAGTAACATTCTCATACATCATTAAAACAGATGCCAGACAAATCCACGCAAGTTGAACGAGTTAAAGTTCACCTCATCTGACTGCAAAAGTGAATTTTTATAGGTTATTGACTACAAATGGTCTGAAAGCAGGTATATGATTTGGTAAACAATTCTTCAGACATGTTGTGACAAATTTTTAAGCCCAGCTTTTCATTTTGCATGTACAAACCAAAAGAACACACTGAAACAGGGAAGTCAGCAATACAAAGAGATGTTGTGAGACTGAAGAAATCTCTTTGCACCTGAGGTGAAAAGTAACTCAGCTGCACAAAGAAATGCCTTTCTGGGTCCTGTAGCGAGCTAACACATACAAAACTTAGGGAAGAGTGAAAATCCCAAACTAAAAGCCAAGCACCTTGCTCTTTGGATTCTTACCCCAGCTGCCCGAAACACACGATCTGTCTGTTGTGTGCAAATACAGAAACATGCACTAGCAGAAGTAAAACCAGCAGAAGCTTGATCAAGAGAAGTGGGAGTGCTACACAAACAGCTGCGAAGGTCAGAGCCCCAGAATATATGAAAATTCATTTGTCAGTCATATAACAATGCAGCTTTCAGTTTAAAACTCCCATTTCTATCTTCAGTGCTAAACTGAGATAGAAACTGTATTATACTTCTAGGATTTCTTTAAAGCAAATTTAAAAAATAATTTACTTCAAGTGGAAATTAGAAATCAGTAGAAATTTTTAAATCAAGAAATTGATGTCAAGCAGAAATTAGAATTAGTGGAAATTTTTGATTTAACCAGTAAATGTACTAATAAAGCACTCTTAATTTTCAGAGGTAAGGATAATGAAATGCTTTCTTTTGAATTGGTTATTTTTCATATTACTATTTACTTATGACTGCCAAAGTACAGATTAAGCACAAGGATGTATACTTGTGACTTCAAAACATAAATTAATTATGATAATAACAACATTTAATTTTAAAAAATCACAACAGTGGACTGGGAGCATTCATTAGTTTGTGCTTGCACTAGAAAATACCATATCCAGATACTGCAGACAGATTTCTATCTTGCTTGCAAAACTTGCTAGTTAGTGACACATCAGTGTCAAAGGGAATGCAGTGATTTATATGACCTAGTTACAGAATCCTTTATTAGCTGGCATCATAAACGTGTTGCCACACAGCCAACATTACAGCTGACAGGAGTCCTTCCTCTTACAGGTTGGGAACACTAAACACTGTCAGAGCTTTCACTCTAGTCACCAAATCATTTCTAATGACTAACAGTGACTGCCTGCTCAGAAAAACACTTCAAAAGTCTCAGTTTGAGAAGTGCTGAGGACCTCCATTTCCCACTGACTTCTAGGGAAGTTAGGAGTTCATCCTTCCTCAGAAGATCCCCAAAATTACCTTCTCTCTTGACATTTAGACAATGAATGATGGAAGTTTCCACATTTTAATTATAATAGTCAATGGACAGAGAGCAAACAAAATTGCTTATCAGCAACTGGTGATATGCCAAGAAATCATATGGGAGCAGGGAAGAAAATGACTAATACCCACCATGCAACACAACACATTTTTAATGATTTCCACTCAGATAAATGGCTCCTCACAGCATTAGCACCTTTTCTGTCTGTAAGCATTCCTTACCTGAACAAGGCTAAACCACAACATATTATGATTTTAAGTAATGAAGTTTGCAAGAAAAATGTTTATAAATGTCAGTGTGTAACCTTCAAGAATACTGAAACCCAGGCTTGTGTCTTGAGGTTCACTTTCAAATACTTCCATCTGCAATTTTTTAAAAAGTCACTGTACAACAATTATTTTCTATATGAAAACATAGTTTCAGCATGGGAACAAAACTAAGAATGATTATAATAATTTGAAAGACACTGAGTTAGCATATGGATCTCATTGCCACTTACACATTTTGGTCACTGGAACAAAAAGCTATTAATCAATATGTAAAAGCCATAAATTAACATAAACATTCATCATTCTAATACTCCCTCTGTGTCAGACTGATAATTTTTTTTCAGTCTTTCATTCTGACATATGTGCCTTCAGCTATCAGCTGGTTGACCTTTTTTAACACAATTAAACATTTTGGGCATTGCAAATTTTACTGAAGTAAACATTTTGGAGACAGACAAATATCATGGATATATTTATGCCAAAAATATGGGGTCTGAAAACACGAGAGCCCCTGCCTCTCATGTTATTGCACTAGCTTTTAATAAGGGAGCCTAAAATACAGCGTGAAATACAGCTGAAACAGATGAAATTCTAGTGTTTCATAAACAGGTTCAATTTGCAGATGAGGGAAAAGACACCCATCTGTTTTACTTTCTGAAACCATTAATTGCTTGGGAAAGTGCAATGATATAACTACAGCCAGCCTTGTTTGGAGAAAGAAAGCATAAAAGCCCATAGTAGCTCAGCTCGACAACACACTCTGCATAAAATTATTGGGGGACAAAAAAGACAACAAATACTTAATCACTTTGAAAACTTGAAGGGTATGAACATGCATTTATATATACATAAAATAAGTTTTAAAAGGATTTATACAAGTCTCTCTTCATCATAACATCAGACCTAGAATGAATTTAAGTTTGTACAAGTGATAAATCACTGAAATCTAGCAGAAAATTGATAAGCCAAGGACCATCAAAAGACTGTTTTGAGTAGCCTCCAGTTCAGCCATGCATAGCAATCTGTCAGCCACGGGGCTCTGTCTGCCCATCCTCCTTAATTAGGGGTGCTGCACAGTGCAACATCAGCCACAAATCTTTTGGTTCCAAGAGCTAATAATGTCCTCAGATAGCATGGGCTTAATTAAACGTCTTCCAGACATTTTTGCAGACATTCCAGCAATAATCTTGTTTGGTAACAAACTATTAAAAAGAATTGACAGGGAAGAAATATATCAAGTTGTTACAGCAACTGAAGTTATTTAGGCCAGAATTATATGTCTGCAATTAAGGATTCTGTAACTCTGAGCAATTAAAATATCACTTTATTTGAAAACTAATTAATTCTAAACACGTATTTTTCCCATGACAAACTTCTATGATTGTTTAATTTATTCCATTCTAATTACACTTTAATTAATCTACTCTTGTATAATATTATACTGTTATTCTGGCATTTGACCAACGAAGACAATAAATTGATTGCAGTTCCGTTGTGCAAGAGCAGAAACTGTCATGCCAGTTTCAACACCACGTTTATTTATTTGTCTGTTCTATTACTTTTCCTTTCCTCCCACAGGGCATAGGAACATGAAACACAGTACAAATCAGATGACATTTTGTCTTCTCTACTTCTTCAAAGTGTGAAGTACAACAAGAGTTTTCAGGATTAAGGAAAAGTATATGTAACATGATATTACATAATAAAATATAACCAATAGTAAATGAATTTATACTTCTAAACTACATTGCTTATCAATAACTTATCAATTGACTCTTGATATACAGGACCATCTGATGTCCAGAGCTGCTACAAACGGAGCTGTTTCCATGAACATTAAAGTCTGCTCAGGATCTGGCTTGATACAGTCAACAAAAAGGGAGAAAGAGACCAAATCCCATTTTCATACCAGTCTTAAAATTATATTAATTCAGTATCTTCCTGAGTTTTAAAAGCCACTGCATTTTAATTTTGCATCAAGTCACCTTCAATGCTACTAAAACAAAAGTATATAAATTCTTTTATTAGTCTATAAATATTATACTTGGATTAAACTGTGATAATAGAAACATACACAAATATTTTATTAAACATGGAGTTAGTAGTGTTGTATTTTATTTTCCTTTGGCCATACCTGAGGTAAAAATGACTGTTGTTTACAGTCAGAAGTTCTTCAATTTTTTTTTTAATATGAATGTGCCTGAAATTCGCAGTTCTTGCTCATTTGGTGGGAGGAGAAAGCGAGAAGTGACACTTTATGAAGACACAATGAAGCAATCTACTTTTCATGGACTTTTAGAACTTCAGCTTGTGTCCCTGACTGCATGCTTCCTTCTGCTTATGAAACACCCCCGTATTGTGTATGCCTTACCATAGGAGAGATGCTGTGCAGAGGCAGGCAATTAAATTAAACTACACTGCAAGATGAGCTCTGACAGCACTTCCCAAAATATTTCTTTTACTTTAACGACACAGTTTACATTTCATAGAATTAGAAAGACAAGTACAAAATACATTCACAAAATACATATTCATTAAAAGAAGAAAAAAAGATTCTGCACTTAACTGAACAGGCTACGTACTTCACCAGCATAAGGTGGGAAATGCATTTATATCAGAATATTGTACCTGTGTCCTACCCCCATGTTTATATTCTCAACATTTGTTTCATAACAGTTAAAAAATATACTTTAAAACTGCAAATAGCAAACAAGATAAATTGACATAAACACAGAAGAAAGATTAAATAACCAAGGGCAATTCCTATTTGTGACCAGCACGTGTTTTGAACTCCAAATTTTGGAGCTGATCTGTGCCTGTCCAAACTGCCAGATGATATCGGTGAGACTGCTCAGATGAAGGAGGGTTTGCAGGGTCTGTTTATTACACCAGTATTTCATAAAGCATTTCCTCCTCAGGAGGTTTCTGCTTCTGTGTACACTACAACACATCTCCGAGACCAGGGTTACTCCAGGTCCTTCTCTGGGGATGGAGAAACTGTGGCAGGGACAGCAAGTGACCTCCCAAGGTGGTACAGTCCCTAGAACTGGGATTAGGACTCCACTAACTGACTTCAGGTGCAGACAGTCCCTTCCCAGGGACACTGACATCCACGTGCCATGTGGTATTTTAAGAAGCAAAGCAATGTGGACAGTCTGTATAGATTCATTAGATTAAAACTTTAAATCCTTATTCAGGTCAGAAAAATCCTCTCAAGGTCAGAAACAAACTGCATTTCAGTAAAGACCATCACATTTGGTACTTAACACTACTTTCTCCAAGAACCCCATCAGCATTTAAAAGAAAGAAAAGACTTAGTGTTATGTACACCACTTCTAAATATATGACTCAAAATAACAGATTATTAAGTATTTTTATGTTACAAAATATTCCCCAAAATTCAAGCTTAATTACTCATAGTATGTGTCATTTGTCTACTAGGATTCCTATTCCACACAGCATAAGTATTTGGATAAGCCAAGTTATTGGAGAGCAACGTAGTCCAAGAACTCTAGTAGGGATCACTATAATTCCACTGCAAACAGGAATGACATCTACAAAGCAAATATTACTTGAATATCAAATGAAAAAATTAATGTTTATTTGAACAGTTTAGGCTAAGCTTACACTTTAGATATAACTGTTCTTTCATGCCAGTTTAATCACATAAATCTACATCTATTTTACATAAGCATGTAGGGTACATTAGTTAAATATGCTCATCTCCAAGCATATGAGCATTGTTATGTTTATATATGAGCTCATATGTTAAACAGTGAAATTGTTAAAATGTGAGGGATATTAATAAAAAACTGGTTCCACATTTAACAGGTTGAATACTGATGATGCTTAATTCCCAGTTTCTGGTACTGTTTCCTGTGTCTGTCATGTTCTGACCAGTTAGCTTCTCTGTATTTTAACAAGCAACACTAACTACTATTTAGCAAACAGAGGGAAATAAACCCAAAGTAACAGACTCGACTTGCAGTTTACACATTTAACTTCAAGCTTCACTCCTCTCATCCACCATAAATTACTCCTGACCAAAAATGCAGTGAAAAATGCAACACTGTTTCACTGCATTAATTTGAAACTTTGAACAATTCTGCCGTACCTGAACTTGAACTCCCAGCCTTTGAATTTGTGCTGAACAGCCCCCATTGTACCGCGCTTTTATGCTGGCAGGAACTGAAGTGTCAATCTTTCGTCAGATAATCAGATTATGTCATGTTCTGACCAAATTCATTAGGAAAACTTTTACCAACCCTATTATCTCAAACCAGAAAATCTAGATCAAAGTATAACCGATTTTACAGCACAATAAAACTGTTATAAATATTTAAACACTAATTAAAAGGCCCCTTTTGTTAAAAGTAAATAAATAATTGAAAGCTACCTCTGCTTATAAATGCTATTGAATGCAACCATATTTATCACGTTTCTCAGAAAACCAGGTTCTATATTTGGTGGAGAGTGGAGAGAAAAGCACTTAAAAGTCATTTGAGAAGAGGGAGGTTTGCTAGACTTTTAAACCATTTGCCTGAAGTAAGTCACACTGAGTACTCATTCTGGTGACAAAGCATTAATCCCTGAATGTCTTTGTTAACTCCATTCACATTGGACAATTGTATCTACTTCATGCAGATATGCTGGATGGACACTACATTCAAAAGGAGAGAAGAAATACTCTTTAAGGAAATCCTACATCAATGACTCATTTCTCAGTAAATGCAATTGCATTGTGATATATTGTTTTCTTCCTGGAATATGCATGATCTTCTCTCCTAAAAAGGTAAATAACTGTAATTAACTTCAGCAGATGTATTTTCTGCTTGTTGATCAGATATGACATCTGCATAAACCAAACACTGAACGAAAGAGTACTTACTACTTTCCCTTGTCTCCACTTCAGCTGAATAGCAAGCATGGCGTAAGAGGGAATCAAAGAATTCATATTAATATAATTAACAGCAAGGAACCAAGCTTAGACTGATCCATGAGCAGAAGCAGCGACAGGACAGTCATCAATATTGATTTCACATATTTTTCAGTACTACAATCAGATTCTCCATCTGTAACTCAAACTTTAAAAGTATGATAATTTACGGAAAGGAGATTAATTTAGCCATTTTGAGTCAAAGACTTATTTCATAGCTTCATCCCAAATCCTGCATATTGTTAGGATCCCTTTCCCCTTTGAAGACTTAGTGAATGATTGAAGCTTCTACTTTCTGAGAAACAGATAACATAAGACTAGTAATCTGACTCTAAGCCACTGGATAAAGGCAGTTTGTTTCCTCTTAGCCCATCTGTCAACACCTCTTCAGTAATTAGTCCTAATTATTACAAAGGGCTAGCCTCCCATTCGCATTATTAAATCAGAAATAGTATCATAGCCAGGTATCTTTCAACGCCTACCAGACTGGCGACCTTCGATTTCATTGAATCTTCTATCAGTATCCGCCTTTGGAAGAGCCTCGGCAGTAATTTTAGCATCAGCTTCAAAGATGCAGATCCCACAGTGGAATTCCAGGGATGCATTCATATACACACCCACATCATGTGACAGGAGAGCAAGCAACACAATTGACCTTTGCATTGTTCTCTAAACTCCTGTGATATAAAACACACATTTCTATTTTACACAATGGAACTGGTTTTTGCCTGTGTGCTTCGAAGTGCTCCTTTGAACTAAATGCTGATAGGAAGAATAGTGAAACCGTGTATAAAGATGAAGGTCGAATCTTTGTTAGGAAAACAATACATCTGAAACATTTTTTCAGATCAAGACAAATTTGCAAGGAGTAAACAGCAACTAAAAATATTCACAGATGTATTTAAGTGTGAAGATTTAAAAGGTCTCTTTTGTTTATTTTTGCCATATAGCTGAAGTACTTCCCCAGAAAAGTGGAAAACAAAAGGATGATGACATCCCAGCTCTCACAGAACCAAAGCTCAATTAGCTGAGGCTTTAGTCAGACTGCTTTAAGCTCTTTATTTGTGTTAACATTTACTTAATTGAAACAAGAGAAAAGATATTCCTAAGAACCAAACACTCAATTTCTTTTGATTAAAAGCCAAATATGTTTCCCAATCACACACCTGAGACCGTGAATGAGGATTTGTTTATGGTGGATTTCTCATCAGCAGCAGAGCACCACCAGTTTCCTCAGACACAATGAGTCGACCTAAGCCGCACTCATATGGCTCATGTAAGTATCCCTACTAAAAGCTTGTGCCCAGAGTACAGGAGCTACACATATATTCAAAAGCGTCTATATGAACAAAGCCCACATTTTCTAATTAAAGCAAAGAATGTTTTTGTTGATATGCTTAATGTTACCAAAAAAAAAAAAAAGGCATACAGAAGACAATTTCTTTTACAAAAAACCTCAACCCAAACACATTTTAAATAACTTTTCTGTGTCCTATATTAAAGTGAAATACTGATTCCCCCCCCTCCCCGTCCTCTGCAGGTCTCCTCTAAATGCTACAGATGTAATAAAAGAGTGAGCTGCTATGTACGAAGCAGTAGCCTAAAGCCTTGGGGGAGCTGGGCAGGCACAAACAGGGTGCTTGGGGAGGATGACCCAAACTGCAGGGATGCCACCCCAGCTCTGGGGTGTCATTAAAGCCCAGTGCCTGGAATAGAGACCATAACCCAAATTCTGGGTCTCTGATCTCTGGAAGTGGTTGGCCCAAAGTCCCTGTTGTTTCATTGGCTCAACCTGGCCTACTTGGAAGTAGCACAAAGACATCTCAGTAGCACACAGTACTGGAGCATGAAGAAACTCCTCTGATCCAGCTTTCTGCATACTTGTCCTGCATACCTTCCTGCCAGAGCACTCATGGCACCACACAGCTTCACTGCACCTGGATAGCTTTTCCCTTCTGAAACAACCAAAACTCACTGCCAAGAAAAATAAACACACAAACTTAAAATTCATTTTCCAAGCTGTACATTTTCCAAACAAATGCCATGTTAGTGACATGCACAGTAACAGGCAGGCATTTGACTATCAATGGATCAGACTTTAAAACACATTAGTGTTTCAGGTATCAACAATGGAGTACTAACCTGTTACCACTTTTTTCTTGATTATCCCTATGAGAATTCAGTGCACTAACAATAAAACCCTTTCAAAGTAGAACACGGTATGGTAGTGTATGGCAGAAAAAAAATGCCCTGCAAGGTCAGATGACTGGTCCATCTGGCCTAGTACCTGACTTCCACCAGTGCCATGCTATTTAGAGATACAGTTTAGGAAAAAGACAGAAGCCTGGCTGCTTTTGTAGTCCCTTCCTCATGCCCCCCATACTCCCCCCTCCATGCACAATTGCTGTATAAATGATGTTACAGGGCACACAATTTCACTGTCCATTTGCAGTTCCATTTCTGTCTATGCTATTGCCTGATCTCTTCTGAACCTGTTTGATCCTTGCCTTCACTACCTGCCATGGCAAAGATTTCACTACCTGAAGTTCCAGAAAATGAAGGACTATTTTCTTTTCTTTGTTTTAAACCTGATCTCCTACTACCTTCGCTGAGTGCCCTCTAGTTCTTGTATTGCAGGATTTGGAGGGCAACAGTTTCACATCTGGCTTTTTCATTACTTTCAAGATTTTGTAAATCTCAATGATAAGTATCTGTCTTTCTCTAAACTGAAAAGTACCAGACTTTTTAATCTCTCCTCATATGACAGTTGTTCCATGTCCCCAGATTGTTTCAGTTGTCATTTTCTGCATCATCCCTAACTCCACTAAATCCATCTGGAAAAGCAGAGAACTGAACACAGTACTTCAGATATGAGTCCAATGAGGTTTTCTTAGCAGCGGAGTGACATCCTTGTTGAGATAAATCTTCACTGATGTCAAAAACCCCATGTCACTTTCAAAAGAAAAGTTCTTTCTTTCTACAACAGAGATAATTCCAGCTACTACACCTGGCACAGGAAGTTATCTTTGTTCTCAACAGTTTGGGATTTCTCCTGCAGAGCAAGCTAACAGAGAAAAGGCTAAGTGTAAGTGTACTGTCCAAGGATCTACAACCGGAAGAAACAGCATAACATTTTAATAGCACTTCCTGAAACACCTAGACTTCCTGGAATCAACAGTTAAAATCCCAGAGGAATTGGTAATGTTCTTTGATAATCCAGGCCTAGCAGACTGTGTACCTTTCAGGGAAGAATTTTAAAGGTCCTATCTACTGTATGTCAGTGCTTGAGAACTCTGGTCCATTTTTATAGCTATATGCCCCTTGCTGATGTGGGCCAAAATCCCTCCTATATTATACTAGGAGCTGCTTCTCTCCATTCCCAGCTACATGTGTATTTTACAGTATAACAAATCCTTCCCTATCTTAAGTTTACTTTGTATTATGCAGAAATCTTGGAGTGGCAATGGGTTGCCTTGATTTTCATTAACTTCCATGGAAGTAAAAGTGTTTGGGTCAAAGAGAGGCAGCAACTATAAAAGCATATGTGCACAATGTAATCTCAAAAGAAAACAGAAATCAGAGTCCAGCAAGAGGAATAAAAGGAAATATATCTTTGTTCCAGCTGCATGAGCCACCCAAGCACCGAGGAGAACAGTGCTGAAATCTCCCCAAGACTGTGCATGACAGCACTGCAATGTAACCACAGCCTTGCCTTGACCTCACTTCGGCCACCACACGCCCAAGTCTACCAGCAAGAATCTAGTGGGACACAGGAGCCACACCTCCCTGTGGAAACTCAGAAATGTCTCTGTCTCAAACTGGCAATGAGATGGATGGATCCCAGGGCCTTTATCTGGCAGTTTTGCTCAAGTACAGAGAGAAAGATGAGGCCCCATCTTCCCAGTGCAGTCCTTGCAAGGAAAATGAGGTCTGGGCTTCACTACATGGTTAGCAAATAACCTCTTGCAAAGCACATATTCATTTTTAGATACTGCAAATTAAAATGCTTTGCAGGAATGCACTTGTGCAGTTTCCTCAGTTCCCTCTAAGGTTCAAAATATTTACAAATATCAATAATTACACAAAGGTAGCACCACTAAACTAACACTGATTTTAAAGACATTACTTGCACAGTGAAGATGTTCACACAGATCGTCAACAGCCATGGCACATTAACTTACCAACTGACTTCAGCTCTCTCAAAAGAGAAAAGTCTTCATTACATTGTGTTTTGTATAAAACCAGACTACAATTTAACCTGCAAGGTCTCTGGTATGTTCCTTTCTCAAAGCTGCAAATACTAGTTTCACGGAAGAAGTCTGTGCCAAAGTATATTATACCTACTATGGCAATAAATTCTTCATGGATGAGGTTTTATACATAAATTACCTTCATTTGCAGTCTCTGAATGCTCTTCTAAATTTTATGGGATAATATGAATTACGAGCACCCATGTATTTCTTGTAGGTATACTGTGAGACAGATTTTTTCTACTACTTGCAAAAGATTATGCAAGTGAGTTATACTCTACACCTCTCTCCCTTCACCCTCATTGAACGAATGTGATAACACAAACCAGTCAGTTGCTTATGAGAAGTGTTTGGTCTGCTATAAGGATATGTATGTATTAATTATTCTAACTAGGATTAAATGTAAATCACATGGTTAAACAAAAGCATTAACAATATCAGGAAGGTTTTTTCCTAAACCTTATAATCTTAGATTTCTTAACCATGGTTATATCTTGGTTTAGTTATTGGTACATTTATGGTTTGGCAGAATAACTCCTTTTAAATAAACTGTACATTTAAAGAGCACAATTTATATTTATCTGAAGTTACCGTTGTAATCTTTACAAAACTTGGCTGGATTTCAGTGGCTGGGCTTTATGTATTTTGCTGGTTCTGCTGGATTTTTAAAACCCTAGAGAACTGGGAATGGAATGAGTCTGTTCACTGTTGTTATTAGTCTCTAGTAAATACTGTTGGTGACCCACTGGAACCTAAATCCTAGCCATTCTTCATATATCTGTTGAAGACTGGGTGCTTTGGACTCCGTTCATACACAACACTTGCCTCAGAAGCAAGGTTCCAGGTTTCCACAGGAGCTCTAATTTCACTAATCACTAGAAATGTGAACTGGCAAACAGTACTTGGACCCCAATTCTACAAATTGCTCTAACCCCACTACCTGAAACAGCTTAGTAGTTTCAAAGGCTTCACAAGAACAGGTCCAGGATCAGTCATTTTTCCAAAAGGACACATCACTAGTCGGCTGTACTGAGCAGCACCTACTCACAGCCACTGAACCTGAGAGGCCAAAGACAGCAGGAATGGTACACGTGGTGTGGGAACGCTTGCCCTGCTCCCACGACAGCGGATGAAGGATCAGGCAAGAAGGCTCATAACAAGATCAGACAAAAGAGAAAACACTGAATCATATTAAAGTAATTACCAGAAAATAAGACTTCTGCAAAATATTTGCAATCAGCTCGCTCGAGCCTTCAGGCTCAGTCTTGCACTGGGCTGCCTGTAGCAGCACCACCCCAGGAGGCGCTCCAGGAAGAGCGGGTGACTCAGTCGCAGTTCCTCCCTGGCTCCTTCCTCCCGCATGGCACAACAAATAACTGCACCCTGTCCCACCTCAGCACTCCCACGTTAGTCCGAACAGCCTGGCAGTACAGAAAGCCACAGCCCTGCAGTCCCTCTGCTTGCCGTACTTAGGGACAGTGAGGGCACGCAGACCCCACTGTCTCTTCACCCCATTGTCTCGCCTCTCCCATCTCCCCACACCCACAACTGCTGTCTAAAGCGGCCATATGGGACACATTTACTTCTCACTACTGCCCTGGGGTGCTACTAGGAACAGGAATAATCTAGCATGGAGATAGCATCAGCATGAAAGAGAAGAGAATCCTAGTTAGGAAGAACATATGTCGTCACTAGATAATGATAACCACATTTAATGGGCACAAGCATGAAGGCATGAATTTCAGAGATTTCCCCCTTGTTTTAAAAAATAGGGGCTTATTATAAAAAATGCCCAATTACACCATCAGGCGCTGCACAATATTTATCATATAAAATCACTATAATTAAATGCTAAGTGCTGATTTCAATTATTTAGCAGTGGAGCAATAAAATAAGCAAATGCCTTTAAAATGTTATTTTCATAGAGAAACCGCAGAATACAAAAGTAGCTAAAAAATGACCTGTCAGGACCTTAGACATCCCATGGTAAGATTTAAGCTGCAAAGATTCTCAGATCCATTTTTTTGCTGCAAGCTTACAGTGGAGCTAATATATGGGAAAAGAGTGAATTTGTGCCCTGACTGGGTTAGTTACCGTGTCACCTTAGAACTAGACACTCGGGAAAAACAAAGTCACATACAGAGGCTAAAAATAGTGAAGATCTGAAGCAGTGAGGCAGTTCAATCCACAGGGGCCATGTCTGCACATGCCCCTCCACTGAAGGACCCAGACTGTGTTCAATACTGTTGGAAAACCTTGCAAGATTATATTAAAAAATACTTTATATTGAAAAAATAGTTCCAAAACATTGTCTTTTCTTGACAAACAGCATCGAAATCTCCGGAAATAGAGGGCATTCCCAATAGATATTTCCAATAATCTGTCATAGACAAGGGACAAAAGGCTGCCATATTAAATATTACTAATTCTATCCTGGGGCTAAGTAACACTCCTGGAGAAACGGTGATAAAAACAACCAACAAGCAGGAGTGAAGCTGTGGAAAAACAGATGCTGTACTGTCCTTAAGCAGGATGCAGTGCACACCGTCCTGACCAGGGACAGGACTCTGTCAGCCAATGACATGAAAGTGGCCATGCCACCTTCCTTTCTTTTTGGTGTAACTGATGTTACATCAAGGAAAGGCCTCCAGCACAGCTCCAAATTTGCAAGGCTCAAGCGCTATCAGTGTGCCAGACTCACCATTACAGAGCTGAGTAATGGATGGATGTGGAGCTTCTAGACTGCCTTCACTCCAGCTGTTACCGTGCAGAAGTTGGGATGGATGACACTGAAAAATTCTTCACATTGGCATTACATTAAGAATTCTTCTGTCAAAAAAAAAGAATGCAGCCCACTTCCATTCATGTTTCTGACAAACTTTTGTTTTTTCTTGACAGATTTTCAGCTAAACAAAAACTGAGCTAGAAATGTCCAGTTCAAACTAAATGTCCTATAAACTAAATACTGCTGATTATTCCTTGCTTCCTTACATCCTTCTCATTTACCAAGAACAAAACAAAACTTGTTGAAGAATACATTTTAAGGCAGGAATAATGACCATTCCCAACCCCACAGTTCCATTTTTATTGCAAATAAAACAACTCTGAAGGTCTTCCATTAGCTTCAGAGGCTGGGAGGGAGTGGGAAGAATGATGTGTTACACTACCATGGAGGAAGTACATACGCCAGCTGGAAAAACGGACTATAAAAAGCTTTTCTTACACAAACATGAGGAAGCAACCAACACCCTCAATTGTTGAAGTGAGAGCAGGGAGGCCTAAACACACAACTAGAAAAAAATTTAAATTATAAAAGTCCTGCATGTGTCACATGTTCCCAATTACTTAGATTAGAGAGCCTGGTTCGATAAGGTCAAACTGTCACCAAGAGCACAAGAGCACAAATGCTGTGTAACTGTAGCAGGCTGGAGACCCTGATGCTCAGACCATCACGTTTTTTTTCGCACAACACTGTGGACTCACTCCCTCTCTGCAACCTACTGCAAGTCGGGTGAGGAGCCCTCTGCACCTGGAACAAGGGATCAGAGTGCAAAATCCAGGCAACCGTGCTGCACTGCAGGAAAGGTGGTGCCACCAAGGCAATCGTTTCTGCTCCCAGGGCCTTTCCTAAGCAGCAGCATCCCCAGCTACATGTCAGGAACGCATCCCCTCCAGTCAACACAGGAACATGGTTCACCCAGCTCAGAACCAGTGTGGCATCATCTCATATGTCAGAGAACAAAACAATCAAAGGGTCAAACACAGGGACAAGAATTCAAAGTACAGCTTCAGAAGGTCGAACAGGCCCATTACAGAAGAGAAATTGATTAGAGCAAACAGCTAAATACTGGCAGGACAGAGATGCAAATTCTAACAAGGCAGACTGAGGAAAAAGGAGGTGGACAGTGAAGTTGGCCACACTGATTTCACCTCCTTTGGAGAGACTGCTACCTGGGCTTTTGCACTGGGCAACAGTCAGCTGGAATCAGCCATCCCCAATACAGGCTCACACACTTCCATGTCCCGAGCAACAGTCCCATACACTACAGTATTCTGGTCCCTAGCAGCATAAAGCCTCTAAGAGAGACACAACCACAAGAGAGCTCCCACGATGGTCTACCGCCACTGCGGCAGTCTCCTATTTTTCCATTAAGGTCATTTTCCTTGTCCATGAACATATATTGACTCAGAGCATTTAGCAAAGTCATAACCCTCTAGTTACAGAGCTTGAACTTGTCAACAATTATTTAGTGAGTGTAATGGAGCTAGGTCAGAATGTAGATACATAATCCAGAGACTCTACTAGTCCTTACAAAATCATTCCTTCCCCAGCCAGCCACTGTGTGACAGGACACTAAAGGTAGAGGTTTGGCCATGCAATGAACCTGTAGCTTCAAAGTAATTTCTCTTAGAAATTTCTTACATGGTTCTGAGTATCTACAACTTATAAATGACTACAAATCAAAACCAGAGAAGTCATCACACAATATCCAAGTGGAGGCAGATAGCCCACATTCTCTCCTGCCTGCAGAACATGTCAAGTTGTTTGGAATTTTTGAAAATAACAAGGAACACACTAAACACTTGGACAATACAGACCTACCAAACGGGGATAAAACTGCATTCTTCTTCCCCTGCTGCTTACTTAGGGAAGGTGTTAGCATTGCTTTGCCCAGAACACACAGACAGCAACACAGCTTAGCACTTCAAACACCAGGACAGTCAACACAGCCTGCTTTGTCCCTGGCATTAACGGTCAATGCAAAACAGGATACTGGATTCTTCAATGTGTTTCTTTATTCTGCAGAAGGCACATGAAGCAGTTCTGATAGGCTATTCTCCCTCCTGATTTCAAACTGGGAAGCCATGGCTTTACAGAGGTCTGCTCAGACATGGCTCTGAGGAACCTCATTCCTAGATGGCTCCTATTCTCCCACCTTTATGTCTGTGCTCACTTTATCTCATTGTCTGGGTGGGTTTGTGGGTGGCTGCTGTTGTTTTTTTTCACATTAAGTGTGTCCATGGGTCTCTCCACAACTCACACTGTGTACACTTGAAGTCCTTAATATGTCTTGTTTGCAGCTCTACTTTTCCCACCTCCTAACACTGGCTAGGACATTTCTTCTCTCAAATAGTCTCACTGCTTTCTCACTGCAAAACTGGCACTGTGGACTGCCAGCTGACTCCTGACAATTTATTCATATGTGCAGCACCATGCAATTCTGCAATGTGAATTAAGAAAAAATAATCCTCAAATCTTACATAATTCTCCTGTTTCTAGTTGTCAAGAAGTTACTTTCTCGATAATCAAACTCAAATCTTGATGATAGAAACTTGCATTTTAAGAAGAGGCAAGCAGAAATTTCTCATCCACTGAACAAGTTGTGCTGTGCTTTTGGGCACGCATTACAGTATCTTTTTCGCATCATACCTACTCTACTAAATATACAAAACACTGTGCAAGTGATAGTTTTGTCAGCCACCAGCTAATCAAATGAAAAATTATTAGGCTTAGAAAAATAATAAAAGCAGAAGCCAGCTGTGCATTTGTTGGATGAAAATCCCAGTGTCTCCCATGTTAGCTCATGTGTATTTCAATTTCTGGGAAGAAAATAATGGGAGTTTCTCCACCCTTTCTCATGTGAGCCATAAAACAGATTTATTACCTAGGATATATTCTGTGTTTTCTCCTGAGGAAAAAAGAAAGTGGTGGAACAAGTTCATTTTTTTCCCTTCTAAAACAAGGATTTTCTTTATAATAAACACAGAGCTTAATTTTGGTATCATATGGCCCTTCTATTTAATGCTCTGGTCACACTTTTTGCCTTTTTAAATCTTGAATTGTTGCATTTTCATTTCAGTGGGGAATCTACAGCTGCTCCAGCTGTCTGAGTGTGAGAAGTCTGTCCTAAGATTCCTATCTGGTGTGTTTTAAAGCAAAATCCTTCCCTCTCCTAAATCAAAGAAATATAGCATCTACTGAAAAACTGTGAAATAACTAAAACAAAAAGAAAAGCTAAACATTAGTCTATGTTTCTCTTCAAATAGTTCTTGCTCAGCTTTACCTTACACCCAACTGTCACCCAGTGGCTCTGGGAAACTTAGGCTGCAGACTCAGAGGTTTAGGACAGGGTTGCATCTCATCTGGGAAGGTTATCCTGTACAAACAACTATTTTTTTACTGTAACGGTCACCTTCTGACCTTTAAAAATAACTCATGAAAAAGAAGTTTTGCTGACAAAAAGATTTTTTTTCTCCTAAAATTCCTAATTTGCTCACAGTATGACATTACAGTTCTAAAGACCTGTGCTGGTAAATCCATTTACAGAAAAGGTGACTTCCCCTGTAACTTTTGCTTTTGAGATACAGAAGAGACTGATTCCTATTTTAAATGCTTCTGAATCATGATATAGCCTGGATTCTTCAGTTTAGTGATCTGGAAAGTTTCAAGGCTAAGATACCCCTTTTTAAAATGACATCCAGCAACACGGCTTCTTTAAGTAAATCTTTGGACTCCAATACTTGTAGCCTAAATGTGCTCTACAGTCTCCCATTGCTAACCAGCACCTCTTGTTTAATGAGTCACTTTCCTCAACACGGCAAACCTGACATCTCTCAAAGTTTCAGTTCTTTCAAATAATCCCATGATATATGAGCGTTTACACCAAGTCATAAATGCCAATGAGACAATTTTTGAAATGACGAGCTATGCCATCATTAGCTGCATATAATTAAAATGTGCCATAGGAAGTGCATTCATTACAGTTGTGAAATTATTTTATTGCTTATGAAAAGAAAAAAAAGGCACTTTTAATGATACAATTGTGCCAGCACAGAACTCAAAAGGAAGCTGGCTTGCTTGGGCAAAAAATTGTGCAGGTTTTTTTTGTAGATTTGTTTCATTCTCATTGTTTTGTGATCACTTACACTTCTCCACAGAGATCAGTAATTTGGAAAATAAAACCCTAGTAGCTGGAGCAGTTTTCAGCCTATTACTAATTCGAAATCCTTCATTTGTACTACCAAGTATATTCTAGTGCAGTCAAACTGCATTCTTACAAAGAGAGCATAAATCTATCCACACAGATATTTTGGGGAGGAAAACACTATTACTGCTACTAGACTTACCTTTTTCCTTTACAAAGACATACAAACACAACAAACATGTAATATTGTGTTGAGATTTCAAGTTCGTACAAAAGAAATGTATCAGCATTACAACTCAAAAAGGGTGTCCAAAAAGCAAAGGTCAAACTTTTTTTTAATCATTACTAAGTTTGTCTTCACAACCCCAGAAATAGCACTAGCACACATCTATAACCCGGCTGCAACAAGACAATTTATTACAGAAGAGCAGCCATAGTAGCTATTTCCCCCAATGAACACAGTGCTTCATAGAATATAATTTTGAAAAATCAGAATCTTCAGGGTTAAATTTCCCATACGAGCTAATTAGCAATGACTGGTTTACAGTTACTATTGATCCAGTGAAACAGTACATTGTTATGGCTGAGCTTGCAGAGAAATAGTACTCAAATTAAAAATAAGACATATACAAACACGAAGCATAATACAGCCTGATGTACTTCGTGGTAGAGAGCCAAAAAATGTGTTTCTTTAGAATGTAAGAACATATACTGGTCAGTAGTTCAACATTTCTCTGCAAAAAGAAACTCACTGTATTCTAAAATGCTCAGAAAAGGCGTAATGTACATAAAAGTCAACAGATCTGCTCCCTAAATACCTTACAATTCCAACATTGGAATTCCAGTGCTTAAAAATAAGTCTCTACACTAATTAACCAAATCAGACAATCTATCTGATATTAGAAACCGGCATCTATTCCAATGCATGCACCAACACAATTTCCATCTGCAGAATCTTTATAACTGATAATCACACATCCAAGCCAGAATAAACAGAGTTAGATTTGCTGATTGCAGGGTATTTTTAAAACAAGAGAAAACTAGTTTAGCTGTAAATCAATAAAAATGTTAATAGGAATCATTAAGAAAACAAGAAATTGCTCCAGTAGCTTTTTCAAAAATTAGTAATTTAGTTAAAAATAAAATTTAAAAAAAAATCTTTATACTTCCTGCATCTTAGGCAGACAGGAGACGTTTTTAATGACATTTCCCAGTCATGGAGCCCTCTCTAAAATCTTCACAGAAATGCTGCTAAAAGTGGGATTTACTGGAAGGAGCTTTGGAGGGATGACAGGTCACAAAGAGACTGTGCTAAAAAGTGTGGCAAAATGCTCCTCAAAACAATTCCCACAGAAAAAGTTACACACATATTTCCATCTCGTGCTGTCTGTTTTCTCCAGAGCACACACCATGCCTTCTTTTTACCTTTTTCATTTCAAAACGAAGCTGTTGAATCTGGAACCGGGATTATTTCCTACTCTAAACTGGTATTCAAAGGAGTTGTACAAGGCACTTTCCTTATTTCAAACAACCAGTACTACTGAGGAGAAAAACCCAGCATCAGAACGCCAATGTCGGCGATGAGCGCGCAGCTGCCCCCGAGCACCGCGGGATGCGCTCGGAACGAAGCGGCCGCGCCGCCCGTGCCGGGGACAGGCGCTGCAAACCCGGGCTGCCGCCAGAGAGCGACAGCGAGCGAGCGAGCGGTGAGCCCCGAGCGGGCCCATCAGAGCCACAGCTCCAGCCAGTTGACAAATATAGGGTTATATTTCACATCACCGTACTGTACTCGACAATAATATGTTTTCTTTTGTAAATCTTTCCAACTGAAAGGTATTAAAGCATTTTTGGCTGTTCCTGAGGACTGCCACTGCTCTTGCAGATGGTGGGGAGAGACCCACCCGAGGCTGTGCCTTCCCTGGACAGAACCGTGTTCAGTACTCAGCCAATGCTGTTCCTGCCTTACCTCCATCTGCTCAAGCAGTGTCTATGTCGTTTAAACACCTAAAAAAATACTTATTTCTATTGGTCATAAAAGTACTGGGATTATTACGGAGAGTTGTAAAATTCAGTATATTAGAACTGTGGGCTCTATTACCACTAGGTGTGGTGCTGATATTGATGTCTGATGGAGTGTATCCTGAACTGAAGGCACACACACACCTGTATCACCGCCGCCAGAGGAGCTTCTGCACGGACTGTGCAGGCAAACTGCTGCAGAGCATCAAGGAGATGCAGACCCTAATCAAAACATCACTTTTTTCTAGCAGATGCCTTACATCAGCCACAGATGCGACATCTTCCCCACCCTGCTGGCTTGAGCTTCTTCCCACCCCCGCTGGAACTGGGCTCTGTGTGGCTCTGCAGGGCCGTGAGGGGCTCTCAGAGGCCGCGCGGGGCTCTGAGGGGGCCGTGAGGGGCTCTGAGGGGCTCTGGAGCCGTGAGTGGCTGTGAAGGGGCCATGGGTGGCTCTGAGGAACCGTGAATGGCTCTGAGGGGGCCGTGAGTGGCTGTGAGGGGGCCATGGGTGGCTCTGAGGG
>VZRS01013714.1:63612-119316 GCA_013398055.1 Ifrita kowaldi
ACGTCACGGGGCCGGCGGGAGGCGCGCACGCGCGGTGGCTGCCGGTGCCGCTGGGCCGCGGCGGGCCCGGACTGAGCTCGGGGCCTCTGCCTGGGGCTGCCCTCACGGGAACCTGCGGTGCCGGCTGCGGCACCGGGAGGCAGCGCAGCCCCCGCGGAACAGCCCCGCTCTGACGGTCCTGCGAGGGGCTTGGCGCCCGCCCGCTTCCTCACGCTCCGTAACCGGGAGGACCCGGCCTTCACCGGGAGCCCGAGCGTGTCGCTGCTCCGTGGAGCCAGCCACGAGTTCTGAAGCAGCCGGGGAGGGCTGCGCCGGGGCGCTGGTGCCGAGCTGTCGCTGCCATCGAGCCTTTCAGCCCGTGCGTGTCTCGGGCGGTTCCCCAGAGCGGGTTGGGAAGGCCGATCAGTGGGGTGCGCATCGGGCTGTGGTTTGGGCTCCCTACCGCTCTGCTTGCACAGCATCCATTTATCAGGTGCTCTGCTGTGCATTTATCGCATTCCTGAAATCGGTTGCCTCCTCCGGCACCCACTGTCAACTTGGATTTGTTGTGGGATAAAGACCCAATTCTTTCAGTGCAACACAGCCATACAAAGTTTTCCGGGTCCTGCAGGAGAGCTTCCTTAGAGAGGAAAAGTTGCCTCCTGAAATGGTTCCCAGTGGAAGTTACTGGTTAGGTAACCAGTTACTCGTCACAACTGAACTAAATCAGGCAGCAGTTAAACAACCCTGTGTGTATTGTTGGAATAAAACTGCTGTGATACTGGAATTGCACCCTGCTGATGTCCCCATCCACCCTCAGACGGGTGATGGGAAGCGCAGTGCAGACATGTACAATGACAGCACTGCAGAGAGATGTACTCTGCCCCCTTTCACCGGCCCCTGTTGCTCTCCAGCTACACCCCAGTTTGCTCAAGGAAAGCAAATAAACCATCATTTGCTTGTGTCACCTGTCTAGGAGTTAAAAGCTGTGTCATTTATGTAGTTTTTCAGGAGGCTGTCCTGCTCTAATTCCAGCTAGAAAGCTTGGTACCTCATAAAACATGCTTTTCAGTTTTCTACCATTTTTGCCTATGGAGCTAGAGTCTTTCAAAGCGAAATTAAATCTAGTGCTGTTAAATGAGTGCTGTTCTGTTCCACTTCTACTGATGCAAACAAAGGCATGGAGATTTTTTGTGAGTTTTGGAAGGTAAATCTGGAGCTTGCTTTTCTACTCATATCAAATTTCTCATCAGTAGCAACACTGACTCCTAAATCCTTGCTCTGAAGGGCTTTAAATGGCATTCGGTGGTTATGAGAACACAGAACACTGAGGAGGTTATGCCTCTCATTATAAGGAATGTCCTAAGCACAGATGAATGCATTCTGTATTGTATAATGCATAAATACAGCCCCATACTTCCTTGTATGTTTTGCTGAAATGACTTGAATTAAGAGATTTAGAGCAGCAGATCATTGCTATAAATTGCTATGTATAATGGAACCACATGTGCAGTACACTTCATGTCTTTAATTTTTTAGGAGCTAAATGTTTATTAGAATATGGTGCAGTTAATATTCCCTACAGTCGCCTTGAAAATGAAATATCCTTTCACAACGCAAAGATAATGAGTTGTATGGCAAGATTAGGTGGTTACCAGAATTCAGGAATGACAGAATCCAATTAATTTAACATGAATTAATGCAATATCAAATTTATTACAGTTGGATGCAGTTTGTAATTGAAAGTTCCATTACAGCACGTTTTTACATGTTATCTCCTATCAGCAAGAGATCTCAAAAGAGCAAATTCTCTATTTTGAAGAGCAGCAATGTGTTTATTATAGCATAAATAACTCTTTCCTTACATGTTTGCTGTGAGGAACTTCAGGTCCCAAGAGCCCAGTTATGCACAAGGCGCTGTCCTCTTGCTCTTTGTCACAAGGGGCCACGACTGAGCTTAAAGAGAAACCTGGGTTTCATCTTTGGCTGCTTTGCTAAGCTGCCCCTCCCGTGTTACTTGTTCGTCCCTTTTCCTATTTTTCACTCTTCTGGGGGATCACCCCTCTTTGTTTTTTGGGTGGGAGGGGTGTAATCAGCCCTCTAGTCAAATAAACCTTTCAACCTCCTAACTTCAAAATAAACACTTTTATTGTGGACAGTCCAAGCTCCTTAAGCAAAGCTTTAGGTCTCAAATCCAAAAGATACACTGTGTCCTTTTAATAATTTCATAGTGGAAACTCACTATTTGCCCATTCCTGTGGTGTTATGGAGGTTTTCAGTGATTCTGGTTTAGGTTTCGGGATTAGGTGAAACCAGAGTGCCTTAAACCTCTTTAGAGGTTTGGGATTAGATCTGCATCAGCCTAATACAGCCTTTCTGTGCAAGTCTAAATTAAATGGCAGGAATATTTGTTGTGCACTGATTCACAGGTGTTTGGCAAAATACCAGGAAACATAAAGGAACCACTGGAAGAATCATGAAGGCAAAGCCATCGAAACATGAGTATTAGCTAAGTACTGAGGTATCACTTGCAACTGTGGGGTCTTTCAGACTGCTTTTAAGTGATTTTAAGCATGGATATCATTTTTATGTGTCTCTTTCACATGAATGCGAGTAAATTGAAGATCTGTCGTGCAAATGGATCATGGATTTTATTTGGGTATTACATTCTGGTAATTGCTGCCTGTTTTATAGCAAATGTATATTAAAGTTCATCAAACAGCTGATATCACTGGAACTCTATTGTTTTATTGTACCCATAAATTCTGCTCCTTCTCTGGAGTATGCATTGGCCTGACAGAATATGCTAGGTCACGAGGAGAAAAATGCAATAGATTTATGCCTACCATTAAAACACTGGCCTGTCTGGCCCAGGAGGCAGAGACATTTGCTTCACTGATGACCATGGACTAACTGGAGGAACTAATTTAATTGTTTAGGCTGCCTGCTGTGATGCTTTTCAGCACTTTTCACTCATTTTGTCTCTGGTAGGGCTATTTCTCCTCTATGTGCTCAGTTCTGTAGTTTGTAACATGGGCAAGGCCTGAGTCCCTGAGGTGCTGTCTGAGCTGAGCAGATTTCATCAAGCAGAAGGAAGAGCAGCTCATTGCTGCAGTATCAGAATCTCTGCAAACTGCAGCAGCTGGTTTGGCTGCATTTGATGAGAAAAGCTGATGCCTGGCTCAGCAAAGCCTAAGCCTGGCATCAAAAGAAGCCAGATATGAGGAGGAAAAGCACAGTGCCCAATGGTTCAGTTCCTACAGCTGCCCAAAATCAGTTCCTACCTGAGCATAACTATCTCCTTATACTAAAGTATTCCCTTCACTGATTTTGTGCCTGTCAGCCCTTTACAGAAAAGGGTAGTTTGACTGCATTTATCTCCCCAGATAGACAGATTTTAGCTTCACTTGTAGACTTGCCTGTATTTAGAAAGTTAACTACAGCTCAGAATGGCAGGGCTTCTCTGGAGGTTTTTTCCATGCCACAATGAGTTCTCTTGCTGCAAGCTTTTTTTTGCATTCCTATGGCAAGTGTTCTGATCAGCAGTGCATACAGCCAGGTCCTGTTTTCTCATGTCTGCTTGCAAAAGCAAAACAGAAATAGTTAAATCAAGTTTAAAAAGAGTTTGTCCCCCCTAATCAGATAAGCTGTAAAATAAGAGGGAGGCTAACTAGAAGGACTTAATAATCTTAGAATCTGTAGAAAACATTATTTATGGCTTAAGAGCTACACAAGTCTTGAGCTTTAAATGTAAGTTCTTTCCTTCTTTAATGGTGCATGTAAGGAAGAACAAGAGAGAAATGTTGCAGTCAAGGACAAAATCATAAAATAATGAGCAGAAGAAGAATGAAATGTAAGTGTTAAGGGCCAGGGGAGGCTGAGTGGGAGTTTGTCTTCATACATGATTGATCTAAACTTGAAAAGGAAAAAAATAAAAGACTCCTCCTCTTTAAACAAGATGGTTATTTGAGCATAAATAAGTCTCATGTCAAATATGTTGCTATTTCCAATGGAGTCTTTTCACTACAAAACCGCTACATTCTCAGCCCTAATCTCCTCAGATAAAACAATACGGCTGGTGGCTGTGAATGAGCACTTTGAAACCACCCTCTGAAAACAGCAACACGTTCAGGGTGAAGAGAAATGGAGGCGACAAAGAGCTGCTGTTTATAGATCCTTGCAAAGAGAGGCCCCACCTCACTTGCTTGGAAACGTGCTGCAACACCCAAGAATTGTTTCCCTTTGGGAGGGAAGTCCAGCTTGGCACAGCCAGCCCAAGGGATTGGGGCTATTGATGTATCTGTGAGTTTGGTCCGAATGATGCCTTCGGTTTTAACTTTCATATTTTTCAAATCCTGTACTGCTTAGTGTGTAACTGAAGTTTCTCGTAGCCTGTTAATTTTTGCTCCCTCGTGCTAGGTAGACATAAAAAAGCCTCTCCAGGCTTTGTCTTCAAGGACACCCAGACCATCCTAGGCCCAAAAAGTATAAACCAAAAGCCTTTGAGAGGGGGGCAAGCTGAGGGGAAATGACATCATTAAACTGAAGCTTTAATTGGAGAATTAACCCTGATATGCAAATGAACCAAACCTTTAAAAGTGTGAAGAACTCGTGACCTGGGGTCCAGCTTGGCAGTAGCCTCTGGGTGTACCTTTGAAGGCCTTTCAAATAAATACCTGCCTTTATTCCTTTACTCCTGTCTAGTCTCTGTGTCTAGGTGGCCTCTCAAGGTATCACCACACCAGGCTGAGCTGTCACTGAAATCTGCAGCAGTGAAATGCCAAAATCCTCCAGGATGCTTGAGCCTTGAGGTTGTGTGAGGAAGGGGACGGGGAGAACAAACAGCTGGGCTCTCTGTGCCACAATGAGCACTCCTCCTTTCCCAACCCATTTGCAGCCACATGGTGATGTCCCCTCCCTTGTGCTGGCCCTAGCACTCATCTGAGCAGCATCAGGACTGATGCAAGGCAGGAGCAAGGTGCCAGGAAAGGAGAGGGCCTGGGAGGGAGAGCAGTCACACTGGAAGAGACCTCCCCTGAGCAGTGGCACCAAGAGGAGCAGGCCAGCCGGGACACAAAGGTTTCCATCCAGCAAATGACATCTCACCTTAAGCAGGAAGCTCATTTCCCTCCACAGTCAGTGAGGAAAAACAGGCTATTAACCACTTAGGAACATCCCCTTCATCTTTTTTTCTCATTCCACTGTTTCCTAACATAACACACTTAAACAACAAGCTTTGAAATCCAAAGATGCCATCCCATGGGAAGTGGGAGAAGACTTTGGTCTCAGCACAGACCCCCAGCTGTTCTCTGACTAGAAGGACCTTGCACTGGTGGTGGGGGATGTCCTATGGCAGGAAGACCTGGAGCAGGATCAAATGAGGAAACATGATGGTATTTGCATTTTCATGTGGGTTTTAGGGGCACTGTCTGTAACTCAGAAAAAGTCCTGATCTTTTTGAGCCCCTCTCAGAAAAAAAGAGAAATGAAATGAGCATTGTTCTCCTCAGAGGGATCACTGTAAAATGGCCTTTGGACATGGTCTGGAGGCATCAGCTGCACAACCTCCCCATCAGTGCTACTCTTCCAGCAAAGCTCCTAAGGCAGGGCTCAGATGAGAGAGATGTTGACAGGATGCCAAATCCAAACCCTCTGGAACTAGACAGAAAAGAGAACCAAATGGCAAACCTGTATCTGTGTCCAGCTGTAAAAGTCCAAGCTTTTGTTACGTTTGAATAAAAACCTTTGATCCAAACATCCCCATTTTTTAGGGATTCCAAACTCAAGTGAAAACACAGCAGTTTCACCCTAGCTTGAAACATAGCCTCACACCTTTGATTTCTGAGGAGTGATCATTTTTCTTGGGGTGGGGCACGTGGGCAGCAACAGATACCTCATGTCTCGTTCAGACAGGCCAACCAAAAGGCTTAAGTGGACACACACAGTACCAGCAGCATGTGATGGGATTTAGTGCAAGGAAATCAAACTCTCTGCCCCACCTCCTGGGCTTATCCTTTAAAGACCAGTCCTGTGCTCACAGCTGGAGTTTATGTGAGTCCTGCCTTATTAATTAACTGAAGCCAGTGCCTTTTTCTCCTGAATTCCAACAGAAGCAATTAGAAAGCAGATACTTCACACATGACAGCTGGTTCATTTAACCCCCTGCCCATGCTATCGTGTCCCCTCCCCCAGCCAACTCACATCCCCCTTTTCCATCCTGTAATGTAATGGAGAGGGACAGTAAAATCAAGGTGGCAAAAGCAGGGGCAGCAGATAAGCATATTCTTAACTAATCATCTAATGTAATGCTGAAAGCAGAGGAGTGTTGTTGAGGCCACTTTTCGGAGCAGGGAATCGTAACATTCACCTACCAGATGGAAAAAAAGAGCTTTGGCTGTCTACAGCGTCCTCCTTAAAAGGGGATCTGTATCAAAGTAGCAGCATATTTTCTTCACTGAAGGCTGTTGATGTCATTAGAGCAAGTCTCATTTTTATTTAAGACCAGAGTTAAGAGTCACATAAAATTGGCACAGGTGAAGGCACCAGGCCCATTAAGTTGTGCAATGCGACTCTCTGGGAACTTTTTGAATGTTCATGCACCTCCAATTTATTTATGCTTGGGCAAGCCAGCCCCAGAGCTTCTCCTCCTTGCTTCTCAGTATAAATACAGCCTCAATCCTGCCATTAGGCCTGTAAAAAACCCACTCAATCCACTAAATTTGCTCCACTCCCAGGATAGATCCAGTTACAGGAAGAGCCGTTCTGCCTCCCTCTGTGTTGCACACATTGCTGGGAGATGCTATGGATGTAAAATTAAACCCATAGCCAAAAACATCCACCATAACATCGAAAGTGAAATCTGCTCTTGCCAAACTACCTTAAGTGCATGTTCTGCTCCCAGGCAGGTACTCTAGAGGCTGGATCTTGATTTAAGGCAGGTAGAGCTGTTCAGAAGGAAACCAAGTTTAGAGGAATGGAGATTAATTCCCCTCTGTGAAACACTTCTGAAGCAGGGAAGTAATTTCAGCGTATTTGAGGCAAAGGGGTGGTCAAGAGTCACATTTCTTTTCTTAGCATGGCTAGCATTTTTTAAATGTAGAATTTATGGGCAAAATAGAGATTTGGTCCCACATGGCATCTGCTCACGGCATACAGGAATAATAACAAAAGAGTAGACAGCCAAAGCACCCAGTGCTGAGAGATTTTTCTGCTCTATGATTCCTCACTGATCCTGAAATCAGGCAGCATTATGATGACATTTTCAGTTATAATATGTGGAAGATTTAGGACCAGCCATAAACTTCGCATTTCCTTTCTCAAAGAGGTAGCTATCCGAGAGGCTGCTGTTGCAGCCAGCCAGCCAGATGTTTGCCATCTTTATTACAAATTTCCATGGATCTTACAACACCTACATACTCCACAGCAGACTGATGATGCAGCTATCTAATACCTACATTACAGACATGGAGAGCAAGTTAGGAGGGATTAATCTGCCCAGCTTCCCACAAGACAACATAGGTGTGGCTAGAAATCAAAACTCCAAGCTTCTAATTTTTGCTGTGTTATACTAATCTCTTTATGTGCTTTGCTGGAAAAAAAAAAAATCATTGTTTCTGGAACATGTTTGTTGGTAACTCATATGGGTACTTCTAATCAAACAAAAAGATGAGCATATTTTAGAAACTGTTACAGATGATTAGTACACTGGTCCCCCTTTTTAATCTCCTGGATCATTCTAGAGGAAGAAAAGTAAAAGGGAAGGGCATCTTTTTCTAACTGCAAAGGCTCCAGCTAATGAAAGTAGAAATCATATTTTATATTTTGGCAGTTAGTGGTAAACACTATTATTAAAGCTATAATAAGATCAGCTAATGTTGTATGAAATATTAGTGATGTCTGAGCACAAAGGAGAGTCCCCATCTCTTTAGTCAAAATTACAAAATGATTAACAGCCCAATTAAAAACATTTTTGTTTTTGACATGATGAATTATACTTTATCTACCTATCTGTGGATATAATTGATTATTTTATCCGTTTGCTGTTGGCTGTCATTAAAAAAGACAGATACCATGGCTTTCTGGCCTCTCTCCCGCTGAGAGAAAGAACAAATCCTGCTATTAACGACAGACAGGATCATTATGAAAAAATTCCATTTGCCACTAGGCAACATAGCCGAGTTCCAGTAATTATTGTATTAGTCAAGCCGTTGAGAAGTTCCATAAAATTGAGAGAGTTTTTAAGGAGCATACAACATTATTTGGCAACTTTTGTGATGTAACAATTAAAACCATGCTCCAGGCCCCAAAATGTGCAGGAGATTGCCAAAATCAGATAAAACCCTAGAGGGCCCCTGACTTGCAAAGGAAAAAAAAAAAAAATCAAACTGTTTACTTTTAGGATCAGACATTCATCAACGTTTGGCTTTTGTTTCAGCTGGTGTCAGATAATAACAGCACCACGTTTTCAGTTGGCTTCTAACAAAACTCTACTCCATTCGATGTCACGTCTCAGGGCTGACACTAGCCTCTCCTCAGGAGAAGGGATTCTCATGGGACCTGATGTTACCAGCTTTGCTTGGCAGATCAGATACCTGGGAGCACTCAGCAGTACCCTCTGGAGTGAATCACATCTGTAATCCACCAGTAGTATCAGGAAATCACTGGGGAGAAGTGCAAGTTATTCCTTCCTCTCACATCTAGGAGCTGAGCCAGGCAACACCCCAAACTGTCAGGGCTTCAGGGGATAAAGCAGAAGTCTCCTGTCCATGTGCCCCATTAACCTGTCAAGGAACTGATAAAAAAACCCCTAAAATCACACTTTAAAACTGCTAAGGGAAATTGCTACTGAACAAAACTTATAGCCAAGTTATCATTTACGTACATCTCTACTGAATGGTGTTAAGGAATAATGATGTACAGTACCAGAAGTGAAGGTACAGGATCTGGCTTCTGAAGTGGAAAGTGAAGTTGCAAAATGTAGACTTGGTTTAGCTTAATGAAGACTACCAGGAAGCGCTTGAAGAGCACATCTGTTTGCAAAGGAGTTTCTCCCTTCCCAGGATAACATGCCTGAGTCTGAAAGTTGCAATGTTTCAAAGAACTGTGATGGGAGCAGCAGTTTCCACAGCAGTCAGAGGGAGCTGGGGTCTGAACACGGGGTACTGCTGATGTCACTAGGGAGCAGCAGCAGGGCAGGGTTTAGCACCAGCACCTGCCAGCCTCCACCTGGAACATGCTGTACCAGGCAGGACAGATAAAAAGATACACTGGAGCCTGCCATAATGTGGCCTTTCATCACACAGCTCTGGGATTGGAGATGGCTGCCAACTGCTAGGGCCTGCTGACCTATTTAATAAAAAAAGATCAAACCTACAACCCTAAGCAATCGTGCCTTTTATCTGATGCAATTGGGAACAGTGGCACAGCACTACAGGCCATGGGCAGCCCTTGAACCATGTGCTGCATTGCCAGGGCAAAGGCAGAGGCTCAGACTTGTGGAGAGAGGGTGTGTGAAAGAAAAGCTGCTCCTCTCTCCCAGCTCTGAAACTGATCTTGCTGCTGTGCAAGGCAGGCATGCCTGAGTCCTAATAAGCTCAGGAATCAGCTAATGCTGGAAGCTACTGCCACATTTTCCAGCGCATTTAACCTCTGGTTTGGGTCTGGCAAATGCTAGGGTGTGGTGAGATGTGTTGCTATAGAAGTATAAAACCCTGAATAACTACTAGCTGCTTTTGGGAGACAGCATTGCCTTGTCGTTTTCTTTAGCAGAGCTAAAGCATATATTGTGGTAGTATTCCATTTTCTTGCATTTGGAGCTGTCATCTAATGTGAAGCATCCTAGGTCAGCTCAAGAACTTAGGTTAGTAGCTGTCAGTGTGGAGAATGAATTCTTATTTTTGAATTTTATGAGTAAATTGTGCCAAATTTTCAACATATTAGAGTAGTGCCAGATGAAGACCTAGTAGGTTTTTTTAATATATGTTCTTTATTTGCATTAAAAATTTTATTATTGAAAGAGTTACAACACACATGCATAAGATGCATCTAAACTTAAAAAATAATTTGAACAAAATACATTCCTAATATTTTTTTTGATAGTCCCTCTGGCTTACAGCTCATCAGAGCCATGAGTGAGGAAAATGCAAATCCCAGCACACAGCGAAGGGAACTCAGTGGTGAAAGAGGGAGAGTGGAGTGGATTGACAGTGCATTGTTTGTGGGCATTGCTGAGGACAAGATGAACCCACTGAAAAAAATTATAACTTTGTAATGAAATTGTGGGGACTTTGGATCAAGGGCTACAGGCTAAGAAGGCTAAACTCCCTAATCCAGCCAGTTCTCCTCAGACCACTCCTGTATTTTCCCTGTGGGCCGCAGGAACAAGCCTGAACAATTAAACCAGTTTCCACCCCAGCCTGGCTGTTCAGGCTCTAGTTTGTAGGTGTTTGCATCTCCCTGCATTGTGTCAGCTGGCTGGTGTTGCTCTTCAGAAGGATGCCAGATGGCTGGTACTTTAGCCAGCCTGATTTCCAGATAACTGATTTCTGCAGCTACCTCTTTAATTAAAATAAAAAATATATGCAAAGGAAAAGTTTATCACTTGCTAACACATGCCATGGGTGTCTCTCAGTCAATCAGCACGCAGCAGACAGAGCTGCAGACTTCTTGTCCACACCACCAGTATCCAGAAGGAAAAAATCAGTCCATCTGCAAAAGTGATCAGACCCTCGTGCTTCCCAGCATCAATTCCCATTTACAGGATCCAGTGCCCTCTGCTGAGCAGAACCAAACTAAGTGTTAACATGTCCCAGGCCCACAAAGGCACTGTTCAGGCAGAGCAGTATTGGAGCAGAACAGTTGGAAGTTCACCTCCATGCCCACCCCTTGTCCCATCTGCCACCAGTGCTTCCAGGTCACTGTAAAGCAACACATGGACGGTATCGGGGAGCTTGCAAAGGCTACGGGGCTGTGAGAAGAGGAACATGTCACTTTCTGGAAGGGGAAATCCATGTGGACATATGGTAGTCATGAAAGAAGCTGGACTACCAACCTTGGCAGGCTTGAGCTGAACAGAAATGTTGCTGCTTTGCCTTGATCTTTATTTGCAATAAACTCCTGGGCTCCAGCTCAGTGTTTTATCTGGGAGCAGCCGCCGGCGTTGCTGTGACCGTGTTCCGTCTCATTGCTGCACTGACATATTTACACACGGGCCGGGGCCCGGGCAGCTGTGAATAAGGGGCCATATATCAAGAGAGGAAAAAGGGATGCAAAGATGAATTTTATGGAATATTTTCCATTTTTCTTTGACTTGGTTGTGCATTTTGCTACGGCCCATTGGGCACTCACTCAGCACTTGGACACTTTGCTCCGTGCAGTCTCGCCTCTATTTCTAATTGTGTCTACATGCCAAGCCTAGCCCAGTACCTGAGGCAGCCCACAGGGAAATGGAGATTGAAAAAAAAGAAGGTGGGTGGGAGGGAATTTTCCTGCCCTTCAGTGGCATATACCATGGGAAAGAGAATCATGTCTTGTAAGTCACCAGTCTTTTCCAAGTCCTTTTACATTTGAGTGGCAAAGTGAGAGGAAATATTTCCACTAATTTGTGAGAGAAAACAATCAAGTCCTTTTTGCAAGTTTCAAGAGGTTGTATCATCTTTAATTTCTTCTGTGGGCAATGAAAAGGGTTAATTCTTCACGGTGTTGATTAATCCGTTCCTCTTTCCCAATGGCTGACTAATAAGTTAGATGTGTTGACTCTGTTTATAAAGACAAGCTTTGGACATAATATTAATGATACTGTGTGTGCAATAACATTAGAAAACAAACACAGAGGCACCTGGGGAGTCTGAAGGCATCTTCTGGCCTTTCTGGGCTGACAGCACAGAGTGGCCCTCCAATATTTCCATGTGGAAAAACACTATCTAGCACGAGAGAGTTTACTTTGAGTGACCCTCTTGCCTTTCAAACAATGAGAAGTCAGGACTGTTACAAAGCTGAATACTTGTTTTATAAGAACAGGCCATTGCTTAACCAGCTGAAGAGGGGAAAAAAAGGACTCCAGAGAAACAACTGGAAATGAAAACTGGACATTTGAACGGAATAACGGCTGGTCTCTTTCCTCTGGCACTGACATCCTAACTAAGGGTGTAAAAGTTTTTGCCCTTATGTTTTTGCAGGGCAGAAATGAGAAGAGAGCATTGTTTGTTCACTCATTTGTCTTAGAGCCCCTTGAGCACAAAGAAGTCACTGCAAGTACTTACCCAAGGCTCAGGTTCATCCCACTAGGAACTTTATGCTCCCTTGTGAGATCCAAACCAGCATGTGGAAGTGCTTATTTCCCTCTATTGTCTATTTAGGAGGTTTAGGGGAGTAAGGCACAATTCCAATTATGTCACCGTGGTACGTTCTGAAAGCCAGGTAAGGCCTCACTGGTCGCTTGGAGATACTGCTCAGCACAGACAAGGCCTCACTTCAAAGATTTGTCAGGCTTTGTGCAGGTGTCCCATCCTGAGTGTCACAATACAGGCAGAATCAACTACATGGCTACTGCTGCTGAACCATAGAATTGTTCTGGTACAGCTGTGTTTAAATGGAGCTGAATCAAGATAACCTCACCCTTGGATTAAGAGTCATCCATTCCTGGGAAGAGATCGTCTCCACTGAGTAAAATGTCTGTCAGCACTGCTGAAGAACCTTCTCAGATGGTTTTTTGGAACTCTCTTCTCTGGATGGTTTCATTACCTGCACTTGAGCAGCTGAAGTTGCACTGGAAAGGAGCACTTGAGGTCATCAAGCTCAGAGCTCAGCAGGAGCCTGGCAGGGACAAAAAGACAGTCACCACTTTAAGCTAGGACATGGGGATCATTTAGTGACTCACCCAAGATCACACAGATGGTGCTTACACCAAGAATTAGACCTACCAAGCCACCCAACACCTCTGGATTATTCATTGAGTGTTAGAGTCCATTTAGGAGTCTATTTTAATAAATAAATGTAGGATTTGGAGCTATGATGGATAGTAAATTAAATACTGAGAAGTCTGCCACATCTCTGTTCAAAGCAGGCTAACATTTCATGTAAGGAATTACATGCTTCAGACAGTTGCAATCATCTTCTGCAGAAATAATTTAAGCTTACTTCATCTGTTGTATTCTGATTTAAATTTTTATTGGAAATATAAATACCTATGTCGGTCACCAAACCAAATAAAACAAACATATTGAGTAGGGTCTATTATAGACTAATATGGAAACAAATAATCTGCAAGTCTGGTTTTATTTATAAGCTTATTTGAGTTTTTACTCTAAGCTCATATTAATCGGGTTTGTGGTTTCCACATCTGTACTACTGATGCCCAGTGCAGACAGCATGCCAAGTCAGACCTGGGCATCCTCCAAGCTCTAAATGGAAAACAGATGCCTCAACTGCAGCTACCTCAAGACAAGCAGGGCAAGTAACCTACCAAGTAACCACAGCGGGTGCAGCAGGCAAAGCAAAGCTCCGGGGAGCTCTCTGAGGTGCCTGCTTGCAAGTTTCTTGCTTCTGACTTGCTCCAGGGGCAGCCAGACTGCCGCCTGTATTGTATTTGCTCTCTCTGATGATCAAGAGATACCAATTCCCTTCACAGCCTCCCTTTTCCTAGAGCCATAGCTAGGAATTCCCAGACTGGACCAGTTAGTTCACAATGTCAGCTAGTAATACATATTCTAGAGGAAAATGGAAGAACTCCTGCAGATGATGGTAATGCAGGATGAATTCTTTCCAGAACCCTTGATTATTTTTAATATTTATAAAGAGCATTTTGAATGTTCACAAAAGCCATAAATATATATAAAAAAATGCCCATGCCCCTTGTCAAGCCAAAATGGATCCAGCTGTTCTGCGGTGCTGGTCTCTGATTGCGGAGAATCCCTGTATTAATGAAAGATGTATAAAGGGAATCCCAAACTGGAAATATGATCTCTGCTCAAGACTATTCAACTATTAAAGAATATTTCAGCGAAGTACATCAGCACAAAGCTGATTCTCAATATGGCTGAGATCCAGTCCCGAGAACCCATCTCCATGAGGATATCTGTACTGCTTGCAGACACTTTTCAGAGCAAGTTGCTTCCAGACAAACTTTGCTTTGTGCTGGTACATGGCCAGAGTTTTGTGCCAGTGTAGCTACATCATTGCAAACCCATTCCCTAGGGCCCAAGAGAACCTCAGTGCAGTGGGAGTGCCAGAGCTGCTTCTTCCCTAAGCACAGGAGGGAGGCCAGTATGAGAGCTGGAGCAAAATCACATACATGACAGTAATGAGAGAAAAAGAAGCAGTGTTGCTGGTGTAAACACTAAAAATTTGGCAGAGGCATTCAAATTTATTCCTTGTGCACTCTCTGATGGCCATCCAGCAGCCTCTGCCACCTGCAGCAATTATCTCTTTCCTGACAATTTTGACCAAGGGATGCATTGCATCCTGTGCCATAAAATATGTTTTTTCAAGTCACTAGCATCTGTGTGTTGCTCATACAGCAAAGCCAAGATTTGTTTTAATAATTCAGAGCAGGAAAAGGGGGATATTGGGAAGGGGATAAAAAATTAACACAACCTCAGTGCCCCAGCCATGTCAAAGGGAATCTCTGTCATCCATCATCATCCTCCTCAGAGAACTGCTTTGCCCCCAGCATGGCTGCTCCACTGGCTCCCAGGCAGAGGCAATTCTTAGGAAACTGAGATGGCAAAAGCACAGTGTCTGATAGCAGAGGGGCAGATCTGTCATCAGCACAGAAGGCAGTCATTCCTTGTGGCAGTGGCTGGAGAAAAGAAGATGCAATTAACAATTAGCTTTGGTAAGAGAAGACAAAATCCTTAAAACACAGTTTCTACTACAACAAATCAAGTCACAGACTTAGGAATTAATGGTTCAAAGTCTTGGTTCTTGCTTTCCTAGATACACTAGATGATGAAAAAGGGAGTGAATTTCTCCTTCCACTTCATTCTGGCTGGCTAAGAATTGGGGCTTAGCCATGGAAAAGGGCCAACCTTGCAAGAGTTACAGGAAATGAGAATAGCTTTGCAGCATTTCCAAGCAAATTCAGCACACCTTCAGATTTGTATTTTCGGCACAAAACTCAGGCTTCTCACCCCAGAAAACAAAGTTGAGGCTTTCCAGTAGATGTTGCATTATTCATTTCCAGCAGAGACTAGATTGATGTGATTCAGATTATCTAGAGATGTGCAAGGAATATAATCAATTTACATAGGCATAAAAGCGCTGTTTCTGTTTCAAAGTCAGGTATCTTCCTCTCTCTAAGACACCTTGTGTGTGGATTAATTCAGGCTCTCAAATGACATTAAAGAACCTTGTTCTATTATTTCACAGTCCACAGGCACAGGAGACCAAATCCAGCACAGCCTACAGACCTAGCTCAACATCCTGTACAGCACTGCCAGCCATTCTCTCCTCCCTCCTTCCCAATCACTTTGGTTCTTTGTGCCCTACAATAATTTCCTCTTCTAGTCTCTCTTTCTTTCCCTTTGTCCATAGCACACTACAAATTATTTGTGGTTGCAATGATTAATTTCACAACTCACACCTAATTTGACCCTAATAACTTTGCCTGCAAAAGGGACAATTCCTTGTTGATCCAGACAACTTATCGCCCCATGAACACAATAAAAAGGCAGAGCTGGTTATCAACAGGGAGATGCCCATTAGTATTTTTACAGGCAGATTTTCGGGAGGTCCCTTATCAAGTGGGGTGAGAGTTGGCCTGTACTCCAGGCATGCAGGGGTAGGCAGATTGCTTTCAGCCTGCAAGGCCACACAGTATGGGAAGTGGTGGCCTGAAAGAGGAGTGGAAGAATGACAGATGGTTCGTGCCTGTGCGTTTCTTTAGAGGACACCGGGTTCCCACCATGGGAACAGCGTGGACAGTAAAGGCAGCGACTCGATGTGAGGAGTGACAAAGCAAGTCAGCCACGGATGGCCCGTGGGAGGCCAGAGGAAATGCACCATTAGTCAAAGTTGGAGGAAAAATAAAATGCGATGACAACTGGGCCATTCATGTGCTTCCCCTTCAAGGACTGACCAGACTCTTCACAACTCAAAAGACTCAAGTATCAGCTTCTTTTTCTCTTCAGCCAGGCTAATGTGCACTGGCAGAGTCTGAGGAACTCCCTTGTCACTTACATTAATTCTTATCTTGTTGTTCTTGGCTACACTTCACTGAAGTACAGTGAGGGAGAGTGCTTCAATCAATAACGTAGATCCAAGGGGGCACCCCCCTCTGCTGTTCCTAGGGATCAACACAACAGCTTAAAGCAAATGTTCACCCAACTTGTAAACTTGGGAAATATTAGGACTTCCAGAATTAGAGCATAAGACAATGAGGTGGCCTTACAAGGATGTTTAAGCCCACACATGAACAATCTCATCAGCCCAGGGTAGCTTTTTGCACTTTGAGAGCTTGCTACTCAATACAAAAACTGCAAGACCTCAGAGTTCTCTCTCAGTAACCTCAGTGACAAAAAAGGCAGCCTTGCACTTCACAAACAAATTTCATCAGATGTTCCCCTTTGCCACTGTCATGGGAACCCCAAGGCACTGCTGTCACAGCTTGTGAATCTGATGCATTTTGTCATTAAGGAAAGATGATGCCCTTCAGAAGGTCCAGCTCTAAACACTCACAATTGGTTGGTCTCCTATTGTTCAAGGGGGACAATACCACAGCTATGGACAGGACTTATTTAGAACTGCCTCCTCTGGAGCTATGGCCTTTCCAGATTTGGAAAGTACAAGGGAGTCAAAGGAAGATGCAAGCAGAAAGTCCCGAAATGCTCTCTTATGAATACATTGGACTCGTACCCCCTCGAAAGGGAATTCACTTACTAACACTTAAATAGGGCTAAAAGTAGCTAAGTAAAATAGAATGAGCCTCTTGCAAAAAGGTGGAACAAGAAAAAAAAATCAAGGATTACAATAAAATCCTTAATTAAGAAAGAAAACCAAAGTCCTGACTGAAATTCTTAGAAAGTCTGGATATATGTAGAATGAGCAAGAACAGAAAAGCAAGCAAAGTCTGAAATGTCAAGAGAATTCTCCCTATTCTCTTGTGTTTGAAATATGTCTAAGAAATAAACTCAATGAAAAGTAAAGAGGCAAAAATCAAAAGTTGCTGCCATGATTTAATTAGATCTCAGTCTGGTGTAAATTAAATGAATTTTAAAAGTGCCCTTTGACAATCTAAGAGCCATGTCTAAAGTCTCCAAAGCAGCCTGTATTCTTTAAATTACTTCCTGTCATACAGTTAATAATCTCTGCTTTCTACATGACAGGAATCGTTCACCTAAGATAGCCAAACTGAACAGAGCTATCAGTGTGAACACCCTGCTGCCCAAACTGCTGTGCCCAACATCTTCCCATTATCCAGGAGTCTACTGCCAGGAGAACATTAGTTACCTCCATTTCTCTATGGAAAATGCTTGGGTTTCCTGATGTTTTCAGCTGTGTTTGTACAACTTGCCTTCGTGTGAAGTTGAAAATTAATGCACTTCCTCTTGATCCTTTGAGACAGACAAAAAAAAAAGGAAGATTATCAAGATTAAATAAAAATGCCAAAGCTCAATCCTTTGTCCCCGTTGAACAAAGGTGTTTAAATAAAGATTGCTGAGCTCAACCTCCTGCATAAAGCTAAAAGCCACTCTCTAACCTGTTGCTCTCACACAGTGTGAACAGAATATTGGGTGGCTGCATCACAGTTCATCCACACGTTAGTAAGATATAAAAGTAAAACAAGCTTTCAATTTTAACTGTTTTTTTGGGAGTACACCATGGAAAAATGCATTTGGGCCTTTCCTCATAGGGAGCCAACAAAGAAGGGAACATTTATTTATTTTCTCAATTTTTGTTTAAAGCCTAAAGCTTGTCTTTTTTCACTGTTTTCTTTCCCTTGGTATTTTATTTTACTGGAGTTACATAATATTCTAATAGACAAGGACTGAAAAGGTATCTATAGCTTAGATATGTTGGAGTTATGTTACCACCTAGCTAATTCCTTGCAGAGCCTTGGGAAAAGCAAGTCTCCTTGTGAAAGATTTAAGAAGAGGAATCTTGCTCTTTGGTTTTATGCTGAAACAAGGAATAACAAGCCTGATTCCCATATTACTTTAAAGGAAAGAAGGACAGAAAACCCCAACAGTCTGTCTGGTCTTTGTATGATCTGAAGAAAAAACAGGGCAGGAGGTGCAGTAGGGGTATAGTTCATCTTTCATGGAGTATAAAGGCTTTCCTTAAATAAAGGTATTAATATATTGGGCATACTCTGTTACAAACTGTTGAGACTTCTACCTGGAAAAATTGCCCCCCACCCCCTCCTTGGAGATGCTGGTTCTGACAGGCTGCAACTCCCAGTATCTCTACCCAGCTAACAATGCACAGCACCTTGTTCAAACAAGACTGGTCTTCATTTCACACTACCCCCCCAGGGAATATCCACTTTTCTCTTCATACTATATCTTTCTGACTGATGCAATCAGATCCTGGAAATCTGCCTTATTAGTTTATATTCCAGCTTCTTAGGGAATGATGTTAATTTTCCATTGTAGGACCAGAAGATTTTAGATGTGCTAGATCTTGTCTATAAGAAACAACAAAAAAAGTGGCACACACAGTACCATGCTCAGAAATGGGCCATAGTGAACAGCACTCCTAGCACAGAAAGTCTAGGGGTTCCAAAAAAAGACACTCTCCTCAGTCCAACAGTGCCTGAAGTGAGGTATTTTACAATTACACTATGAATAAATAAATGTGCATTTTCTTACCCACCTGAGATATTCTGCTTAATTTCTGCACCACTTCACCTTCATAATTATTTTTCTTCCTAGATGTGTGGTTTACTAAGCCTTTACACTGTGATGGCCAAAGAGTTCCATTATATCCATTAAAGATTAGATGATTTTCTTTTGTTTCCCACAGCAAATAGGCTCCCATTCATGTCCCAAACAGAATGTCAGTAGTTGGAATGATGTTTTCTTAAGGTGCATATAAGATTAAAGACTGAAATCAGATGCAGTGCTGCCAAAGCCTTTGTAATATGCATGTTTTTCATGGCAAGATGATTGACAAGAATTGCAGTAAGGTGCTGAAGGGGATATTTCACCTGGCCCATCAAAATTCAATGTAGAGGATTAGAACTAAGAAGAACTGACAATATTGACTTTGAGTACCACAACGGAAACATAATTAGCTCTTTGACATGTAGTGGACAGAAATATTCCATTTTTTAAAAAATCAGTTAGAGTAATTACAGCATATCTGTTGCATGCTGCCCTGGGAAAAAAAAAAAAAAAAAAGAAAGAAAAAAGGTCTGCTCTGCTGTTTCCTCTTTTCCCAGTAAAATCCAAGTTTGGCACTAGAATAAATGCATACAAACCCAGCCTTTCTGCTGGAAGAACATCAGGAAAACTTTGTGCATAAAAGTAAAAAACCTCTCTTAAAAGAGAGCACACAGATCTGAAAGAATGAAAAAGTCAATGAATTTTATACAAGTTTACGTATTGCAAAACAAACTGTCTGCACTATGCTTATTAAAGGCATATTTCATTGCCTAATCATATATGTCTATTGTACCTTTTATGTTTTGAACCATAATTGCAGCCTGTTCCCCAACTGTAATAATGAAAGACATTTTGGCATATGCTTATATTGATTCCCCTTTAACAAAGCACTTAAGACACATACTTGCATCCCACTGAAATTAATGGCCAACCTTAACTCTTCAGTACATTGATGTCACTGGCATTTAGAAAAATGGCAATTCATATGGGCACAGAATTGCCTACTTTGTTGGACAGACATGAGCCTCTGAAGAGAACTCTTCAAACTCAGAAGTCTTAACAATACTCAACTGCCTTGGTTAGAAACACATTGCACTACAGCATCCATGGTTTTTATGTTTTTATCAGAATAACCATGCTAGCAGAAAAATGTGTATCTGTTGGACTGAAGTATTTTTTCCAGCTCCTGGTCTGGAATAATCTAAACTGTACAAACAATTTTCAGTTGATGTAACAAAATACAGTACATGTAGAAATGGGAAAAGGCAAAACTTAATTGTACAAAATACCTTAACATTGAGAACCAGCTATCATTAGGTATAATATAAATAATGCACTAAATTCTATTCCTAATTTATTTTGTCTGTATGCTTGTCTGTTATTCTTTTTGCTTTGGGATTAAGTGGCATATGAAAATAAGAAGCAAAAAATAATCAAGAATTACACTAACCTTACTCCCTTTTTTAGCCACTGTTACTAATTATCTTAATTAGTTAGAACCTGATCACCTGACTTAATGGGAACTTCTCATCAAAACCAGTGGATTTAAAGCTATAAAAGAAAACTGAGATGAATTGAACAATGTAGTCCCTTACTTTTCTGACAGAGAAGTTTCCCAGAGTTCTAAATATGTTTTGCTAGTCATTTTTCTATTAATTTTCTAATATTTTTACCCAGCAGTACCCGTAGCTACTAATAGGCTTTGTTGCAAATGCATTTTCTCCACTCTGTGTTTTAGTTTAAACCCCAAAGTGAACAGCTCATGTAGAATACTTCAGCCCTGTATAATGCTCTGACTGCACTCAGGGAGTTTACTCTTGACAAGACTTCAAGAAGCATGTCAGCATCCAGGGACAGTGAAAATACCTGTTAGACATCATTAGGTGGAATACACAAGGCAACATCTGAAACCATACTTACCGAGTCTACCAGTTCTCTTAATTTACATTTAAAATAAGAGGCCATCCAGCCTGGAAAAATCTCAATGGTTATTCAGTTTACACACAGAAACACAGAGGTATCAACATTTCCTTAATAAAAGGTCTGAGTCTGTCTACTTCTTTGCCTCCTTAACACATACTTCAACCAAGAGAGACAGCATTAAGATCAAAAAATATATCTATTGTAAGCAGAAATCATATGTACAAAATTAAGCAAGTACAATCACACATTTACTAGGAAAAAATATTCTTTATTCATTAATTAATTCACAACACAATAAATATTGGGATCACAGATATGAGGGACCCAGCAAAGCTCAGACTTGTTTGCACCATGGTGTGGTTTGACAAACAAATCCTCATCAGCTGGCATCCTGAGAAGCCTTACTACATTTTTTTTTTTTTACATTTTCACATGCAATCAGTAACTTGCAATGTGGATCAGTTGTTTCAATTTATATTAGTCAGGCTTTTAAAAACAATTCTTAAGCACCATCCCTGGTGAATCCTTCAGGAAAAAAAGCACAATCACAGTATTTGTCATTATTCTGTCTTGCTGTTGATTCTGACATTATTATGTAGGTGTGATGGTATGTTTAGTTTTACTTCAGGGGGCAACAGCATTTTCCACTAAATGAGGAACAGAACCAGGCTGCTGTTGAAGAGACAGGAACAATTTCATGCAGGCCACTCAGCAATTCTAAAACCAAGACAGTTCTGTTTCTTCTGAAAACGATGACATGCCTTAGTTTCACACTCTGTATACACTGAGGACACATTTCCTTGAGATCACTCTATTTGCTGTCCCAAATAATTAATGAACTTTATGATGAATGAAATTAACTCATCTTTCCACTGATTTGTCTGTAGGGACAGACAACTCCGTGTGCTGGATGCATTGGTAGGGCAGAGAAGAGAAGCAGATTTTACATGGTTAAACACCAATGCTTTCATTTGTGGGAAACAAAAGGAACTATGATAGGTAAACACTAGAAAGAAAATCTTGCATGCATGCACGTTGGAGTTTTGTCAGAGGTGAGCTGTTTCTCACAGCAAAATCTCTCTTAGACTGTATCTCCATATTTTGAAATATTAAGTAAAACATTTTAAGAAACCCTAATTTACTATGAACTCTTTTTCTGTAAACAGCTGGGGAAAATCTAGCAAGGGTTTTGGCTGCATTATACTCATAAGGCCCTTTATTAAAGGAAACAAACTTCTGAATGTGCAGGTATGCACCTATTTTTATAGATACAAAGTTTT
Organism: Ifrita kowaldi; assembly: GCA_013398055.1. Classification (NCBI taxonomy): domain Eukaryota; kingdom Metazoa; phylum Chordata; class Aves; order Passeriformes; family Cinclosomatidae; genus Ifrita; species Ifrita kowaldi. The sequence goes on from VZRS01013714.1 coordinate 85,615, forward strand.
CATCATTTCTTCTAAAGGCAGCTGCAAAATCCAGGCATTGTTTCAACTATACTTCCAATACAAATATTTCTTGTCAACTACAAACTTATGGATGACTTCACAGATGAAAAATGGCATCGGCAGATCTGATAGGGAATGCCACTTAGAGTCAAACTGTATCACTCCTTCCTGTTTTATGGACCAGAAACATGGACCAAAAAAAATCAGGAAAGTTTGTAGAGAAAACATTTAGGATTTCTTTTGTTGTTGTTGAAGTTAAAACAAATATTTGAAAATTTAATATTCTCATATCAATGAGAGTGTGATAAATGCTGTTACATCCTATTTTACAAGGAAGTTTTGATCACTTTTTTTCTAATAGTTTCTCAGATAGGTACAATTCTCATGGCAAAAACTATTTCACACTTCATATAAACCAACCATTTGTCTGTGTTGCTGCAGCAGTGAAATACCAATCAAATTAAAATAGCAGATATATACATGATCATCAGACTATTCTTCAAAACTGCAACAAGTTTGGAAGGAAAACAACAAATTCCACACATGAAACACTGATATCAATTAACTGCAAAAAGGATGTATTTTGTTACACTTCAGGCTGGTCTCTTCCAATGTGCACTATTCTGCTGTAAAGGGTGCAAGAAACCGTGACCATCAAAATATTGCAACTGCGACTGAAATTCAGTGCAGTTTGGTTTGTGTTTGCCTCTGTCAGCCTACCTCCTTAACAGGGCTCTGCACAAGAAGCTTCACTCTCACATTTGTGCCTCTCCTGCCACAAATGAGCCAGCACCTCCCCCTTCTGGAGAGCCCGAAAATCAGCAGGAATGTGCAACAGGGTAATGCTTTCTTACTCGGGCCAGTACGCAAAATAAAAAAAAGAAAAGGTTGCAGATGATTATTTTATATCTTTGCTCAGAGCAGGACCATTTGTTTTCTGGACCACTGTTTAATGTAGTTCCCTTCAGTAACGTGTTTTATTAAAGCCAGACATAAGTCAATTCAGACATAGTCTCCAGCTCATCAGCAAGGAAGGCTTAAAACAAACCAAGAAAATATTTCAGCGTCAGCCATATTTCTGCATTCTATAAAACAGAAAATGCTGCATAAGGTGGATTATTAGTGGGTTTTACTCTACTTGTCATCTTAATATACACTGTTCAAGCAGTAATTTGTGAGATGTGTCAATTTAGTTTGGACTGAGCTGAATTAAAAATTTCAGGAGCAGGCAGAGGCGCCACTATAAAATCCAACTCTTCCTTTAGCACCTCTGAGATCATTCCTTCTCAGTCCTCACCATAATGCTGTGACCAGGCTGCTACTGACTAATTCATTGTGATTCTTACAGCAGCAGTATGGCTTCAGGTGATTTTCTATTAAACTCCTTTACACATTAGCTTTTAAAGGAAAAAACCCAAAGATGACTGCTTAGCCATTGTTACCCACTCCAGGAACTTGTTTCCATTAGTGAATACAGAGTCTCAGTGTTCAATATTAGGATCAGTAATGAGCAATCCAAGCATGCAGGACAAAGCAGGACAAAGCAGGACAAAGCATCCCACCAAACATCTAAGGGCTGCCCTGTCTGATTCCCAGCATCTGAGACTCTTCTGCTGGCAGTCAGTCGTGCCAACATGGAAACCCAAATGACAACTGCTTCATCTGTAGATGGCCTCAGATGCCATGAGCTTTAGTTATACTTACATATAAAATACTGTGATCATTCCCTAGCTCCCAGCAAGAGAAGAGCTTTAGGCACATTGAAAGAGAGATTTGTTGCAGCAGGACTATGTTGGTTTTAGAACTGTGATGGTGCAAGGAAAATTTTTTGGCTGTGAGAAAAAGCTGTCTTCAAGGAGAACGAGAAAGATTGCTGTAACCTGAACCATTTCAACCTGAACTGTTTCAACTCTAAGTGCCCCTTTTCTTTACAAATATGTTTTGTGCTTTTTTTCCTTCTTTCCAGGGATGGTATTTAACCTCAGCAGCCTGTGACTGTTGCATCCAAGCCAGAACGCTTTGTAATGTGCAACTTGGTAACTTCTTCAGCACAGGTAGGGTGAATGCCAACTGTCTTCATCAGCTGAGGATATGTAGCACCACATCTACCAAAAAAAACAACAAAAAAAGAAAGACCCACAAAGTCAGATGCTATTCACTTGAAGCAGCTAGAAGGTCCTAAAACATCAAAGTAATTCTGCTCTTGTCCATTTTATCAGGTAGAGGAGTTGCATTTGTTCTTCAAACAACGCTATTATTTCTCAGGCACTTACACAACACGTAGACGCCCAGCTTCACAACACTGAGGTAGGAAAGAATTGTCATAAGAGTTGAGACAGAGAGAATTAAGCAATTTACCCCAAGTCACAACTGAGCCTGTGGCAAAAACATATGACAAAACTGCAACCTTCAGCTTTTCTTGTACATACATGTGTGTTTCACTAAGTCCAGATGGAAAAAAATGCACACATACACACAGAGGAAGAAAAACTTAATTAGAACTGCTGGAAAGAATCTGCTGAAGGAAGTAATACCAGCATATTCTTCCATTAACCTGAAGTCTCTGATGCTTACAGTGAACATACCAATGTTATAAGCAGAGGAAAAAAAGTCACTCATTTGAAAAAACCAACTAAACAAGCAAACAAAACCCACTAAAACCCCCTTGTGCTACAATCCCACTTGCTTAATTCCATTACTTGTTCAGTAACATTCTTAAGACTTGATGACTTTCTTTTGAACTGCTGTTCCTGGCAGGTCATGCTGTAAGAATAGCTGAAATGGCCCTAAATTTAAGAATTGTTTCAAGCTCTCTATGGAATAATGTTATCTCCCTCTACAAAATACAAGGAAGAGAGCCACAGATGCCTTCTGGTGCCTCCACTTATATCCAAAAAAGCACTGGCAAGGAAAAGATCTTTGCTGACCACAGATGTTACTGGAGTGCTAGGTGGGGAAGGAAGATGAAAAATCATCCTTCAGAGAGGCTGAAGCAAGACCTAATATTTGACAAAGGAGAAGAGCAGCTTTTACAGTGGGGGTTCCACATTGAAAGCTCTGGATTTGTGAAATGCAATAGAAATCAATACAAGAATCTGACCTGCTGAAAACCTCTTACTGCGGCTAAAGTTTTCATTTCCCTCAAGCAAGGCAGAAAAGCACTCCGGTTTCATGTGCTTCCTTTTCAATGGTTATTTTGGATAAAACTTCAAAACAATGACATCCTAAAAAATGTAGTTCTAGAATCTATACCACTGGCAATTAATGGACTACAAACACATGTTGAAAATGTGTACTGAGGGTACACTGCAATCAGTGATTTTCAAGATATTCCTCACATGATACTTGCGGTCCTGCCTTCTTAATCCTTTCTGCTTTTCATTTATAATAGTCACTCACAACTGTAGGACTAAAACTGCAGTAAAATGGTGATCAAATTTAGGAAAATGAACTGACACCACAACTGGCAATGATTTATTGTGTCCCAGACTACTTTCTTTGAAGAGGGAGTTAAAAACTATAATTTTGTAATGTAAATACAGGAATCAACATTTCTGAAGATGTGAATCAGCAGTAAGAAAGGAAAATTAAAAAACAAGAAATAATTGTAGCACACAAGAAGCATAGCAGGAATTTTCCATTTAACCAGAGAGGACCAAGAATCACTCCTTATTCCTTCAAATGGAGGACTTCTATATTAATATTTGAGCACAATCTTAAACAAGATCAGATCACAAAGGATAAGTTCGTTATTGCAATTATCAGATTGCTTCAAACAAAAGTACCTTCTGTTTCCCATCATCCTACAGAAGTTTCTCTTTTACTATATTCTATTTAGCTTATGCCCCAGAAATATAAGAATTCATGCAAATCCTTGCTGAACTTTCAAGAAGCCATGGCTGTGCAAATTTAAAGATGAGATTAGGAAAGGAAATGCTTGTAAAGAAAGGTTTTTCTCAAAAGCACAGACGTCTTTTTAAAGAAGGAACTTGCAAAACTGTGTGGTGATTTCCTATCCTGTGCACAGAATGCAAAAGAAGCTACACTGAAAAAACTGACATTAGTAAGTTAATGCACAATTCTGGTTTTTGCTTTAACTATATCAAATCAACAATATATATTCCTCAGTTTTTCCCTAACTAGTATTACAATAACTATATCAAATCAACAATATATATTCCTCAGTTGTTCCCTAACTAGTATTACAGTAACTAAATCCAGTACATCTTAATGAAGAACTGCAGTATTTTTAGTGAAAATATGTGCAATACTCCATAAAAGTAACAAAAAGCATGCATTCTTTATAGTGCTGCCAAAACTAGGCAGCTATCTTTTATAATCTTACAATAACTTAAGAAGCAGGCTTTAGAAGCTAGAGACATTCTTTTGTACTTACTTGATTCCAAGAGCAAATCCTTGAATAACTTCGCCGGCATTTGGTCCAATGAAATGAAGGCCAAGTATTCGTTGCTCCCTCTCTCGTAAGCACACCATCTGAAAACAATACATCACACAGAGATCTTTTCTTAGAACACTTAAAGATAAGGCATGAAGATGAATTAAATGAAACTGAAGTGCCCCAAGATCCTAGTTCAGCTGTTTATTTCCAGTGTGCCAAAAACTTATGCACTTGCTTAAGTCTTACTGACTTCAATAGCTCTTACTCTTATTGTCCTTAAGCACTTTCCTGAATTGAAGCTTTATTACTGTATTTCTTTCAGACTTGAGGGAGCCACTGACAACAATAATTTCTTATTGAATGTGTCGAATACTTTGTTGTTTGCCATTTGTATGAAACCCTCTAAGTACTTTCTGTAGTCTGGTGACCAGACCAGTGCTCTTTTCCACCCAGTGGCCACCTCAGCACTTCTCCAAGCCTGTGCAGTTGTTTTCATCAGCTGTTTTTTCCCAGATGACCACTACCACTATCAGCTGTATTCTCACAGATGACCACTTCTAATTACAGGATATTTTGTGCCTTTGTGACTCAGTCAGTAAACACTTACAGTAGCATGCTTGGTGAGACACATTTACCACATGGGCCACATAACCTAAAAAGGAGTCGAGCCTCAGAGGCAGCCAAAGATGAAGGTTAATAAGTATCTGGGAGAGCCTGAGTCATTGCACACTTAACTTTTATTAGAGAACTTAATGAAAACTTTTTAGATCCTGTAAGGACACCATCTTTATAACTATGAAAAGAAAGTCAGTCTCTCCCTGCATCTTCCCATCAAGCATTAAATTATCACTAATCTACTAAGTTCTGCTATTCAGTAAAAGCTTCAATTCTTTCATCAGGAATACCAGGAACAGCAGCAATCCTGATGTGGGACTTTAAATATTAAGGAGTTTTAAAGGAAAAATTCTTGCAATAGAGTTTGAAACACTCAAGTTACATGTTTGTTTATATGTTTTGAGAGTTTAGTAAGGACTATATTAAATATCATCCAACAATTATGATGCTATTACTACTTCACCCTTAAATATTTACTCTAATTGACATAATGCAAAGGGAATACATAAAATGGAACATCATCACCTTAGTTACACTTGTACTTGGGACACTTAAGGCAAGCCCTTACATAATTCAGATGTGACAAAATACAGTCAGAAAAACTGATTGCAATTATTGACAATGGACATTCCTTACGTAACAATAACAATATAATATTGTATAATATAATTGATGGACCTATTTATGCAAAAAAGACTGCTCCCTGATGTTGAGGAGAAAAGAAAGAAAAAGAAAATTATGATATCCTCTACCAACACTACACTTCATCTTATCTAAGATTCTCTACTATGGGCAAGAGCATCAAAAACCTTTCCAACACTGAAGCAACTGGATTGCTGCAGAAGGCACTTCTCAGGTCTGACACTTTGGTCTAAACCAGGAGTTTTTTTGTTTTCATGAGTAGAGACTGAATAGTTACTGTAGTTTTGTAAGCCTTATGCTTAATTTTTTAAAGGTATCATACTTTTGCCAAGAGGTGCTAATATAAATATTACATGTAACCAGTTAAGAACTTTGCTGGGAAAAGCAGAGATTGATCTCTATAGGATTCAAAATATTTCTTAGGACCTTAAAAGCAGTTCAAAGATGGTATTAATCAGCAGAATGTCAGTTCTGAAAAATGCTTATATCTGTAAAGCAATTTCAAGATGTCTGTCACCAAGAAAATATCCATCTTGAGATGGTTTTTTGCCAAACAGTCCTCTTTAAAGCTGGCTGTACCATATCCCCTGTTTTAAGTTAAAAGCAAGTTAAAAGCTCACAAAACTCACTTTCACATAGCATTGAGTTGCATCTCTTTCAGCCACTGTAAACTCTAAAGGTTTGTAATATGCATGGTACACCTGGTAGGAAAAACAATAACATTTTGTGTTAGAGAGCACTATTATATGAGAACTTGCTATTTATTATTATAATAACTACTGTTACTACATATTTATACCATTGTACAAAAATTGATTTATTTATAACCTGTTCATTATTTTAAAGAAAAATATGGAAAGCACAGTAAGAGCTTAACACAAACCTTTCTCAGAAAATCAGTAGATTAAAACCAAAACTGAAAAAAACTTCACAAATAATGCTACTCAGACAAATTAAAGGAAAAAAAAAACCTAGCATTTTTAACCTTCTCCTAAAGGTTCAATGCCTTGTTTACTGAAAATAATTAAATCCAAGGATCTTTTCATATCTATAATAATGTATCCCACAACAAAACCCAAACTGTAATTTTTGTATTCTGAATAGTAAGTTCTTATTTTTTCATTAATGATTTTCCCTGGGGCAAATGAGTAAGAGTAACACAACATATCTTTTCAAGGGTGACTTGTTGAAAGCAACATAACCATTATTTAATGATGCTGCACAATGTAACTTGCTAAAATGGCAGCTCCTCTAAAGCTGTCACACCCTAGCAGCAATTTTAAACCCAATAGGTAACAGTTCCCATTGTGACCTGCTGCAATACCACTGAAATTCTGAGCACTTCTGGAGACACCAACTCCCTAACTGTAAACATAGGATTTTGGGGACCAAAAGTATTACATGATACAGCAGTGAAAATTCTGCCTTTCCACAGGGCAACTCTGACACCCACTAGAAAATTAAAGATGTTTTCATACCTCAATATTATCTGATCCGTGACATTGCACAGCTGCTTCTTCTGACAGTCCAACACACCCATATTCCAAGGGAGTGAAGACTGTGGTAGGCACCTGCTCAGGAGGAAGCAGAAGGTGTTACTGTTGAACCATGTGAAGCAGCTGCCTGGCAGACACTTGTACCAGACTGAGAGGTGCAGCTCGGGCACACACCGCCACTTTGGCTGCTGGCAAAGCTGGATTCCAGCTGACAAACCACAATTCCTTAGAAATTCTTTAAAAGAAAAAAGCCAAAGATTTTTTTCTTAGTGAAAAGAGACAAAACAACTCACATTGTCATAGTCCATCAGTTCTGAAGACTGGCCGAAAAGACGCTGAGCCAGCAGTTTTCCTGCAGCTATTGCTGTGGGTGTTAATTCAGGACGGCCCTAAGGAGAGAGCACAAAGCTTTGTTTGAACTAAAAGAGAAGCGGCATCCAAAGATTTCTCCTGGGACAATGGTCAGAGGAAGGCCAAATCTTTGGAATTCCAGCCTGGTAGCCAGGGCTCCAAATAGAAAAAGCAATAATAATTTCTGTCCAAACATGTTTCTGAGTTTACGATCTGTCTTAACGGAGGGAAAACGTCACAAATCTGTCAAATCTTTATATCTTATCATGTCACCTCTTGAAAAGCAGCACATATTCACATGCTAACCGTTCATTTCCCCCTTTCTCTCCGAAGTAAGCCATGAAGACATTTTTCAGAGTGTCTTTTTAAAGCAGGAAGAGCCTAGTTTAAAGCAACAGTGTTTTTATAATATCAGACCTTTAAAAAAATTTTTTTCTCTGACACATTTTTACAGAACACAGGCACAAAACCTAGCTATTTGTGGACACTATTACTGACTTCTGTGCTGGTCCTGGACTGGAAGAGTGGAACACTCTTTTGCTAGCACTGTGACCTATGGGGTGAGCTGGTCCTGGTCTCAGGCTCTGCTGTTACAGAGGGGCTTGAAAGGGACTGCTATTGGCAAATGCAAACTTCCTGCAAGTGAGAAAAGGAACGATAGCAGGATATGACCAGGATGTGCTCCAGTTCAAGCCATGAGTCCTGGCTACTTTTTATATCCAAACAGGGCTATGGATGTGCCAGGACCCTAATTCTGAGTGCTGGCACACTACCACTGGAGCATCAGAACAGCAGAGCTGGTTTTAAAGAACTTCAAAGTTTTTGCAAATTGAAATAAGGCATTTGCAAGAGAATATTTTCAAGCCCAAGGAATAACAGTCCATATAAGTTAATAAGACCAAACAAAATTCATAAACCTAATAAAAAAAACTCATTGGTTAAGAGTTCATCCAATACCTATCATCAAAATGTTTGTCTGTCATGAGAAAAGAGGTCACAAATCCAGAAGGAATGATGTGGAGACATAAGAAAGCCATACCTGAGAAGCACCTTTGTGGGACAACATGGAATGCTTTATAAAATGTGTGAAGTTTTGATTCACACAGGTCCTATTTAGATACAACACTTGTCACACTCCTGCAAACCCCACTTGGAGGCAGTCATTCAATAAGCTCTCAAAACCAGTTCTCAGCAGAAAATAAAATAAGGATTCCCCACCACATACCACCACACACATTTGAAGCTTTTCACTTTTTTTTTCATTATCCTAAAGTTCTTTAGCATTTATTGGAATCCATTCTTCTTTACCAGCTTATTTTTTTTTCTGTGCTGGTAGATAGTCTCCGTACATGGTTTTAGCTACCATTTTCTTCAGTACACATACCATATAAACTATCTACATATTAATAGGCATTTAGGCTTTTATCTGTACTAATAACCACTTAAAAGTTCCATTGCAAAAAGCAATCTGAACCATTACATCTAACCTGATAACAGAAATCACAATTCTAATTCTTAATGAAGACTAATCTATTTTTCCTCCACAGCTCATGACAAATCACAAAACTGCAAGTCTACCCCTTTTTCCTTCTAACATCACATTGTGACAAGTCACAATTTTTCAAATCCAGCATTTTGATGTCCAAGCCTGTAAATATAATTTACCAGATGAAATTTGTTTTTTCTTATACACATTTGCCTGAAACATGTCTGCCAATCATTTCTGTAGCAGGAAATGTATGTTGTTTTGGCATTCCAGAAATGAATAGAAGATTGGAACGAGAGATAAAATTGTGAAAGCACTGCCATGCATTCCATAAAACCCAACTAATTACTAAAACATCCATGCAGATAAAGCCCAATTCCTCATAAACAATGACTTAAAGACCTTCCTTGGTAAATATTTGAAATGAACATTCACTTTGCAGTCATGTGTAGAACTACTCTGCTGATAATTATGGATACAAATTGTTCATAAGAATCCTCCAATGGATTATACATTTAACCGAGATGGTCCTAAGAGATTTTAAAAAGCTTTGAAGTAATGTGTATTTGTTCTAACACAACTCTTTTTGGTCTCATTTCTATTCAAAGCAACATACTGTACATTCCACTTTCTCTACACATCTTTGTTGTAACAACCTTTGAAATATGACAGATGTAGAGCGGCCTGACCATGTGATAAACCTCCTTCTGAGAAAATGTCTTTTTTAGTGTGTGCCATGCTTTTCAACAAGAACACTACTGGAGGAAGTATTTTAACATAGAGGGTTTATATCAGCACTGAAAAAAAAAATTCAAACTAAAATTCCTGCTTGATCTTCCTCTTCCTGAGTACAGAAAATGAAAATGCTGAAATGCAATTTCAGCTGTCAGTTGAAAATAATATTTTGCCAAAACACAAAAAATGTTTTTTGAGGCTACACAAACTGACTGACATCTGGAAGGTTTTTTTTCCCCTTTTTCCCATATGAACATCTTGAGTAACATTAGGATTCCATTTGTCATACAGGGGTGCAACAAGACACCCATGCACACAGAGTTTCCCATTTGCACCAGCTGGGTACGGCTCCCAAATGAAAACAGTCACTCTGAGCAATCAGGGCCTGCCCCCTCTCTCACTCCCCTTCCAGCCAGGACACTGAATTCAAACCAAAAAAGTAGTTCTTGCTATTTAGTAGCAATTTAGTGTTTATTCAGTGTGGAGTGGTAAAGGAGGGAGGAGGGCTTGGGAACTACTTGCAGAATTTGAGCAAAAGCACTTTACAGTAGAAAAGAAACTCTGACAGGGACAAAGCAGAGCAAAGAGAAATCCTGAGCAGGAACACTGGAGTTAAAAATAATTCTTAGAATGATTCTTAGGGATCATTGATGCTCACTCACAGGAAACAAGATTCCCCTTCCTGTGCTCTTTTGGCAGGTCACACCCAGAAAGTACCACAACCAAGCTCTGCAGCTTTGTGGTTCTTAGCAGGATGCACTTGATTCTTGTGTGTGTGTAATTTGAGATGGGCACCAACACAGAAATTTCTTTCAGTGCTGGTTCCCATGCCAATGAAATTTATTATCTAAATTAATTCTCCTTTAGAAAAAAAGAGACTAGATTAATTTAAGTATTCAAATAAAATAAATTTCATTGCTTAGCAAGCAGAATTACATTGTGCTGAAGTCAGATAAGATAGCGGCAGTAATTCTTTTTATCTCTAAACACTTGAAATGTATGAGTACTATATGACAATCTCTTTAATTCCCTGCATTGAGCCAATATGCAGATAAAAGCTTAAGGGAATATTTCTACAGAGCACTGACTTAACTTTTTCATTTTCTCCCCCAGCTATACACTGGACACAGCATAGAACTGTGTTGCTGTTTTTAACACTTATATTTAGAAGTGTCTATTGAACCACTCAAGTTCAAAAATCTGCACTAATAAGGACAAAAGCAGGAAAAGGAAATCCAAGTTTTAACAAGAAAATGAAAACGACAAATAAATGAAGACATGACTTTTTAGATCCAGGGTAGGAAAGAGGAGAGCATCCTGCCTCCAACTTTGTATTTCTTATTTAACTAAACCCTCAAAGGGCAAAAGACAAAAAGCATCCAAAAGGAAATTACTTGCCCAAAATAACACTGCAGATTGGCAGCAAAATAAGCAAGAGAATCTAAGCCCTGCCAGCACTGCCTCTAACAACTGCTTCTTGGATGAAATTAAAAAGAAAATTTTGGAAAGCAGGAGGCCCAGCCAAGGCATATGTATCAGGAATAAGCAGGTGTAGGAGGTTGTTGTGAGCAGAAAGTGGACTTTAGGAAATATCCCAGAGCAAGAAGTGACAAGTACAGAGGGAATCTGCATGTGAAATGAGAAGAAAGGAGAGGAACTCTACAAAATCCCAGAGCTCTGAGTGACTGGAAAGGACAACAGGACAGAGAAGTTGTGTAGAGTAAGGGGGGAAAAAAAAGGAGAAATACCTGAGAAGGAAAGAGTTTTAACACAATTTAAAATGAAATGGCAAGTCCTTCACATGAAGATGGAGACAGACAGGAAGAAACACATGTCTACACAGAGGGAAGAGGTCAGGAGTGGTCAGCAGACTTATGAGATTTAAGTGTCTCTGGCAGCTCCAGAGTCCAATCAGAAATTTGCAGGGCTATTCCCAAGACAGAAACTAAAAGCACCTGTAGGATTTATACATTTGAGAGACCTTTAAAATATTTTAAACATGGCAGAATGAGAAATCGTTTAAACTTCTCTAAAATTATACTAAATATAGTGTTTGGATATTGCTACAGTATTTAGCTTTACCAGACTTGCAAAGCAGATGCCTGCACTATATGAAAAACGATCTTGATAGGAAGGCCTCAATTCTGTAAAGTTCAGTATCAGTTGAGAGAACTCTGCATCTTGCAATGCCCAGCCTCTGTATTCTACATATTGCCCAAATTTTGCAGGCACAGCGGGCAGATGATGACAACATCCTCCTGTAACTCTACAGTTCAGAATCCAGACAAACATTTTTTATGAAGTCAACATATTTGAAGATGCTCAACTTACAATAGATAATCTGAGCTCTTATGTAAAATGAAAATTGGCAGATTGAAGGTATTTAAGTGCACATTTATCATAACAAGACATCCTTGTCATATATGACTATAGATTATCAATAGCACTAGAATAAGGCCACAGAATCTGGTTTTAACTCTCTAAAAAGTAAATTATTTTGCTTAAGTTATAATGTCCCCTCCTTAAAAAACAAGAAAAAAAAAGCCAAACAAAAACCCCACACCCCTCATGTTTATTTGGCATAATCATTCACAAATCATGAGCAAAAGTCAAATGCATTTAGTATTTCCAGCAATTACTTTTTCTTATTCTAGAGGAAGGTACTTTTGTCAGAAGCATTTTGCATCAGGGAGCTGAAGAGCTGTTTTGTGATTAGTCTCTATTAACACCCAAAATACTCCAAATGCAATTACAGAACTTGTCATGGTCATTCCCAGTAAATGTATTCAGCTACAGAAGGTAAGAACTGCTTTTCCTCAGCATTCACAGGCAGTATGAAGTCATATGTCAAAAGTGATAAAAACATTATTAGAAAGATAAATTAAGTGATAAAGACATCATTATTAGCCTGTGACCAATGATGCATTCCCTGATAAACATCAGCAATAATCTCTCATGCCGAGATACTTCACAGGATCCCTGTGAAGGAAATTACTGACCCAGGTGGCTGGCATAAACACTCCAGCCCTGCCAAGTGAAGAAGTGCAAAACACTAAGATGTATGCTAAAGCATGACGACATCTGGGGACTAGTTATTAGTCAGGAACAAAGTTGGCTTCCTGTTATTGTAAAATAGTTTATGTAGACTCAGTACCTCTGTTATGTCTCCAACTGCATAAATGTGAGGAACAGAAGTAGCTTCACTGGCATCAACAATAATCTTTCCAGTTTCAGAATTAGTTTTCACTCCAACTGTCTCCAAATTGAGAGTTTTGGTGTCAGGGACTCGGCCTTAAGGAAAAAAAAAAGGAAATTAAAGTAAAAGCTATTGGAAAACTTCAGCAGTGTTGATCTAAAAAGCTGGCATCCTCCACTGTGGGTCTCCAAGAACTTTGTGCTATTTGATAGTCCAAGCAGAAACATGACAAAACTTATACTGAGAAAGCTGCAGGGGTGGAAAGTATGGATAGGACATTCTGTGTGAAAGGAGCTTAATCATTATTGCCTTTGCTCAGACTTCAGAGGGTTATCCTTTTTAAATATGGAGGACAACACCCACTGGAAAAAGTGCAAAACACACATGACTTAATATTTATTGAACATTCTAAATTCAGGTTCCTAATGTAGCACAAATATATATATATAAACGAAGCAACTTCTACACTGAAAATTTCCAATAAACATTAACCAAATGGCACTCAATGCCAACAGTGTGTTGTGTTTATTTTTTGGATAACAATTATTAATAATGCTGTTCAATGTTAAACATTCCTGAAGTCCTTGCTTCTTGTAATCTGAATACACTTATCTTAAAACATTTTTAGTTCCCTCAGCTTAGATGAAAAATTTTATCAACTTTGCTCTCAAGTCCTTAATGCTGATTTAGTTATCTCAAACTGTATTTGAGCTATTTCTGTAGAGTTTAGAAACATTATTTTAAATGTATTTAAAAACAAATGAGGCAAATCCAACCAAGCCCAGATTTTATTACAGCTTCCTATTCCAATGATATCAAATTATCTCATATTTTAAAAATATATTTTTGTAGAGTTTTCTGCATAGTTACCCCTTAGATCACCGAAGCCTTACTAGCATTACACTGAGCTTTCTATAAAGCATCTAAGGAAGCAATTCCTGATCCAGAAATTGGAATCTTAAATCCTATCCAACTTGTTTGAAAGTTAATAAGCACAGTGAAATTATGAGGTACTCACAAAATTTTTAAGGGTACACAGGATCACATAGAAAAAAAATCACCTGAATAGATCCAAATTAAGGTAATTTTATAACATTGTATCTGTTTCAGAGGCTTTAAATGAATATGGATATATCTACACATACAGCTCTCCTTTGCGTGAGCCGTGATTTGCATTTGATGATAATACAGAGCTATAGCAAAGCAAAACAAAAAGGGAAATGTGTTTTCATTATAAAAACAAGCTCTTTGATGTTAAGGTAGGAAATTATTAAACAAAAGGAAAACCTGGCTTGTCAATACAGACCTAATTATATGTAAACATATGATTCACTGCTTTATACATCTGCCATATAGCCAGGCCCCTCAAACAATGTCACATCTGAATGCCTCTGTAAAGACTTCTGTGTATTAATTTCATCTGGTGAAACCAACACTTCCTCTGGGAGTACTGACTGAAGCTGTCGGCACTTGGTTATCTGTCTGTCTTCCCTTCTGTTGTCCCCATGGGATGTTGATCTGCTGTTCCTTCTCTGCCCCCTGCTCCCCAGTCCTGATGCTATCAGGCAACAAAAATAATAAACCTCCAGGACCTTATCTTGGCTCGGATGTGAAACAACTTCCTACCGTTGTATTTCTTTGTGTATTGAGAGTAAAGCCTGGGTATTCTGCAAATGGACAACTAATGGGGTTTTCTAGTTTCCCCTTTTTCCTGCCAGGCAGAGCCAAGAGAAAACTTAGCACGCAACGGCAGGCACTGAAAGAGGAAAAAAAGAAAAACTGTCAATAGAGTCATTTAAAGACCTGTGACAACAACAGCTGAGTCTATCAAATCTGCAGGATAACACTTAACCTTTCCATTCCAGTCTATTTTAACATATGTACAGCCTGGTGTTAATAGCTAAGAGTTACAAAAAAATGAGCTGCTTCTCATAGTGAAGTTTCTCTCTCAATTTTACTGCCTAACTATTACTTCTGAAAGCAAAAACAAAATTTTAAAACACTGAACTGAAGCTTTATTGGCCTTTAGCCCCATGCAGGTTCACCTCCATAAACCAGAATTATACTTACTGATCTTGCTTTATCTCAAATTCAGTATCTTAGGCTCATGATTATACAACATGTCTTGGTAGGTTATAGTGCCAAATTCAGGGAATTCTGATATTTCCCAACATTCACTTACTATTATAGAATCAAGTCTCACCATTTCTCAGCAGGACTTTCATTTCATACCCACAACTCCTAATTTTTCCACATTTACAAATTAAAGAAAGCATGACTTCACCGTTTATTTCTAAGATCCCAAATCCTGCCAGGCACACAAACCCACCCTTTGCCTAAAATCAGCACATGGGCTTTTAGTTTGAAGATGTCCTGAAATTGCCAAAGAACAGGAGTGTAGGATTGTATATGACACAAGATGAGATTTAGCTTTCATTCAAAACAGCAAAATATTATGCCAGACATCTAGCAGAAAGGTGCAACTCTAATCTGACCCTTAAAAAGGTTACCTGCCTCCTGCACTTCTAATAGCAGACCATAATCTCATCTTTCACAGACCCATACCCTCACCACACAGCTGTGAAAACCACACAGAGCCCTGCTTTCAGTGCCTGTCCCCATTTGCTTTTAACTTTAAAAGAAAAAACAGCTTTTGATCTGTTTTTGTAAAGTCCAACAACATGGCTTCCTAAAGGGGCTGCCAGCCAGTTTAGCTGCAGGGAGTGACAGGAGAGTGGTTGGAGCTCCCATCACAGACACCGGCCAGGCTGGCTGGGCTGTGATGTGGCATTTGTGTCCCATCACCCAGGGGCTCTGGTAATCACACCTGCACACAGAACAAGGGGAAGAAGTATCAGGCTGCTGTGACCTTCAGGTGTAGGACCCTCAACAGTGGAGACTGAAGCAGTTAAACTCTGAAGAAGCCAGAGGAATAGGCATAGTCAGGTAAGTAGCAGTGGTAAATGAGTGATAGCATACTCTAGCATCCAGTAAGATTTCCCAGGGTGATAAAGGTGCAGCTGACAGCAGAATTTTATAATGGGTCTTCCAGAGTTTCTTAACCACAGAAGCTGAAATGCCTGTTTGCCTCCCAACATTTGAAAAATTCAAATTGGAGCCAACCATGTGTTTTATAGTAGATGGCTACTGTGAGGATCCTTCTGGCTGACAGGATAGTTCTTCCAGAATAAAGCTCAAGCCCAATAGTCTTTTCCACTTCTTCCCTATACCTTGGCATTTTGACACATCATTTTATAACTTTATCCAGTCTGACCTCAGTCAGACCTTAATCAAAATCTCGTCTGTGTTCCCAGTCTCGATACTCTCTTCTCTCACTTTGTTCTGAGTGCCTGACACATCCCCCAAATTAGTTTCAAAACCACTACTCTTTCCTCCTTCAAATGTCTCCTAAAACCCACAGGATGTTCACTAAAATATAACCAGCTGATAACGACTAATAAAAACCAATTCAGTGTAACTACTGTTCAGATTACAGGAAAATATTGATTACAGTAAGATTAAGTAAGGTTAAAAAAAGTTCAGAACCTTTATCACATTGATAGTGTGCACCATTTTTACAAGGATGCTTGTGAACATTATGTGCATTACTGATAAACCTCCAGCATGCCTGCCACAATTTGGAAAAAAATCTGGCCCTCAGTCAGTGCTAGGGCAGTAACTGGCTCTCTGCCAAGGCTGCTCACTGCACTCTCTCCTGCAGCACTGGCTAATAATTTTTACACAGAGAAGTTCTCTCAGCAGAAAACTTGTGGTGCAAAAACCTGGCCATAGCCATGCACTGCACATCTGGAGTTAGCAACAAAAGCAACTCCAAGTGACATGTAACCAAATCAAAAACTTACAGCATGGGACAGGCTTCTAAAATTCTACTTCTCTTGTTCTCAAGGTCCCGTAAAAAGTGAAGTGGGCTGGAAACATTTTCTGAGAAGAAATCTACATTTCACTTTTACATTAATTCTCGCACACAAAGCTTGCTTTAACCAAAGTTTTGGTTTCAAAGGATGGCTTGGCAGTCTCAAAACCCAGTACTCAACCACCATTCCCAAGTGAGGTAGGTGGCTTCAATCTCCTTGGCACTTATGGGTGAACAGAACCTGTATTCTGCACAACTGTCACAGTAATTATACTGTTTTCAAGAAATTGCTTTGGAGTAATTTTCTGCCATTTTTAAATCTATTTATACCATTATTCAGGTAAAGGTTAGCATCACCTATCAACTCAAATAGCACCTTAGTGCTGAAATAGTTCTGAACCCAACCTTCTTCACATGCAGATTTAGAGGCATAGCCTGGCACATGAACAAGTTATTTTTGTAGTTACAGGCTGGCAAAGTAAGTAGCATAAAATAAAAGTTACACTCAAAGTTTATGGGCTGGTTAAACAAACGAAGGGAAAAGCACATTAAAAATAGCCCTGCTGAATAAAGTCTGACTGAATGTCATTAGAACTAGATATTGGGAAAAAAACTAAAAGCACTGCCTGATATAATGGGAACGACAATTTTCATTAGGATTGCAGAAACCATATCTTACCAAGAGAGTAATGAATTTAAGTTAATAAGAGAGAGAGACATGGGAAGCTCAGAACAAAGACCCAGAGTCTCAGCAAACCACAACACATTAGCATTAAGAGCTGTCTGAGATGAACCAAGGTACATTATTTTTCATAGAATAGTTCAAAGGTTAAAAATTCAATGGCAAGATTTTGTTTGCCAAGACAAATCTAAGGCCCATTCCCCTTTCTACAGGGGCTGGCAGAGATGTGCTCACAGGAGATGACAGCAATATTTTACCATATGGGACTTTTCACAGAAAATCTCCAAACAAAATTTCTGTTTCCCTTGCTAATTCAAACCGGTTTGGTTGTAAGCCTTGAAGAAAACTATTACAAAAAATGTTACGTACTTAACCCTTTGTTGATACTGAACAGTGAGGATTCTATTTTACTGCACGAAAAAATAA
Organism: Ifrita kowaldi; assembly: GCA_013398055.1. Taxonomy (NCBI): domain Eukaryota; kingdom Metazoa; phylum Chordata; class Aves; order Passeriformes; family Cinclosomatidae; genus Ifrita; species Ifrita kowaldi. The sequence goes on from VZRS01013714.1 coordinate 103,517, forward strand.
AACTGCCCAGTGTCCAGTCTGACACAAAGGACAATGTGCTTGATAGCCTATGATATGCAACACCTGGTACCTGTTCAGCTTTACACTGACCTAGAGCTGTAATTCTTTTTTACAGCAAAGATTATATTATTTCAAAGACACAGTCAGGATCCTTTAAGCTTACAAATGCATTGAAACTTGAGAATGGTTGTTCCACTGCCCTCATGAGGGAGACAACTCTTTTTGTAAAGCTAAACTTAAAATCTGCTGCTGGTCATTGCTTTTTCTGTTTCAGCTTACAAGTACACTACCTCACCTTCTCTGACAAACTAATTCCAGGCTATTTTGCAAATATCAGCTTAGTGTAATCATCAATGCAGTGCTGCTCCTCTACACAGCTGCACCTCACTGGAGATGGAGTGACTCGGTATCTTTTCTAAGGATTTTGTGGATAACCAAATTTCAGTTACAGCAGTGATTTTTTGACATCTATTGCAAACTCACATGGAAATACTACTTACCACCAATTCCTTTTATATATTAGCTGTTTGCAACTGCTGCGCTCCATCCACAGGTTTCAGCCCTTCAACAGCTGAAATGAACCCTCCCTACAAAGCCTGATCTCCTGCAACTTTGCCCTGCAGCTCAGAAGTTGCATCTGCTTTACAAAGGTGTCAATCTCTACTCCTTCCTTTGGATGAAGACCCCATATTTAATCTGTATATGCACACATTTACCATTGCTTTGGAGCTCGGGTAAATTAGGCATCTAACCAATATTTTTTGTATGTCCTTAAGGGCAGGGAGAATACTATATAATAGTAAAAGTTCATTGGTTCTACATGCACTAGTAAGACAGAGGGACATACAGAGCTAAACTGGAAAAGTCAAATAAAGGCCAAGAACAAGCTCTTGCACTGAGTTGGAATACAACAGTATATAGTACCTCAGCAAGGTATCACAGGTCCATGACAGTTACCTACAAAACTTTGGATTGAAACTTTTAAATTACATTAAAACGTATCAAAATGAGATTTCTTTTTTTTTCCCCTCAAATATTTTGACTAGTTAAAAAAAGCTGCTAGAAAAACAAAGAGAGCATTGTGCCTGCTTTTATTGGCTTATCCATACAAGCAGAAAATCACACATTCCAACAGCAAAACAAGACTCCTCATAGAAACACAATCTAATTTTCTTTTTAAAGGGCTGACATTTAGAGATAGTACTGTAGCTTATTAAACCGTGCCACTCTCAGTAATTACTTTTAACATTATCCATAAAATCCTACTAAAATTCCATGATGCACTGGCAAAATAAAGGAAATATGTAGTATAATTTAGACTACAATTAGTTAACAATAGTGGCTGCTTTTTAACCAACTCTACAAGCTGACTTGCTTCAATCAGTATTGTAACTGGCATATCTGCAGACAGGAAATCCTCAACACCACCAAGTTTCCCAGCCTATTATCTGAGACACCTGGTGTGGGTGTGTTGATACAGAGCAAAACAATGAATCATATGGACTGCACACCAATTAACCAACTTTAACTGTTAATGTGTTTAATCCTTAAGGGTAGAATGCCAATTTGAACACTAAAAAAAGTCAACACAAAATCCTTAAACTATTCATTTCGCTGTTTCTAAATATGGATTGTAACTCAGACCTATGGCAAAAATTGTAATACATGTAGTTCCTCTGTATTAAAATAGTGAGCAGACTCATGTTACAACTGGATTGCAATAGTCTATCATGCAACCTTATTCCATTATAATTAACAGCAAACCAAGATTTTTTCTTATTATTTCAACTTAAGAGCTCTTTTTTCCATCTTAGACAAAAGTAAACAAATTGACTTGACATTTGACATGTGTGTCTCCAACTCATTGAGCATTTCATCGAACCACAGAATGGGTTGGGTTTTTTACCAGAAAGCTTAAGAAAAATCAAATACAGCACTTAGAAACCCACTTTTTGGAAACAATTTCATCTCACCTCATAAATATTATTCTACAGTTTTCAGGATTGTCATGCGTCGATAGCATGAGCTTTTTTTGCTCTTGGCAAGCACTAGTCTGTTTGATTGGTTCTGATGAGAATAATCCATTATTACAGGCTGTTTCCACAATTTGTAGAGTCCAATGCACTTCTGAGAGAGTAGTAGTTACAGAAAGGAAAAGAAAACATTTGTCACAATGCACAACCTGCTCTCTGTTTGGGGTATTAGGAAGACATAAAGCGGACTTAACCAGGGAAATAGAACAACTGGACAATAGATTAAGTCCACTGGGCAAAATACTAAATGCTGTAAATGATCTGTTTCTGATCCTGTAATGGATCTATTCTACAACCACGAGAATTTAAATTCATGTTCTAAACAAATGAAAGAGTAATGCATCCCCACTACTCTACAACAGTAGTGCCAGATAAAAAGAATATAAAAATAAAGTAGTCAAGGGGATTGCTAAAGCTGCTAGTAAAACTGATTATTCGTCTGCATCAAAACAGATTTCTTGGGCGGTATGTTTAAGCCTACTTACTTTGTTTGCCAGCTACCATCTGCCTGCCAAATACCACTACTACCTTTAGTCATGCATTATTTATCCAGAATTCCAGATATTCACAAGGCTTTATAAGCACAAAAGACAAGAGGTCTCCTACTCTGGTGGGCTTACAGCCCATCTGAACCAACACAGGAACTGAGCACAGACTCGTAACAGCAACAAATGAGCAGCTCAGGGAGGCAACACCGAAGGAGTATTCTCATTCCTGTGGTCTGGAGCCTTGTACCATGTATCACTCAGTGTGTTAGTCCTTGCAGGAAGTAGCAATTGTCTCGAAGGAGGCAAACCCCAGATTTAATTCCCATTTCTGGTGATTACCCTCACAGACATTTGTCACAGCATTCTTTTAAACAGATTTACTCTTAGTCGCTGTATGTCAGTTCCAAGGGGTCTGAGATATGTGAAAGTCCCTAACCCGATTTCAAAAAGCTATACAGTTTCAAGGTTCCCTGCAATAAGCTTGGATTTTTAGAGACAGTTACTTCTCTTTCTCTGAATTGGATGATGGCTGCAGTAACAAACTTCAGCAGCACAGTTCAGAAAAAATCCTAGAAGAAATGGCAGCCTCTTAAACAGGATAAATATGCACTTACAGTGAATAGCTTCATGAATCAATCAAGAGTATGGACTTACTAGAGAACACTACCTGCAACACAGAGCTTGCTGGAATTCATGTTCTTACTCTAGTAAAAGTGAGGAAGACTAGATGGTCTCCTATTTATTGCAGCTCATGCAAAAATAGTTACCACAGACTTCTTCCATTCACTGTAACCTTAATATGTTTTTAGACTGTAAATGAACAACTCGGGCATGGAACAAAAGCATTTAACAACTATCAATGTTTAAGCCACTAAATATTTAAAATATAGGGGGGAGGGGGGAGCTGTTTGACCCCATGATGAAGTGAATTCATTTTCAGAATGGAAAGCATTGCAATGAAATATTAAGATAATCATATTTACCTACTGCCCACATAACTGTGTCGAAAGAATCAGTTTCTTCTGTGTTCAGGTCAGCATTTTTCCAAGTGACTTGCAATCTGCTGCTCTTCAATTTTTCAACTTTAGTCGGGAAACATCTCTTTAAAAATTTTGTGCCATAAGATTCCATGTGCTCAGTTACTAAAGAAGCCATTTGCTGTTGAGTAGTGAAACAAATTTGTTTTTTCTTAGATACATGACCTTTTTAATGTAAATCCCTCCTTCAGCTGGGTGCAGGAAACCCCAGTAAATGCCTTGTGCATTTCAAACATTCTTTATCACTTAGTTACTATGCATTGCTAACACAGGATAATTTAGGGAGCCACTATGACCTGCAATTCCATTCCAAGAGGCACCTACATCTGAATACTCAAATTATTTTCAAAAAAATAAAACAGTATATTAATAAAACGATTGCTTTTAAAGCATTTGTTTACACAATCTAGAGCATATTCAATTTACCATTAGCATAATTACCATTTTCTAGTAGTTTGATGAAAATTAAATACTTTCAGAAAACAATGGGAGATAAATATTTCCCTTTGCCATAACACCTGACATTTCTCTGCACTGACTATGAATCACTAAGGTTTCATGCAAAGTTCTGCTGCAAAAAAAAGAAATAATACTTTTTTCCTAAGAGCCTGTTTGAAATAATGCCACACCACACTCAAGTAGTAAAGTGTGGCATCAACAGGTTTATCCAAAGACGTCAATGCTCTTGACTGCAGGAACTCAGGTTTCACCTTGCCAGAGTATGTTTATTACTTAAAGGATATTATTACAAAACCACTCACACAGAACAACTACACATCAGCTCTCCCAGCTTACAAAACTTTATTTTCGAAGTTGATATTAACTAATACGAAGGCAACAGCAGGGTTCTGTCTCTTCAGAAACACGAGAGCTCACTAATCAGTTTCCATCAGACTCAATGTGGCTACAGACTGAACAGAATTATTTCATCTCCATTAATACTTTATTGACTTTGGTATGGCCATTGTGCTCTTCCCACCTACAGAGGATCAAGTTCTCAGAGCAAACCCTACTGTAAAGCGTTTGACCAAGCGCCACACACACACTATGCCCTGCTTGCTGAGACCTCATGCTGTTACAGGTGTACTCCTCTTCAATGAGGAGTGTAAATCCCAAGAATTATTCTTATACAATGTTTTGCAAACTCATGCCACCAGTTTTAAAGCATACAAGCTGCTAGTTTTAAGGAAGCCACTCCAAAGTGGGAGAGTGTGACATACAACCAGAAGCTGTCACTAGTGTCACTACCACAAGTGGTGCTTGTCACTGTTAAGCAACAATACTCCCACCTCAAAAACTGTGCATGTACTAGGAAATGTTTGGAGAAGCAAACAACACTTTTTCTTTAGGAGATAAAAATAATCAAATCTATCTCTTAATTTATTTGCTAAATAAGATGTAAGATACTCTGTACTTGCCTGATCAAATCCACGAAGCGGGATACTTCTCATCATGACTGTAGTGTCCAACCCAATGCCTGTTAGAAAACCAGCACACTCAAGGGAAACATCTGGTAACACACCAGTTAAGCAAATATAAACAATAATTTTGCAAAAACACAATATATAAGAGTAGTATAGAAGTGGGCTTTTTACTTGGAGATACCAAGTTCTCCTCACACTGACATCTTTAGCTTGCTTTTGTACATAGAATAAAACTTGGAAGTCTTATAGTTAACATAGTTAACACTGGATTTAAGATCATGAGAATTTATCCTCAGCTGATCTTAATTTCCATGATGCTACTGCGTAGAAAACAATTACTATTCCCTTACCAATGAGCAAAGGAATTCTGAAAACTGAACTTTCACAGGAAAGACAGCTATGCTACTTATAATCATAGATCATCACAGGCTTTTCAAAGGATACAGCTGGCTCCAACAACCAACCTGTTACATAAAAAGAAGAAAAGAATAAAGCAGTGGAATGAGCTTGTGCATATTTTTGCACAACAAATAAAAACAGTTGCTGATGTGGGCGTCACATTTGCCAACTTCCAGCCAGCTGGGACCCCCCAGTTAGCCAGGACTGCTGGTAAATGATGGCTCAGTGAGCTTTTCCACCAGCTCCCTCAGCACCCTTGGGTGGGTCCCATCTGGCCCCATGCACTTGTGCATGTCCAAGTAGCGTACCAGGTTTCTAACCAATTCCTCATGATTTATGAGGGCTTCATTCTGCTCCCTGTCCCCATCTTTCAGCTCAGAGGCTGGGTACCCAGAGAACAATTGCTCTTACTATTAAGGACTGAAGCAAAAAAGGCATTAAGTAACTCAGCCTTTTCCTTATCCTTTATTACTGTGCTTCTCCCCCCTGCCCTGCATCCAATAAAGGATGGGGATTCTCCTGAGCCCTCCTTTTGTTGCTACTGTATTTATAGAAACATTTTTATTGCCTTTTACAGCAGTAGCCAGATTAAGTTCTAATTGGGTTTTGGCCCCTCCAATTTTCCCCCTGCACAAGCTCATGGCATCCTTGCAGTCCTCCCTCTTCTCTCAGGGGCATAAACATTCCTTTTTCTCCTGAGTTCCAGCTAAAACTCTCTATTCAGCCAGGCTGATCTTTTTCCCTGACAGCTCATCTTTCAGCACATGGAGTTGGTCTATCAATTAGATTACGTCTTCCTATCAAGTAGATTACAGTTCCCAATGTAAGATTTTATTCACCGCTAAATTTCATTTTGATTTATAACCATCTGCTTTTTAATCGTCGTATTTTCCTAAATGCCAAATATTTGCCCTTCCTACCTTCAAACATTTGAGTATGCTATTATAGAAAATGAGTTTTAATAGATTTACTTAGACTGGTGTTTACCAAATATATCCATTTTAGTTCTTCAATAAAACTCCAGCTCCCATCTCTCCCAATATTTCACACCCTTTCAATCAAGAATATCATTGAAATTGTCCATCACCACTTTCAGTTTATGAGGTGTATCAGCTCTCCAGCACGGAAGTTTCCGTGTCTGTCCCCAGTTGCCCCCTACACTGCAGCAGTCCTCTCTCTCCTGACCACATCCTCAGTTCCCTCCATTTGCTGGGTACAGAAGGCAGAACGCTCAGTCCCTGCTCTGCAGGTAAAAGCAGGCCCAGCCATTAACACTCAGCTGCAGGACAGGCTGCACTTGCACTCCTTTGCTGTTCGTGTGTTACGCAGACTTGTTAAAATCTCACTGTTTGGAGATGCACCCCACACGGTATTTCCACTGACAACAAAGTATTTTGTTAAGTTTTTGAATGGGTCTGTGGCCTATGCCTTACCCTAAACCAATCTGCAGCATCTCCCAGTTCTAACAGCAATGCTTTTAAATTTCTGAGGAGTGCAGACATGGAGGCTGCAGCTCCGTAAGCCCCAGGGACTGCACAGTCAGTACAACACATGTTTTCTCACAAAAAGCCCCAGATAACATCTCTCCATCCTACAATAAAAACATACAACTTCTGAAGGTGTACAGAGAATAGGTTGAGTTAAAGCAATTAAAATCTGCTAGTCTGGGGTTTATGTTTGGCAAACAATTTAACATAATGGGAAATAATTTTTCCAGCATTAGGGCATCTGATTCATCTGTGAATGGATGCTCACTCCCTCATTAGCATGTACCTCCTGGGAAGTGCTGTAAAAAGCCACATGCTGCCCATAACAAAATATCTACTGGAGATTCACAGGGAAAAGAATGAGAATTTCTGTAATTTGGCCTATGTTTGCTCTTCTTTTTCATTAGATGAAAAATAGATGTCAGCTGGCACTTATTCATAGCATCAGCCCCACGTTATTCACCTTTTCTTGTAGAAAACTGGGGGTTCCTGGGCATTGTCAGTGTCTAATAGAAAAGTTAGGAAAGCAGAACCTAAACTCGTTCACACCTGCTCAATCTCTCACTCATTCTCAACACATTTCAAGGCATCTTTTCTAATTCACTCTGCCATAACCCTTCATCTCAGTAGTGAGAGTTTCTTCCCCATGTTTGTATATCTAAGGGACTTTTAAGTTGGTTAATGGTTTACTTTTTTCTTCCAATATGAATAACTGCAGGACTGACAGTTCTATAACCTCCAGGCATGTAATTTGTAGCTCAGATATGTACATTTGGAGAGGGAGAAAAGAAAGAATAAGTACAACACAGCTCAGACTAAAAACAAAAGGTGTTAAACTGAACCTTGGGAATATTTATAATAGAAACAAATCCGACAGAAACAAACCTTTAACAACTCCCTCCTTCATTTGCTAAGACACAGCCTGATAAAGCACAGAAATGCTACTGTAGCCCCTGCAGGCTTATTTTGACTAAATCTCAGGAATGCAACATATAAACACTAGACTCCCACATTACACTGTTACAACTTGCATTAGCAGCAACTGGACAAAAGCCACATTTTCACAGAAACATCTTACAAGGATAACCCTTATATTTTGGTTTGGGGTTTTTTTGGTGGGGAGGTTGTTGGTGTGGGTGTTGCTTTTCTTAAAAACTATTTCCTCGCATAAATCATGCTTTCAAAATTCAAGAGGTAACTGATACACTGCAAACAACAGCAAATTTACTTTCTTTTTAAAACTGTACTAAGAAGCCTCATTTATCTATTTGATGTTTAGCTTAACACAGTGCATTTTTTATAGCAGAAAGTCACTGCCGTGAATGGCAACAATGTTTTTTGCAAAACCACCAGTATTACAGTTTGAGGTCTCTTTTGCTTTTTCTAGAATTTCTCAATAGAGAAGAGAAAAAAAATAGCATTATCTGACTTTCATGCTAGCAAATCTGCATTTCCTATCGCAATTATTTTCATCAGAAAATTGCTCTGTAGTGTAGAGTTACTCAGAATCTTACTGTGCTATGTGCTGTAAAAAGCAACTATGGTATTTCAGTATTTCCATTAAAACCACTGTTTTAATATTTCAGTAAAACAATAGCTTCCAAAGAAAAAGAAATGGCAAAAGTAACCCAAATGTCTCATCATAGCTTCTTTTGTTATCAGAACTGCCACAGCTTAGGAGAACGCAAAATTATGCTGGAGTTTCTCCCCTAATCGAGGAACACTTTCACACCCGCGTGGCGAGGAGCAGGGAGGGACTGAGCAGCCTCTGGGTGAGTTCATGCTGCCCTCTTGTGACCTGGGGTGTAACCGCTACAGCACAACCTACCACGGTGAAAACGTGCATTTAATTTGATTTGATTTTAGAAGGGAATTTCACAAGAGGAGGAGGGGGAAGATCTATCGGTTACTAAGGTTGGTAGTATGATACTGATGCATCGCAAAGCACATTTCAGAAGGAAAACAGAAGAAAAATTGGTGTATAAAAGGCAATTTTGAACATTTTTCACCTTGCCATATAGAAAAGGTAGGAATGCCAACATCTATTACAGCCATGGTAAGATAACTTACGTTTTTCCAGGAGATTCTTTTAACCAGAACAGATCATCACTTGTGATTCCATACTCCAGTGCACCTGTAATCTATGATCACACAGGTGAATCTAAAATGCAAAGCCTGTCAGCAAAAAAAGCTAATAGCAATTTGGGCTGGGTTGGCTGTAGTACAGCCAGCAGACCAAGGGGAATATATCTGGGGCTCCCCACTTCCAACCTGAATTATCCTACAGCTCTGAGCAACATCAACATACTAACTTGGAGCAAATTGTTTTCTATGGAAATGTTTTTCTAAAAAGCCACTCTTTATATAAAGACAATTTTTCGTGTGACACAAGTACAAAAATCTCTCATATGTTGCTTTATTTTTACATTCTTTATCCTCCTTCACTGTATTCTGCAACTCAACCAGCAAAGCACTGGAGCTGTCAAATGGAAGGGTAACTTACATGTGTAGGATATTTTGGTCTTCCTCCAGTAGCAATGACAATATTATCTGCAGTAAGAATAGTCTACAAACAAAAATTAAAAAATCAAAATCAAACATTTGCAATCCTTTTTTCTATCTTTGGATTTCATCTATGTACAAATGAGTGATAAATGAGAAAGCTGGCACTGCCATCTGGTATTTACACGACATAATCATCAGCAATGCATTAAAAAAAAAGGATGGAGATAAAATAAACCAATACGTGCAGGAGTTCCTCCTAGCCATTCTCTACTAGGTTTTATTTTAATATTAACCTTGCAATTGTTCTTACACTGAGCAAGATTCTGATGACTACTCGGAAGCAATAGTTATGCACAAATGACAACGTTTTAAAATCAATTTCTGGTCAGGATAAAACACACAGAGATCACAGCAGTAAATTCTGTCTCAGGCCTGAAGTTAAGCTACCTCAAAAAGAGAATGTTCCCAGAAAATTCTAGGCACCTACCCTCAAAATCCTGATATTCAAGCTGATATTAACCAGTAACATTAAACAGTGACCCTCAAGAAGGTGTTAAAAAGGCATGATCAGGCCTTGTTAAATATGCAGCAATGGCTACCATTCCATTATGTGACCCAGCTGTGCATTCACACTAATTGCCTCCCACACACAATTTAGTATTACCAAGTTAATCACCCCTACAAATCAGCTGAAGGAGGGAAACAGCTCAGAGCAACCTAATGCTCAGAACTTACATTTCTGTAAGCATCAGGATGACTGACCAAAACAAACAAAAATCTTTTGTCTCAGCATTCCCACCTGCAGAGAAAAGCAATGGCATCTAACAGGTCAGGCCAGGGACTCAGTAGGCACCAGTCAAGTTCATAAACAACTTCTCTAAGTGGAAAATGCAAATCTCACTCACCAAAACAATACTGAATACCTAAGGCAATTTGCAAAAGGACAGTGTGGCTCTCAGATAACCTGAAATGCTCAATGTGAAAAACCCTGCAGAAATCACCACAGCAGCTCACCTCTTTACCTGCTTTTGTTAAACCACGGACTGTATGTGGATCAGAAAAACTCCCTTTTATGTTGAAATATTTCACCTTCCTGTTTAGAAGAAAACAGCATCAGCAATGCACACTTAACAAGAATAGGTATGAAATACAATCAGCTACTTTTTCTGTATTTAAGTGCTAAAAAAGGTAGCAAACAGGCATAGAGCAGTAAAAGGAAGGAATCTTTCATAGGATTGTTTGCAGCTCTATCATAATTTGTTACTTAACTCTTGTGTCACACTTAACTCCTCTATACAGAAAAGTAACTAATCTTGTAAACAAACTCTGAGATCAGGCTACTGACCTTCAAGAAAGACATCTTCCATTATCTATAGCATTTCTAATACCATGCTCATTTGAGAACACACAAAAGTGACTCAGCAGGAGTAACAAGACTAGAACCTGTTAAATTTTCTATTAATAGAATTTCTCTATAAAAGGAACTGCATGCTGAAAAACTTGGAATCATTTCTGCACTGAAAGCAAAAAAAAATCTGCTGCTCCAGCACAGACTGTGGGTTTGTATGGCACAGAAATTTTGGGGGACAAGACCAAAAGTATGTTAAAAAACCTTGACTGCTTCATATTAATGCAAAACCTCTCCAGACTAAAGAGAGCATCACTACACTGCTAGAAAGCTTTTGTGTACGGTCAATGTCGACCACTATTTCACAGAAAAGAAAAAGAAAATGGGAGAGGAAGAGACCAGTTACATTGACAAGGGCACTTACAGTCCCCAGCAGGACAGACTTAAAATACTAGCTCTAGATAGAAACTTCAAAGGCAATTCTGCAATTCTACAAGGGCAAGAGCACCTCCTTGACTGTGGGAAGAAAGATGAACTTCAAAGTCTTATTTACTTGTCTTGTAGTTGCACTCTGTGTCCCCAGTTCAAGGATTTCACATAATTCTGAACACCTTGTGCCATCACAGACCTGTCACAAAACAAGACACTGAACATGAAATCATCATATTACAAATTCAGATTATGCAACAAAAAGATATAGGCAATTGCTAAAAATGAGGAATGATCTACAGTATTTTTTGCTGTAAAAGCAAATTATCAAGTCCAAATCAACATAATTTCTGCCCTGAGAAACCAGTAACTAGTTCTGTTTTTAAACAAGTACCAGGCTAAAATTTCACATGCAAAAGTCACTTCCCTAACTGTCCCATCATAAACACCAGCTGGGAAAAGGTTATTGCTATGCATTTGCAGCACATAGGAGTGGAGATGGGCAATAGTCTTTACCAGGTATGATGAACAGGTTGGGATATGTTCCAGCCATAGTGTTGGGCATCTTTAAGGGCACTCCCTAAAAGGGCTGCCTGATGCATTAGCTTTTTAGGAATGCAGCCAACATTCACGCAAGTTCCACCAAGTCCCCATGCGGTTCCTTGGGATAAAAAAGGAAGAAAGAAAAAAGAAATAAATGCATCAGATTAGTGTATCAGATTACCCAATCAGATTACCCAATGCAGTTGGGTACATGGTAGGTAAAACATTCTATAACAACACACAGTTTACTATCTCCTACAGATCAGTTTCTAACTTTGTTCATGCTCATTTGCTTTAATAAAACCCATCTCTGTATATTTTTCTTCTGAAATTCAAACCATCTCAAGATATTTCTCAGAGCTCAGGAGATCCAGTTACCAAACATCCATGTTAGCAGATCTCATTTTATACACTGTACATGAGGAGCCTCAACACGACACAATTTGTAATTTTTAGAAATTGTAAATAACATTTTGACAGAGGGAGTTTTCTCACTTTTTAAGTCCAAAGTCTACTATGAACGGTAGCATCAAACACTGCTAACAAACTTAATGTGCAGGGGAGCAGGCAGGGCTGGTTCATCTTGGAGAGAATGAGCTGTAGCACAAGCTGGACTTAAGGACTTTTACTCCAAGCAAAACAGGCAGTGTGGTTTTGGACACTTTGCTGTCTGGAGCAACCTGCTCACCTGAGCAACTGAATTATATGCATGTCCAATTATTAGCCTAGTTATTTCTCTTCCATACCTCGTGGGGAAGGTTCAACATAATCCAGAACAGCCACTTTTCTTCCAAACTGAGCAGCTTTAAACAAAGAAGCAAGGTAAGATTAGAGGAAGGAGAAACACACAAACATAAATATTTTTAGCAGCACAGATACAGATAAAATACAGGAGATGACAGCTGGTGGGGTTTTTTCTGGCTAACTCAAGATACCAGACCAGGTATCAACCTGCCTATATAGTCAGCAAATTCTCTGGAAGACACTTAGTAACCCAGACTGGGGCCTCCAGCTTCCACTGACCCTAAAAATGCAATTTGACCTCAAATGAGATGTTTAAGAACACTGTGGGTTGTCAAACACATTACCCTGACATACAAAGGGGCAAGGTTCTCTACAGCAGTTAAACAGCTCTTGGAAACAGTCTGAAGGGATTGTTATTTTAACACCTAAATGAGAAATAGTATTTAAAAAAATACAGTATCTATGGAGGTACTCTGAACACTTTTACAACAGTGAAATGGAAGCTTATTAGTTTTTCCCACAACAGAAGAAGAAATATTTTTTAAAAGGTTAAGAGGAAAGCCAAACAAGATCACACCACCTGAGGGTGTGAATTAATTTGCAGATTAGATGTATGGAGCTAAGTTAATGATTAATGTGCAGGTACTGGAGTATACTATGCTTCTTAGAAAGCTTTAGGATTATCAGTAACACTTCCCTTAGTTTTCTTAAACCCCACTGAAGCTAACCAAAGCTTCCGTTAGTTATTTATGCATACAAACCTTCTTTTGCACAAGCAAGGCCTCCAGACCCTCCGCCAATGACCAGAAGATCATACTCATTCTTTCCTGTGAAGAAGACGTGAAAAAAAGAGGAAAAGAAACAGACAAGGAAGATGGGAGAGGTATGTAAGAAGGACAGTATCAGAGTACACCTATTTTTACAATTGATTCTTGCTGATTTGGGTTTTCTTCACTTTACCACTGTGTTTTTCTCATTAAACTGTCTACTCTGGTTTTGTGAATGAAATACAGAAAATAAAGTAATTCCAAGGAAGTCAGAAAATAGATTAGATTTTTACACAACGTCCCAAGAGGCTCGTAACTAATGCAACTGAGATCCAGTACAGGTCTCTGTATCACAGCAGCCGGGTCCACACAAATATTTTTCCCGGGGTCACCTTATCGGACTCAAAGCTTTATGTGCTGTGTGTGTCTTGCCGGGGCGTGGAGTGCGGTCAGAGGGAAGCTGGCCCCTGCTGCCACCTGGGCCCCGGCACAGACCGGCCCCGGCACAGACCGGCCCCGGCTCCCGGCGCGGTGTGAGGCGGCGGGAGCAGCCGCAGGTGAGCGATGACTCGTTTTAGTGAGGGCACGGGGTCGCTGCTGCTTTCGGAGCCGTCACGGACACTGAGCCCACGCAGCATCCGACCCCGGGCGGGGGGGCTTCCCCTGGCAGCCCCGAGCGGACGGGGAGGGCCGCGACCCTTAGGGGGCAATTCCGGAGGAAAGGTTTGGCTGCCTCTGGGGCAGCGCCGGCCCCTCTGCGGAGCCCCCTACCCCGCTGCACCGTGCCCTGAGCCCGGGGCTCCCTCAGCGCCCAGGGGCCGAGGGACGGGCTCCGACAGGAGTACCGGGAGCGGCGGTGGCTGCCAGAGCCCTCACGGATGGAGGCGGCCACCGCCCGCCCCGCCTCGGGATAGAGCCGAGAGGCGGCCCGGTCCCCATAGCAGCCGTTCGAGTGTGGCATCCACGGGTAGCGGGAAAGGCTGGGGGGACCTTCCCCGGGCGCTTTGGGCGTCGGAAGGCGCAGGCAGCCGCTTCCCGCGGGGAGTGGCGAAGGCGCGGCCGCTGCCGGGCCCGAGCCCCCCGGGTACCGCGTACCTGAGAGCGCTCGGAGCGTACGGCACAGCCCCGAGACTGCCGGAGGACGCGCCCGCCGCCACAGCGCCGCCATGCTGTACGGCACAGGGCCCCGCGCCCGCCAGGACCCTGCGGGCTGGCCGCGCAGCGCCTGAGCGGAGGGCGGCGGGGCCCCGTGCGGATCCCGCGCCGAAGCCGCATGAGGGGAGCGCTCGGCCCGGAGCCCTCACGGGGCTGGAGGAGGCCGGCACAGGCTCTGGCGCTGGTGAATCACACATACCGGCACAGAATCGTTGGGGTTGGAAGGGGCCTCTGGAGACCACCCAGTCCAATCCCCCATACAAAGCAGGGCCACCTGGAGCAGGTGGAATCGTGGTTTGGAATGTTTCCAGAGACGGTGACTGCACCACCTTCCTGGGCAGTCCAGTGCTCTGCCACTCCGAACGTAAAGCTCTTTTGAGGTAAAACCTCGTGTGTTTTAGTTTATGGCCATTGCTCCTCATCCTGTCATATGCATTAATTAGATTCCTGTCCAGTCTTCTCTTCAGACTAAACAGGCCCAGCTCCCACAGTCTCTCCTCATAAGAGATGCTCCAGCCCCCTCATCCTCTTCATGGGCTCTCCTGGACCCTCTTCAATAGCTCCTTGTCTTTGTTGTACTGAGGAGCCCAGAACTGGATACAGTATTCCAGTTTTGGGCTCCTCAGTTAAAATCAGTTAATGTTTGTGTTAAAACTAGACATTTGGAAGGAAAAAAAACCCCACAGTTTGCTTGACTGGCTTCCCCCAAGATCTTGCTGTAGAAAGGGTTTGGGGAAGGCCTTTTGGGAAAGACAAGGATCATGATGACTGCCCAAAACCTTCACCGATATCCAAGACCTGTGTTTTCCCCTCTGAACTGCCCATCTGCCTGTAGCAGACATGGTGCTGGTGCAGGTGCAGGGCTGACAGTCAGAAACTTCTGAGGAGGTGGTTTGAACAAAGCCTCTCTTCCATGAGGTGTTAGAGGCAACACGCAGTGTTGCTCCATGTTCCTGTGACTATGATACATTCAGGATTGTGATTGGAGAAGGGGGTTCCTCTGCTGGAATGCTGGAACAGGGCCCAGGCAATGTGGGTCAGTGACCCCAACCTGCACCAACAGCTTTCACACATGGCTGGGCTGTGGTGGGACAGATATCTGCTTGGGACAACCTGTCAGAGCACCTCCAATGCCTCAGCATCCAGCAGCATTCCCAATCCCTGTGCCACATGCCAGCTATTGATTAAACACGGGCAATGCTGCTGACCTATCCTGAATGGGAGCTATGAGAGTTATTAATGCCTGTGATGTGTTCTGACAGCCTGAGGTAAAAGGCCTCAAAGCTGGCATAGATCAAAACAAACCAAGGGAACGAGTTCTTCCTCATTCAAAGGTGCTGGCTGTTGGCCTTTACTGAAGCTCAGTAGTTGCCCTGCCTGCTGCTGTAGGTAGTGGGTCATACATGTTAAATACCACCACAGCCAAACCAGAGTTTGGGAC